>MWMN01000052.1:45867-137787 GCA_002968875.1 Cordyceps cicadae | reverse complement strand
AAACCGGGTTGGGGGGGGGGGGGCGGGATCTTTGGGAACCGGTTTGGCCTCTTTTTTTCCCCGGAAAAATCTTTGTACCCCCCCCCCCTTCCCCATTGTATCTCTCTTGGAGAAAAGTGAAGTCGCGGAACTCGTTGCGATGTCCGTGCTCGTGCTGTGCTAGGTTTATATTGTCCGTATAGTCGGCTTGGCCAAAATACAAAAATATACTTCTCGCAAGCTCTTCTTTGCCGATTGGTAAGAAAGACGGGGGAGCCGAGCCTGCCCCCCTAACCGCCGGCACCACCCTTTTCATCTCTGTCTGCTGCATGGCGCTCTTGAGGATCGGATCCAATCGTCCGGGAGATTTAAAAGTCGTCTAGCCACGATTTCCCGAGGTACTATATTCGATGCGTCTTTCGTAACAACCTTTAGAGTAAGAGTAAGCTCATACGGCGCCCCAAGGGCGTGAACCATCAAAAAGTTTGTAGTACGTCATTTCTGATAATCATTATATCATAAAAATATGTAGTATTCTTTTTTCAGGTTCGCGTGGCAAGTCTCCCGGAAACTCGCTCTTTAGCGTGTTCGTGCGTGTGTTCGCCGATTCCTTTAAAATTGGTCTATCCCCCGGCCAGGTTAGTCTAGTCCTTTAATTTGCCAAGCACACGGGGAGCAAGTGTATCGCGGCCCAGCCGATGGGTAAGCGACGTCGGTGAACAATATAAACTTCGCGCCAATGGAACAGGCAGGGTAGTGCGGGTATGTCCGCAGCCGCTACTGTCTCACAGCCACGAGCGAAGGGGAAGCGAGGGGGTTTGAACTCACCCAACGTCATGCTCATGCTCACGTCGGTGTTTTCCACCATCTTAGTAAACTCCTCAAAACTAATCTTGCCATCGCCGTCGAGGTCCGCCTCCATGATGGTCTTGTCGACGATCTGCTGCAGCTGCTGGTCCTTGAGGTTGTTGCCCACCATCATCTTGAGCACAATGAAGAGCTCTCCGTTGCTGATATAGCCGTCGCGGTCGATATCATACACCTTGAAAGCGAAGCGGAGCTTCTGCTCCTTGTTGCCCTTGCTGCTAAAGGCACTCAGGCCAGACACGAACTCTTGGAAGTCGACGTCGCCACCACCGTCTTCGTCGAAGATGGCGATCATTCTATATGGGCGAGTATGTATGTCAGCATATTTCGGGGCACGATTCTCGGAAGGCGAGAGCGCCGTCCCGGCGACTAGGTCTGCCTGGCTGACGACGAGGAGGGGCTTGCTGACCGAGTGGCGAGGGGGTTTGATGAGATCTGAGGCAGGCTGAGGAACTCGTCGCGCTCAATTGTACCCGAGTTGTCCTGCGCAGTATATCTGTCAGTCGTCGCGTTACAACGAGGCTCCACGGAGGGAGACGTGTTACCTTGTCCAGCTTCATAAACCGCTTCCGTAGGCGGTCAACCTCCTCTCTGTCGACTGATACGCTGTTAGTGTCCCGATCCTTGTGATTTTTCGCTCTCATAATTCGTAGGACCACAAACAGTTGGATCCTTGGACAATATTGTCCAGGACGGCGCTGGTGGTGTTGCCCATGGCGAGGCGCGACGATGCGACAAAGCTTGCGCAGAGCGATTCTATGTGCGACGGGTGCTGGGCGAGTCGCGACTGCTCGGCAGTTTCGCAGATCAGGCCTCTGCTTTATCGTCGAGGTTCTTCGGCCGGTGGTTGGTTCGAACGTAGGCTAAGGTAGATGGCGGGCCCAGTTGTTGTCGCGGATCGTGGAGATGTGGACGTCGTGTGCGCTTCTTGCTGGTGCACCTGTGATGGAGGGAGGATGGAGGGGTTCGGGAGCGGAGCACGGGCCAAGTCACGACGGAATGAGCCTACCCTATACCTGTTCTCGCATCCCGCAACGCGATTTTGTACTGCTGATCGGTAAAAACGGCAAGTTTTGTGTACCCATTTAAATTTCGGTGGTGAGCTTTATTCACACTGTATTTGTATCTTTTTGGGAAGCATGTACGGTTTCGTTTCGAAATGCTTCGTCATGAAAGTTGTGTAGCACTTTGTGTAAGCCACTGCACGACAGTGCACATGAGAATACAAGACGTCAGGTGCAATTTAAGTGCACTTCGATAAAACCCGAAAAAAAGTGGCGCGAAAAATACAACCGAGGAATGTGCCACAAAATGTCAAGTTTCTAGGAGTTTCACTGCAAATTAACAGTGTTCAACAGTCCAATCTACGACACAGCAGTTGGTGCTTTGTGTTACTAAGCAGGCGGTTTTGAGTGAAGGGAGGCCGCAGATGTACCTACCCGGCTACAACAGGTGCTCAGGGTACATTATTAGGCTACAGTGGTTGCAGTCCGCGCCGTAGCTGTTTTCGGTGTAGCCTCCAGCGCCCTCAGGGGAGAGAAAGAGGGGGAGAGCGGATGGGTCTACAAAAAAGGGTTGTACCTTTACGCGCCGATTTTGCAGCAAAGTGACATGGCGTCCCAAAGTTCAACACACATCACACTCTGTTTTCCACGCATGCGCCCAGTGAAAATTCTTCGCGCGGCAAAACAAATCCCAACGTCACCTCATCCCCGAAAGGACTTTGCGCATCAAAAAGGTGCCACCACAGCACCTTTTTCATCCGCCAAACATCAAATTCCCTCTTTTTACACTCCGATTTATGTCTTGAGTGATTTTTTTTGCGGATTTTCCGCGGGCAAACTGCCGTCTTCGCCACCCCCTGCAAAATGTCTTCTCGCAAAGTTCGCGTCAAGAAGCTCAGCATCAAAACTGCCCTCCCCGTCCTCAGGGAGGATCAGATCGATGCTACAGAGTACGAGACCATCACCACAGAGACCCAAATCGCAACAGGTGTCGAGCACGCCGAGGAAAAGGTTCGTCGATTCCCCCCCTTTTCCATGCACTGATATCACGAGTTTTGCCACGTGACCCACTGTCCAACCGAACCACCCCTGTCAACTCTGCCACATCAGCGCATCTGCCACACCTCGACCCGGCGCTAACACGGCCTGATCTCTTTAGGAATACCATTTGCAATCCATCCTCAAAGATGCCGGTACAAGTAATGACCAAGAAATTCCGGTCCCGCCTCCCCAGGAGAGCGAGGTAAACTATGAGCAGCTTTACCCCGTGCCTTTCCACAAGCCATCCACATACATTCGCTTTTCGCAGACTGTTGAAGAGTGCATAAGCTGCCAGTATGATATGAGCACCGAGGATAATGATTTCCTCAAAACTTATAATGCCAAGCCCGGGCCCGCTGGCGCGTTGTCCGAGGATGACTTTGAACGCATCATTGAAGTCTTCGAGGACACGGCGGCTGAGCAAACTCCGTTTGCTTCTGTGGACAACACAGTTGTTGCTTATGACATGATGGTACCCGGCCTCAACCACCTTGGGGCTCAGCACCTGCTGCAGCACGCCAAGGCCATCTATGAGTACTGGAAAGCCATGCGACAACAAGCTGGCAACAAACCGCTGCACCCTTCACTCAAATTCGAGACACACCAGGAGACAGATGACACCGACCCGTATGTCTGCTTTAGACGTCGTGAAGCCCGACAGACCAGGAAGACGAGAGCCCGTGACAATAAGATTGTCGAGACGCTCAAGCGCCTGCGTCGTGAGCTTGAAGACGGTCGCCAACTTGTACTCATATCATACGAACGCGAAATGATGAAGCGTGAACTGCTACACATGGAGCGCGCAGTCTTTGAGGAGCGTGCGAGGCTTAAACATATTAAGCTCAGGCTCGGAATCAAAGGCGAGGATGATGACCTGGTCAACCAAAAGGTATGTCGCACAGCTCTTCCCTGTTCGAAAAATCTCGCAACTGACTTGTCTCAACAGCCACAAAAACGCAAGCCTGTTGATGCAACAGCAGCGGCACGGGCTGCCGGTGCCCATGTCCGCACCCCAGTCCGACCCGATGGTCGCCAAACAGAAGCTGACCTTGTCCAGCTTGCTGACCAGCTCGCTGAGAAGGAGAAGGAGCTTCGTAACGAGATCGAGACCAAGGTTCAGAACCATCGCAGATGGAACCATAACCACATCGATCTTACCGTAGACCCGCTCTCGCCAGTACACGAACAGGGCTTGGAGCTCAAGTTCCGCCCGGCAAAGACGCAGTACCTCATGACGCCACCCGCCTCCGAAGCATCAGACTCAATGGATGTGGACGATGAGGGTTCTGCACCTATGCAACTGGATAAGCCGCAAGCCGGCCCCGCCTTCCAGTTCAAAGCGGGCGGAATCATGACTGAGCCGCTGCAGAGCAATCAACCAGCATTCCGTCGGCGAATAGGCCGTTTGAGCCGCCTTTGGATAGACCGAAGAGGCATGTCAACGCCGCCCAAGGCTGATTCGCACGGCTACTCGGACCGTTGGAAGTATGACTCGGACGATGAAGAGGATATTGAGCCACCGGTATATGAGCTGGACCCGTATGACACAAGGGCGTTGAAATTCCGAGCGACCATACCGCTCAGCTCATACCTGTTCCGAGGCAGGCCGGCCATGCCACCAGATGCCTCGAGCAATGCGGCGACGCGGGGGCTACCAGCGCCGCCGCCGGCACAGCCACAAACACAAGTAGCCTCCTAGTGGCAGAGGCATCGTGAGTCGCGGCTGCGGGTCTTGTTGTAGGATAGGATGGGATGACTTGTAAATAGCGTTTGTTTTTTGTTTGTGGTCTTCCATCCCCCGAAAGGAAGCAAGGAAGGGACCACGGGCCCGATGTATCAGTATAAGCATGGGATTGGAATTTTTGTTGCGGGGAGTTGGGGAGTTGGGCTCATGCTTTGGGGTTCTTAGACGAAGATACCCGCCGGCGCATAGCCAAAAAAAAGAATAGAAACACTGGTTGAACCAGGTATGGTGGTCTTCCTTGAACAGCGTGAATGTATGTACTTTGGAAGGGCTTTCGTCGTCCAGTGCACCGAAATTCATGAGCCGGTCGAAAAGTGTCGTGTCGGGTCTGCCGGCTGCTCGTCGAGCGACTGTGGCGAGGGGGATGCGGAAAGCCGACGGACGGCCGCGTCCGCGCAGTCTTGTCGATACATGGCCGCTACCGCTCAGTAGGAACTGGCCTCGGGGCGGCGGCGATCATGGCAAACCCGCAAGGGGGTGTGTCCAGGATAGGCAGGAAAAGAAGGAAGAAAGCTTTGCAGGAGGAGAAAATGGTGTGGCGGGGAGGGGAGGGGATCGCAGCCAGGCTTGCACAACGCGAGATGGGCTCAGCTGACTATAACGGAGGACAGGGTCAGCGAACAGGTGCTACAGAGAGTACCTAGCTAGGTAGTGGCGCGAGACGTACGGAGTGAAGGGGGACAATGTCGAGGCGGAGGGCAGGCTGAGGAAGACGCAGAAGCAGGAAAGACGAGAAGAAGAAGAGGAAGCAGAAGGGGAATGCCACAAGAACTTGCGGTCTGCAGTGAAGACGAAAAAAGACGGGTTGCCGCCTTGGAACAATCGCACAAGTGTGGTGGTGTGGTGGTGGTAATAAATGGCAAAACGAAGGGACGGCAAAGTTGTGGGGCCTTGTTTGGAGTCTGTTAGCAAGCGAGCCTATAATTCTCGCGGTATAGCTGTTAGGAAGTGACCTATGCCCGCTTCGTTGGCGCGATTTTGGGCGCCAAGGGTCCTCGTTTTTCTTCTGACCTTTTTTGGCGAAGTCAGTGACTTGTTAGCGATTAGATAAGCCCGGATTTTGTACTTGTTCCTGGTGGGTGGACTGTTTTTTTTTTTTTTCGTCTCGCTGGGGCCCTGGCTGCTGCCCCGCCATTGACGACTTGTGATGCAGTTGGACGTTCTGCTAAGATGCAGACCTTGTTCGTTTGCAACCGTCATATATTATCATTCCATAAAAGCGAAATCTTTTAATTTTTTTTTTTAAATAAAAAGACCAGTTAAGCATACGATACCCCGATGAGACTGTTACTGCTTGGAAGATAGGAAAGTGAAGTGACAGTCGTCATCAATTTGCGGCGCCCTTGCCACGGATTTGCGACCCCTCCATAGGTCCCCCTCATTCACCCTCATTCACGGCCTCTGCCGCACCACACCACACCACAACAGCATCACCGCAGCCATGGGCACGTCCGAGAAGTCCTGGATCGCGCTCGGCTGCGAGGGCTCCGCCAACAAGCTCGGGCATCGGCGTGATCCAGCACACCGGCTCCTCCACGACCATCCTCTCCAACCTGCGCGACACCTTCAACGCGCCGCCCGGCGCCGGCTTCCTGCCCAAGGACACGGCCGCGCACCACCGTCGCGTCTTCGCCCGCCTCGCGCGGCGCGCCCTCGCGGCCGCCGGCATCACCTCCCCGCGCACGCAGCTCCTGCGTCTGCTTCACCCAGGGGCCCGGCATGGGCGCGCCGCTGACCGCCGTCGCCGTCGGCGCGCGCACCCTCGCGCTGCTCTGGGGCCTGCCCCTCGTCGGCGTCAACCACTGCGTCGGCCACATCGAGATGGGCCGCGCCATCACCGGCGCCGCCGACCCCGTCGTCCTCTACGTCTCCGGCGGCAACTCGCAGGTCATCGCCTACGCGGAGCGCCGCTACCGCATCTTTGGCGAGACGCTCGACATCGCCGTCGGCAACTGCCTCGACCGCTTCGCCCGCACCCTCCGCATCAGCAACGACCCGGCCCCCGGCTACAACATCGAGCAGATGGCCAAGCGCGGCGTCCGCCTGCTCGACCTGCCCTACGCCGTCAAGGGCATGGACTGCTCCTTCTCGGGCATCCTGGCCGCGGTCGACGCGCTGGCGGCGCGGGTCCGCGCCGGCGAGGCCGACTTCACCGCCGAGGACCTCTGCTTCTCCCTGCAGGAGACGGTGTACGCGATGCTCGTGGAGATCACGGAGCGCGCCATGGCGCACGTCGGCTCCAGCCAGGTGCTGATCGTGGGGGGCGTGGGCTGCAACGAGCGCCTGCAGGAGATGATGGGCCAGATGGCGGCGGAGCGCGGCGGGAGCGTGTATGCGACGGACGAGAGGTTCTGCATCGACAATGGCATCATGATTGCGCACGCGGGCCTGCTGGCGTACCGCACCGGCTTCGAGACGCCGCTGGCGGAGAGCCAGTGCACGCAGCGCTTCCGGACGGACGAGGTCTACGTCAAGTGGAGGGATTAGGGAGAGGAGCCTGGGAGATGGCAAGTAAAGGAAAAAGATGATTGGAAGAAAGATGAAGAGCGAGATGAATAAAGAACGAGCCGGCATGAGACAAGGCTCAGGTACATAGGTAGCGATTGATTTGAATATATATATGACTCGTATTGTGTGTGTGCTTGTATTGTGGGATTTGACCACCATCAACGTGAAACAAAGCAGAAACCAAATATTCTATCTCAAAATGAGCCCAATGTCTGCGCCAGAACTACAATGCTAGCAAGAAAAATACGCCCAAGCGACGGAGGTCATGCATTCAGCCCTCATCTGCAGAGGTGGGCTTGTATACTATCGTCGTCACATACTATTTCGACGTTAGAACAGGCAGGTCGCAGATGTACAAGCATGCGTAATACTCACCTTGCCACGATATCTCGTCGTCGCACACACGGCGAGGACATTGTTCTTGATGCTGCTGGTGGCGAGATGATTCAGCACCGTGTGGTTGGGCATGTTGAGCACGCTGTTGTCGTCCTTCATCAGCGTGGCCGCGTTGAGGATGGGCTTGCTGAGGAAGCCGGGCAGGCCGGGCGGGGTGGGGAGCTTCTCGATGGCGCTGACGGCGCTCTGGTACGCGGGGGACTCCTCCGCCTGGTCAAAGTCGACGAGGTACTTGGGGATCTGGCGGCGGTAGCTGTCGCGCGGCGGGATGGGCTTGTACTTGGCGGGCTTGGGTGCCTCCTCTGCTGCCGAGGGAGCGGCGGCGGTAGCGGCGGCGTCGGTGGAGGCGGCGACGATGGGCTTGACCTGGCCGTCGGGACCGGGTGCCCCCTCGGCGGGCGGCTGAGCGGCCATCTCGGCGCTGACTTCGATGTAGTTGACCAAGTTGTTACCGAAATCGACCGTGGTCGGCAGGTCAGGCGACGTCTTCATGATGGTGTCCACGACGAAGCGGACATGGTGGGTGCCTGGGAGCACGTAGATGACGCCGGAGAAGCTTCCTGGTTTGCCCTCACTGTTGGGGGAGAGAGGAAAGGTCAGTCGTGGGTGGAATGATTTGCTTCGACACAATTCTGCACTTACACTGGCTGCAGACGCTGCTTCCTGCTCCATTGGAAAATGGTACCGGTGACGTAGACCTTTTCACCCCCGCCGTTCCATTCGATCCGTGTAGGGACGACGGGGCGGGATCTGTCAACGCGCAGTTCGTGAGAGTCCTCATCATCAACGGTGGTCTGGCTGATGCCGGAGCTCTTCCTCGTCAGACCATCCGAGGACTCGTGCTCTAATTCGGGGATGACGGCTCCGGCGGCCGACTCGTCGGGACCTAGAATGGGCGAGCCTGGTGTATGGACTTCTTCCTCAATGGGCAGCGGCAAGCGGGGCGGGCGGGAATTGTACATGTCGGTGATGCTGCCGCTGGCGATGAGGTGCGCTTCGGCCATCTCAGAATCGGTGCGGTTGATGCCCGGGGTGCGGGAGAAGGCGGGGGTGCCTGCGCCACCACCGGGGACGTCGAGAGGCTTGGAGGGCTCGGCGATGGGTATAGGGGCGGCGGGAGCGGCGGCAGGGAGCGGCTGGTGGTGGTGGTGGTGGTGGTGGTGGTGGGAGGGAAGGACGGCGCTGTGTGGCGAGGCGGCGAGGGAGGAGACGGGCGGCAGGGTCGAGCTGGCGGCGGAGATGCTCATGGGTCGCGACGAGGACGCGGTGGAGGTTGAGCCTTGGGCCTGGGCGAGCGAGGGCTCGGGAGGGGCGGCGGCAGAGCGGTGAGGGGCTTGAGCGGGAAGAATGTTGCGCGCGGACGACGAGGCCGACGAGTCCTTGCTGGTGCGTGAAGAGGGGATGCCGGCGGTGGTGAGATGTCGTGCTCCGTCATGCGAGGAGGATGAGGTGGTGGTTGTGATGGTGGTTGTGATGGTGGTAGGGGACGAGGTTGGTGGCTGCGACGACGACGACGGCGTGGCCGACTTGGAACCCGATGACTGGTTGTTTCCCATGGCGCCCGACGGAAAGGAGAGGACAGGCCTGCTAGGAAATGGACAAGACAAAGGTAACGGAAGCAGAGCCGCTCCGGCCGAAGAGGAGAGGGGGCGGGGCGCACGAACGCTCACTCGTTTCCTTTTCCTGCACCGATGCAGCACCTAGGGCGGGCGGGGAAGATGGGGGGGTTTCTCGGGATTCGGATTCGAGGCTTGGGTAGAGATGGCAGAGGTGGCGGTCGATCTTGGAGCGGAGGATCGTTTGATGATGGAAAAGGAGGATCCGTGATGGATGAAAAGGAGAGAAGATGGCGTGAGATGCTGCTATCAAGGCCGGGAGCAGCTCTGGGCGGATTGAGTTCAGAGGTTTGGCTGGTTTGGCTGGTTTGGTGGGGGGGTCGAGTCGAGTTGCCTCTAGCGGACGGCCAATGGGGGCGCGGCTACATAGACGGACCACTGTGAGATTGATAAGGGACAAAAGATGGAAGATGATGTACTGTAGCTCGAAAACTGCGCCAAATATTCGAGGAGGATATCGAGATGGACAAGGAAATATGAGCTACGGAACCTGTCGACATGATGGTTGGTATACTGTACGTACGAGCCTCCAAGCCTGGCGTCCGTTTGCAATACTGTTCAGACTTTATTTGCGTTGGCCATACATAGTCGCCGTAATAATAGCTCAGCTAATTACTTTTGCATTCATACATTCATCGATCAACCTTTTTATTATTAGTGCCAAGTAAATGCACGCAGAGCATTGCTAGACAAGGTGAGTGAGTGTACGTACGTACAGTACGTACAGAGGTACCTAATAAAATCCTAAAATGCTAACGTCGGCCACCCACTTGTTGGCACCACCCACTTCTTAGTAGGGCATCACAAAAAACACACACTACTTTAAAGCTTTATTAAAAAGCTAAATAAAATTCAAATAACATAAAAATAACACTTAGAGCTAGATAATTAATAGCTTAATTAGCTATTAATATAGAATCTTATAATTCTATAGGGTTACTATTAAGTTACTTATTTAGCTACTAATGTATGTTTTTAATATTAATAACTTTAATAAATAACCTATTAGGATTTATAGGGACTATTTAATGTTTTTTAGGCTAGATAAGCCTAATTTTTAATTTAAGAGCTAATATCTTACCTTCTACTATTATAATTTAGGCTCGTTAGTTATTAAATTGCTTCTTAATCTTCCTCTAGATTTAGCTAACTAAACACTAGTTAGTTAATTGATTAATACTATTATAAAATAGGCGTTAAAGTTAGTGTTTATTTAAGGGTGTTTTAACCTCTAGTAGGCCTTCTTTAAGTACTTTTTTTAGCTTAATAGGTATTAATTATAGTGTTCGTTTAGCTAGATTAAGGAGTAAATCACTTATTAGTGGCTAGGCTATATTAACTAGCTAAAGGCCACTCTTCTATTAAGTAGTTTAAATGTTTTTTTTTAATAATCTAGTAGCTCTTATAATAGTATAATATTTAAGAAAAATCCTCTTTCTAATAGGCGATAATTTAGTATTATTAGGTTGATTTCTAAGCTCCTTTTAATACCTAGCCTTAATTAAGCTAAATATAGCTACATTAAGAGGTTAAAGAATATAAGAACTATAAGCTAGTAGGAATAATAAATATATATTATTTTTATAGTATTTAGTTTAGGAATTTAGTAGTATAATAGCTACTATAGCTATTAAGAATAAGAAGGTGTTACTTACTAGTAGGTGGTGTTATTTAAGGAATAAAGATAGCCTTTAGCTAAAAGACTACTACTTTATTATTCGTCTAACCTCTTACTATTACCTTAAAGAACTAGCCTTTAAAAGAGGCTAAATTATTAGGGAACCACTATTATTAAACGTTCTTACTATTAAAAAGTACTAATAGTATTAGGCTCTTCCTAGTCACTAAGATACACTTAAAAATTATACTCTAAAAGTATTAACTAGATTACTTCTTTAGAGTAATTCGCTTCTATAATAACCCTAGTACTAGGCTATTCTCTTAGAGCCCTATTATAAGCCCTATTTCGTCTATATTATATTAATTTATTAGTAGTATCTCTCTAATAGCTAGGATTATTAATAGTTTAAAGAAATCCTAAATAATATAAGTTAAAGCGCTATTTATCTATTAGAAATTAAGCCTCTTACCTTTTAAGGTCTTAACTTCTAGATTATAATATAAAAAGCCCTATAACTAATTTTTACTAATTAGTTATTAATAGCTATTATATTTAGCTAGTGTTAATATAATCTTTCTAACTTATTTATATAAAGGAGGGTTCCCTATTATATCCTAAATTAATATCTAAGAAACAAGATATAATTCCTAAGCTATAGGAAGCTTTTATAACGGCTTAAAAGCCTCTTTCTATAATATTCTACCCTTAAGCCGTTATTAGATAGTTAAATATAGCACACCCTAGTGTTATAACGTGTAGGCTTAGCTACCGCCTCTAATAACGTCTTAAATTGTGTTTTAGAGGTTATCCTTAGTGTATTTTAGTATATTGTATGTATAGAATAAAAGTTAGAATTAAATAATAATAATTGCGCGAGAAATCGCGCTTCGAATGATAAAGGTTTAGGGCAGAAGGTGGCTGGGTGCCCTGCCAAGAAGTGGGTGGTGCCAACAAGTGGGTGGCCGACGTTAGTTAAAATATTCAGGCCCGAGGTCGTCGTACAGTATCTGTACCTACGTACCTACTGAAGACCCCCTTTATCTCTTCTCTCCGCTCTTCTTCTCCCAACGCCAAATAAATCGCGCTCTTCCCCATAACAGCCAAGAAAATCGTCCTAATCATGCCTAGGGATACGGAGTCTTCTCACTTGGTTGTTAGCAACGACACAAATGCAAGCCCAACCTCGTCCAGCCTCCAAGTCCCCATGACTTTCAAGGACATTCCATTTCCACCAGCCTCTGGTGGCAGGATCGTCGTCCTAAATGGCTTTCCGGGCACGGGCAAGCTTACCATTCTCAAGCAAGCTAGAACGCTTCTGCCAGCCGATATAACATGTCTCCTAGACAATCACCTACTCATTGACCCAGTAGTGGCCATTTTGCCCGACCGAAGCGACGAACACCATCAACTACGCCGTATGGTTCGAGCTCCCATTTTTAAAAAGCTGGGAGAACGTGCAAAAGATGGCTGTATTATCCTCATGACTGCATGCTTAGTTGAGGACAATGAGAGAGATGCCGCCTTTCTCAAGGAGCACCTCGACATGGTGTATAGGACAGGCGTGCCAATCTTCTGGGTAAATGCTCACTGCGACCAGAAAGTCCTAGAGCAGCGCGTTCAAAGCCCCGGGCGGTGCCAGGGGGGGAAGACGAAGCTGACGGACGTGAGTATCCTCCAGGGTTTACTACGTCAGCATCGCCTCATTGATCCTAGCAACCGCGCCGACGCATCGATGAAGCTGGTATTAGGCGACTTGGATGTGAGCGGGCCTCTAGAAGTTTCTGTCGGCCGTTTATTGGGCATGATCGGGTTTTCAGAGCACATTACATCGGCGTAGAGTACTTCCCAGTGCACTCACTGTTGGTGTCGGCAGGAAAGGGCTTGAGAAGGCTTTGAGATGTCACCACATTTGGCTCCTCAGAGGCTCTGGCAGGCGGCAGCGAGGAGCAGGCCTCCGTACAAAGCTGCGAGAAAAGAAGGGCTACCTGACGTCTGCTAATGAATGCTAATCTTATCCGGCACTCATCAGTGCCTGTCGGACCGCAAGAGGCCTCAAATGTCGTTCAGCAGTAATGCTAGGTGTTATTATTGATTGACAATTTATCAGCACAGCCCTATCCCACTCCCTCGCATATTTATTTGCCTCGAGTCATGTCATGCCGGATCTAGCCGGCCACCCTTTGGCACAAAGAGTAAGCAGCCCTGCGGACCACCCGTTTGATGATTTCAATTTTTTGGTTATTTCCTATAATATGGAATACTTCCATTTCGAACTGCCGAATGCAATATTGTTCGGCTTGGAATGGCATGATTTATATATCAGCGGTACTATATGGTTGCGCCGAGGTAATACTAACACCGAGTTCAACCTGTTGAATAGACCATGGTTCTTTATGTACATATACACTGGACTTCCTTGCAAGCAATTTGTCCGTCTTTCCCATTCAACACAATAATTACCGCTTCTTTTCTCCTTTTCCTTTTTGCCATTTATCTATTACGAACCTGCGACAATGAAGACTGCTGTTGGTATTGCTTTCACGGCGGCATTGGCCACTGCCTTGCCTCATGTTGATACGGCTGTTTCCTGCCACACCGATGCGACGAATGAATCGACGAATGAATCGAAGCTCCCTTGGATCATTTATAAAGGCACGTCCGGCCCCTGCACAGTAGCTGTCCAGGGAGACGCTGGTCGTGAGAAGATTGAGGAAGCTTGCGGCACTGAGGGATTCTGCGACCTATTCAACGAAGAGTACGGCCCGAAGAATCTCAAAAAAGTGTCGGAAAAATACGGCTACGCGAGCAAAGCGGAATGTTACCAGGCCCACGGCAAGATCCCTTGGGTCGAATACAAGGAAGACTACGGCGCCTGCCACCAAGCCATGGGCTCGGCCCCTGACCGTGAAGAGTTCGAGGAAGCCTGCGGCACCGAGGGTTTCTGCGACATGTTCAACCCGGAGTACGGCACCAAGAACCTCGAACGGATGATGCAGCGTTGGCCCCAGTACGGCTACACGAGCAACACGTCGTGCCTCGCGGGCCACACCAAGAAGCCCTGGATCGAGTGGAAAGACTACGGCGCCTGCCAGAGCCGTCCCGTCGAGCCCTCTCGCGTGCAGTTTGAGAAGGCTTGCGGAACTGAAGGGTTCTGCGACTTGTTCAATCCGGAATACGGCACCAAGAACCTTGAGCGAATGACTGAGCGATATGGCTACACGACCGTCGCGGGTTGCCTCGAGGACCATGAGCCGCGGCCTTAAATTTGCCATACGGTAGACGGCAGAAAAAAACATCCATGGCTAAGGACAAGTCGCTTGTTGCAAGTCTGTCATTTGCCTGGGCTTGTTCACTGTACATCTCTAGTCTGGGCCGCTGCTTTTACCAGGCAGGCCACGGCTGGAGGCGTTTCGCTGCATTCGCAGCTGGCGATAGAAATTGGAATACTACCACACTAGTTGTAAGATTTAAAATTTAACTTTTAATACAATTTTAATTGCTATTAAACGCGTTTTGTACAGTAATTACATGAGGATTGGCTGAATGCTGGACAACCTATTCACAATAGTAGATGTTGCATGTAACATAGCTACAAAATTGTTGAAACTGAGCACTGCCAATATATTTCACACAATGTGAATTGAATGCAAGCCGTATTTACAGCGTCCATATCGCCACCAGTTTCCACTTCTATGCCTTGGATGTGACCGCCTCTGCAACCTCATGCTCTACCTCCTCCGCCTGGGTTTCCTTTTCCTTTTCCCACTTGCGCACCACCTGCAGCGTCGCCCACAAGCTGAACGGGAGAGCAAAGAACCAGAGCCCCAGGTTGATGCTCGCCGTCGCGATCAGCGCCGTCGGCACCGCCTGCACGCCGAATCCCACCGCCACGCCCGCCGTCTCGATGCCGCGCAGCAGCGAGCTATACCGGATCTGCTCCCCCGGCGAGTCCGACAGGTTGCCGATGCACCAGTAGATGTAGCTCTCCACGAGCGCCAGGCTGATCCGCTCAAACAGGTAGAGCCCGAAGCCGCGCCCAAACGCCGCCTGCTCCGCCCAGTCCAGCACCGGCCGGGTGCGCCGGTACTCGTCCTGGATGATGACCGCCCAGATCCAGGTCGCGCTGTTGAGCAGCGCGATCAGCGCCCAGGTGGTCAGCGCGCGGGTGCGGCGGCTCCGCGTCCAGGGCACGTCGACCAGCGAGCCGGCGAGCCACGTGGACAGCGTGCCGACGACGGCGGAGAGGAAGCTGGCGAGGGCGCGCGACCGCACGGTGAAGTAGGTGGCCAGGTAGGTGCCCGGGTAGGCTTGGATCCAGCCAAAGTACCAGAACAGCGGGACGAGGAGCAGCATCGACCGGCTCGAGAGGTGCTGCCACATGGCGCGCAGCTCCGTCCGCCAGGGAATGGGCGTGGCGGCGGCTGAATGCTCCTGGACCCAGGTGCCGTCATCACGCTGTACCTTGTCTGGGTTGGAGAGCAGCAGACCGAGGAAGAGGCCGAGGCACTGGATGGCGATGAAGGCCTGGTACGTCTCGGACCCGACCTTGCCGCGCCTGTTGACCGCGTGGTTGATGCTGAGTGCAATGGCGCCCCCGATGATGTTGCCAAAGTTCCGAAAGGTAAACCTAAGAAAACGCAATGAGCCCGGCCCTTCCCTTTCCGGTCACGAGAACGACTCACCATGTCGCAATGTACCTTCCTCGCTTATGCTGCTCCGGGTAGCCCGTCGCGATGGCGCCCTCGACACTCCAGAAGATGCCCGCGCTGAGGCCGCAGGTCACGCAGCCCAGGTACACCAGCCAGGTCGCGCCGGTGCGGTTGTTGAGGTACAGACCGGCTGCGTAGAGCGGATAGCCGACGGCGCCGAGGCTCAGAGTGTAACGGAAACCAATGGCGTTGGTGACCCAGGGCCCAGCGAAGCATGTAATTGTCATCAGAGCGTAGAGGAGCGCGTTGGCAGCGTTGACCAGGTCCGGCGACTGGCTGCCGCCGACGCCGAGCCCGTTCATGGCGCTCCATATACCCGGGGCGCAAAAGGCGCACAGTCCGACGACGAGGATCTGGAATAAGGTGCTGCGGAAGAAGCGTGGCTTCGTCTTGGCTAAGGCGTTGGCCTCATCTGTATTGTTGAGAGTGTCCATCTTGGAGGGTTGCATGGCCTCGGCTGGCCCGTCGTTGTATGCTGAGGTGACCATTGCTAGGCAAGTTTGAGTCAAATGAGCACTGCCTATATTCCAATTCGGAGTTGAAATATATCCGAGACAGTATTATCGGCATGTGCTGTAGCGCAGATACGAGTAGGCTCGCAATGCAGGTGGCTAATGAGCAAATCAATACTAGCCCACTATTGTGACAATGGCATCATGTACAAGAAGCCGCTTTTTCGAGGTGCCGTTTGTGATCAACACGGGTAATGGAGTAGCTCACTATTCGTCCCGTTTTTTAAAGTACACTGATATAGGGCGGAGCGTTATTCTGCTGGGATTGGGTAGGAAGCCGAGCGGCCATCAGATAACCGGAGTAGGTGGCACATCCTTTTCATCCGAGGTAGTGAGGCTGATCATGCATGTATTCGTCAGCACTGTCGCAGATGAGGTCATTCTTGGTGCCCAGATAAGAGACAAAGATGCAGATTAAAAGCGACCAGCATCTTGCTCCTGCTCCTCCCCACAGCGAGGCCAGACGTTTCCCCGATAAGGTTCTGGTATCATTCGCCAAGCACTTACCAATGGCTTCCTTTGCTCTTCATCAACAGGTGTCGGCCTTGCATGCCGCTGAGACTGCCGACTCAGCTGTGACGTTTGAGAACTTTGACTTGCCTTCCGCAAACCAGCGTGTCCTAAATTATCCCCATCCACCCAACACCCAGATTCCTCTGGCTCTCCGCCCTACCAGCCATGTCGCATCGCTGGAGTCGACTGTTGCTGCAGTCAGAGACCTCCAGCGGGATGGGACCCTGACCAAGCTTCTATCGAGACACGGTGCTCTCCTATTTCGGGACCTCCCAATCCACGACGCCAGCAGCTTCAGCGAGTTCGCTCACGCCTTCGGATACGCGCCGCACGAAATCATCGGCATCGTCGTCGACCGGCCGCTGCTCGCGCCCAACGTCGCGCCGGCCAACGAGGCGCCCAAGGAGGTGCAGATCTACAACCACAACGAGTCCCCCCAGGTGCCGCACGCCCCGGAGTACATCTTCTTCTACGCCCACCAGGCGCCGAGCGTCGGCGGCGAGACGCCCATCTCGTCGAGCCTGGAGCTGTTCCACCGCGCGCAGGCCGAGATGCCCGACTTCGTGCGCCTGCTCGCCGAGAAGGGCATCCTCTGCAGGGTGACGTACCGGGCGACGCGGCAGCGGCCGGGCGGCTCCACGCTGCGCCAGGCGTTCGGCAAGGACGTCGGCGACGGCGACGACGAGGCGACGGCGCGGGGAAAGATCGAGGCGCAGATCCGGCGCTACGGGCGCGGGGAGCACACCACCTGGGAGTGGAGGGAGTTTGAGGACGGCCGGGGGCTGGTGCTCACGCACAGGCTGCCGGTGATCCGGACGCAGCCCGGGACCAACCTCCCGACGCTCTTCACCGGGTTGGCGGCGCACTACAAGCGGATCCTGGATGCCCGGGCGGCCGCCGCGGATGGCAAGGTCGCGACAAAGGACGTCGTGGAGCAGCTGTTTGGGGACGGGACGCCGATCCCGGAAGAGTACCTGGCGCGGCTGGTCGACATCACCGAAGACATCCGGGTCCTGCACAGGTGGCAGCGGGGTGACGTGCTGGTATTTGACAATATAATTGCTCAGCATGGACGGGAGCCGTGGAAGGGGGAGCAGACGGATCGCGTGGTCCTAGCCAGCTTGTTTGACGGAGAGAGACTGCCGGGTGCGTATGGGTTTGGCGACTGGGCGCAGGTTGTGCAAGCGGCGGAGGGTTAGCCAGATGGGTAATGATGCGATATGAGGTGCTTTACTCGGGATTAATGTTTTTTGAAATTGTCTTCTTTCGCATTACTGCGTCAGAAATGAAAACAATGCCAAACGACGGGTAGTTGGTTGCTCGTTTGATGTGGACGCATGGTCAACGAACAAGGACGATGCGTTTGTATGCACAAGTGATTCATTATGTATGCACAGGATATTCATTATTTATGCACAAGTCAACCCCTCCTCCCATCCATTCCGTTGGCCAGGTTTCCCGTGACCAACTCATCTCACCATTTCCATGCTGCAAGTTATTTCGCCCGCCTCTCATTCCCACGATGCACGCCACTTTTACCCCTTCTTTACGCCCTCCTCGCCGTCAGAGGAAGGGGCCTTGGGCGCGATCCGGCCAATGACTTCCATCTTGCGAAATGCAATGCACACGATGACCAGCGACGCGATTCCTATTGCAAAATTAAACCAGCTTGCTATCCGAATGCTCGCCAGCGACGCAGCATCCATCTCCCGGACCGGACCGACCGCCTCGACCGCTACGCCGCGCTGCTTCGCCAACACGGCCGTCTGGACGGCTGTGGCGATGGCGAGCCCGATGGCACGGCCCATCTGCCCGACGGCATTGATGAGCGCGCCCCCAATCGCCTGATCCTCGGCCGGCAGTGCCTGCGACGTGAAGAAGGTGAGGCATGGCCAGGTGAGGTCGGCGCCGACGACGGACAGCAGCATCGCCCACATGCCCCACGCAAAGTACGAGGTGGTGACGGGGATGGGCACCGCGAACAGCAGGTTCGAGATGGACACGGAGAGCGTGCCGCAGATGAGCATGAAGGCGGTCGGCACGCGGCTGAGGAGGAAGGCGACGGCGAAGGAGACGAAGATGCCACCGACGCCGGTGGGCAGGAAGCGCAGCATGGTCTGGAGCGGGTCGTAGCCGAGGTAGTCCTGGTAGTAGTAGGTGGCGAAGACGAGGAAGTTGTTGAAGGAGGCGAAAAAGAGGCACATGATGGCCATGACGGCGGTGAACTGGCGGCTGCGGAACATGGACACCTTGATGAGGGGCGGCCGGCCGCCGAGGCCCTGCGACTGCCGCTTCTCGAGGTGTCGTTGCCAGAAGAAGAAGACGACAAGGAGGAGCAGCGAGACGACCATCAGGCAACCGACCCAGGGCGTCTGCCAGCCGACGACGTTACCCTCGGTTAGCGCGAAGAGCAGCGCGATGAGGGCGACGGTGATGAGCGCGCCGCCGACCCAGTCGACGAGCCGGAGCCGCGCGGTGATGGTATCCTCCGCTCGACCGCCGAGCTCGGGCAGCGCCGGGTCGTGAGGGACGAGGACGAACCCGGCGACGGAGATGGCGGCCGCCATGATGGCCATGCAGCCGAACACCCACTTCCAGCTGGCGTACTGTGCGATGACGCCTGATAGGATGCTGCCAAATATGCTTCCGAGAGGCGCACCGGCTCCTTTATTCAAGGGAGAGAGAGAGAGAAAGTTAGTGAGTTGTTTGCTATGAGCAAGGGTATGGGGCATCGAGGAAAGCAAGGTATGACGTACCATAGGCGGCAAAGGCGTAGTTCTTCGCCTTTCCTGGTGGGAACGTGACACCAAGGATGCCGATTGCTGTGGGCACGTTTGCCGCGGCGCCCTATCGAAATCAGTCTCAATTCACGACTTGCCGTTATCATACAGGCAGGGTTGGCGTTGGAAGCGGCGTACCAGTCCGTGAAGGCCCCGAAAGAGATCAAAGGATATCTCGTTGGGCATGAGCGGGTTCAGGGCGGTGGCGAGGGTGACCCAGACGGAGCCGGCGATGAAGATGAAGCGCTTGCCAAAGATGTCGGCGATGCGGCCCCAGAGCAAGAGGAAGCAGCCAAAGGTGAGTGAGTAGGCGGACACGATCCACTGCAGGCGGCTGTCGGGGATGTCGAGCGACTTGCCCATGGCGGGGAGGATGATGACGACGCTCTGAGCGGAAAGGGTCTAGGCGAAGTTGATGTTAGACAGACATGTCTTTACGATGTGACAGGGCGGGGGAAGGGGAGGCAAGGGAAGGGCATGTTTCGCATCTTTTGATCAGGTGGTTGACATGTGAGCAATCAGGCAAGAGAGACAAAAAGATACAAGACGACAGGGGCTGATTCTTACGTTTATAAAGGCCGCCCCAGTCAGGGTAATGACGAGAGCGATGGCCTTGGCTCGAGACAGCGGCATCGCCTCCCCGGGCTTGCCGTTGCTGTCGTGGCTCTCGTCGCCGGATGAGGAGACGCACGTCGGCGATGCGGCGCTGTCGTTGGTGTTTTGGTACCAAGTGCTGCCCGAGGACTTGTCCGTCGTCCCCGGCTGCATGACGGCACACGGGACGGGCGTCTGGACGGAGCGATCCATGATTGGTGCTTGCTATCTTGTCTCGTGGTCGAGGTCAGGCCAGAAGAAGAAGAAGAAGAAGCAGAGGAAGAAGAGGAAAGTGATGGATCAGGTTGAGCAGACGAAAGCTAAGCGATCGAGTCCGTTCTTTGGCCTTTTATGAAAATGAGACAGGATCGACTCTCGAGTGGTAAGACAGCGATGCCACCACCAAAGCGCTCTGTGCAGCCGCACCGGAATGTGGACGAGGTCTGCAGTGTGCGTGGTTTCTTTTTGCTATTCTCGAGGATGCACCACGGGAGGGTATAGACTGTTCGAGATTACCAACGGCCCCCCCCTTTTTTTTTTCTCTCTCTCTTCCTTCTTGCTCTTCCCCCTCGGGTTCATTCACCGGCGTCTGTGGAAATTGTTGTTTGTGGTTGTGGTGGTCGCAGTGAAGCACAACTCGCCCATCACGCTCTTTCGTGGGGTAATGCAAAGGGTCTCACTTCTGTTTGCTATGACGCCCCCTCCCTCGCTACGATTACTGCAAGTCGAGTCGAGGGAATCGAGACTCTCTCTCCTGCTTTGGATGGAGGTGCCGGATTGTTTGCTCTTGGTGTAAGTGGTGGCGGGCGAAGGGGGGGGGGGAGAGAAAGAAGAGAAGGAAGAGAAGCCCTGCCAAGACGGCAAGGCGTTGCATGGGGAAATATAAAGAAGGGAATCAATTTATACCCGCTATTATTACTTGGCAATAAACTATAAAACGCTTCCTATAGATTCCCACAACGGCGGTCTCGGCGTTACGACCACAAATGGCGGGGAGAAGAACGAGAAGGGAGGGGGGGGGGGGGGGGGGGGGGGGCCGGGAAGAGGAGAAGGAGGGGCGGAGGACCAATGCATATCGGCTCTAGTCATCGGCAATCTGGATGTGGAATATTGGATTTTGTCTGATCAGCTATTTAGCCCTAGTAAATCTCGACTTTATTAGCCCTCGGTTCAAACAGTTGGTTGCATAGTCTTGTTTCTGTGCGACATGCGGTGCCGACAACCTGCAACCTTGTCTCACCTGCAGACTTGCACAGATTACCTCTCGCTCGGCTATTCCAAGGCGTACCAGTTTTTTTTTCTTTTTTTTTTCTTTTTTTTTTCTTCTTTTTCGCATCGGTTTCTCTCTTTCGGTGCAATCCGCAGCACAGACTTGATCGAGTCCCCCCCCCTCCGTCCGTCTGTCCATGCATGCACAACTTCCGAATCGTGTATTCCTCAACAAGGATTGGTGGTCGGCCAACAAATCCCGTTCCGCCGCTTTTCCCCCATTCCATCTCCCGCTTCCTCTTCGCTACCCTCGACTGATTCCGATGCCGGATCCGAGCGGAAAGCAAACCCCCCCGCCCATCCCCCATCCCCCAAGCCCGTAGCGCTTAGTGATCGATCACCTTTGTAGGAATGATTCAGAGCTGAAGGATTCTAGTCTAGTGGGCTGATGCATGATTGCCAAATGAAAAAGACCGGATTGTGTCGCGCAAATCTACCCCCGCATGACGTGGTCGCACAATTTTTTCCTTGTCCCTCCCACGTGTGTTGTAGTGCCGTCACATTACCCGTCGCCAACTACACTTTTGCTTACAGCGGTATTTTATTTTATTTTATTTTATTTGTCTTTTCTGTACGCGCGTGCATCTACTCCTGTTTCTGTCCCCGTTACATCCCCAGTGCGAGTGGCAAAAAAAAAAAAAATTTGTCCGAGACATCACTCATGCCCCGACAAGAGACCGAGGCCCGGCCGGCGGGTGGCGGCATCCCGGCCGACCAGTGGGCCGCCCCGGCCGCAGCCGCCCGCGTCCACCACCACCGCTCCGAGGACGAAGACAGCCGACCGTTCCTGCCCCCCGACGACGACCCACACGATCCGGACCGCACTACCGAGGACCTGGAAGCCGCCGCCCTTCTCCAGCCGACGACGTCCAGCCGCGGCCGCCGCGCCGCCCTCGTCCTCTCAGCGTCGTCGCCGGAAGAAGACGAGGACGATGACGCGTCCTGGACGCCGCCGCCCGGGTTCGCTTGGATGCAGGTCGCCATCATGACCAACGTCTTCCTGCACGGCTTCGACGGCACCGTCACGGCGTCCACGTACGCCGTCATCAGCTCCGAGTTCGCCGCCGCCAACAAGGCCGCCTGGCTGACCACCGCCTACCTCATCACCGCCGCCGCCTTCCAGCCGCTCTACGGCCGCGTCTCCGACATCTTTGGCCGCCGCGCCTGCTTCGCCCTCTCGTCGCTCGCCTTTGCCGCGGGGTGCCTCGGCTGCGGCCTGGCGCCGGGCGTGCTGAGCCTGATTGGCATGCGGGCGCTGGCCGGCATCGGCGGTGCCGGGTTGATGACGATGGGTATGTTTCTTTCTTTCTTTTTTTTTTTTTTTTTTCCTTTTTCTCTCTTCTTTCTTGTTAATTCTTTCTTTTTTGTTTATTCTCCGTACTGCAGTTGCTGTGAAGTACTAACCCCTCACCCCCCCAGCTACAATCATCAACTCGGACCTCATCCTCTTTCGCAAGCGCGGCATGTACCAGGCCTTGCAAAACGGCATCGTCGGCTTCGGCGCCATCTGCGGCGCCGCGTTTGGCGGGAGCATCGCAGACTCTATCGGCTGGCGGTGGTGCTTCCTCGCGCAGACGCCGTGCGCCCTCGCCGCGCTCGCCTTTGGCGCCCGGGTGCTCCCGAAGCCCGCACCAGCCGCCGCCGCCGCCGCCGCTACCGGTTCCTCGTCCGGCCGGCTCCGCCTGCTCTGGAAGCGCGTCGACGTTCGCGGCGCGGTGCTGCTCGTCGCCGCCATCTCGACGCAGCTGCTCGGGCTGAGCCTCGGCGGCAACGAGCTGCCGTGGAGCAGCCCGTGGGTGGTCGGGCTCGTGGTGCTGAGCGCGGCGCTGCTCGGGCTGTTCCTCCGCGTGGAGGCGACGACGAGCGCCATGCCCATCATCCCGCTGCGGCTGCTGCGGGGGAGGCTGCCGGCGCTGATACAGACGGCCAACTTCTTGGCGGGTGCGGCCGCGTATGCTGTAAGTTTTCTGGCAGAGGCGCATGGGTAAAACGGGACTGGCTGGGGGACGGCGGCTAACAGGGCGGGCGTGTAGTACTTGTTCATGTTGCCTCTGTTCTTCCAGGCGGTTCTGCTGGAGCCGGCTGCAAAGGCCGGGGCTCGTCTGGCCATTCCATCGCTGGCCGGTCCTCTGGGCGGCCTCGTGGCGGGCATCGTCATGTCACGCTGGGGGAAGCTCGTGCCGCTTGTGCGAGTCGGTGCGTTCTTCATGCTACTCGGAAACACCTTGACGGCCACCCTTGCTTTTTCAGACTCGTCGTGGAAGTATCTTGTGTACATTTTCCCCGCGAACTTTGGCCAAGGAATCATCTATCCAGCCATTCTTTTCACCTCGCTTGCTTCTTTCGAGCACGCCGGTGAGTACTGTCTCTCACAACGCACATAATCATGACATTAGCCGTGTTCTCACTCCCTAGATCACGCCGTTTCCGCTTCGACCGTATATCTCGTCCGATCGCTTGGTACAATGTGGGGGGTCTCGATTACAGCAGCCATCCTGCAGACCACGCTCAGCGTCGGCCTGCCGGAGGCTTTGGGTGATGTTCCAAATAAATGGAAAGTGAGACCCTATAGCTGCCTGTTTCCGGCGACACGAAATCATCCCCCCCGCTTTCTGTTGACAGTTTGCTAACGTTTGGGTTTGTTTGCTTTGCTGCATTGTCTAGATCATTGACGATATCCGACACTCGGTGGATGTCCTGCGCGACCTATCGCCAGGCATTCAGCTCAAGGTACAGCACGTTTACCATGATGGTATCCGGTATTCGTTTATGGCCTCTTCCTTTGCGACTTGCTTGGTTCTCATTGCGGCATTGATGGCCAGTTCTACCGCTCTGCGCAAGACCCACTAGATAGATGCTTTGACTTGGTTGCTTTATGAGGGCATCGTCATGACACTAGAATATAGGCTACAAACGGGAGGCTGGAGATGTGGATTCCAAAAGTTGATTTTTTATTACGAAGCAAGAAAATAAAATAATAATCTTCTTTGTTTTGTCGTGCTTTGCTCAGTAGTCGGCCTGGCGGGTCCGCACTGTGTTGAGGTATTTTGACATGCGCACGAATTGCCTCCCAACACCCATTCTCATCAGCATCATCACCCACCCCACCGCCCTCCGCCGGCGTCATCCCCGGTTGTACACGCCCTACCGCCATCCATCAGAGGAACCGCCCAAAATGTCCTCCTCAGACTCCCTCCACGACCACCTCCAGGCCATCCTCGACCCCATCGCCTACGAGCAGCGCTCCGCCCTCTGCACCTCCGTCCTGCCCACCCTCCTCGCCTCCCTCGCCGACATCGGCCGGGCCCTCCGCTCCGCCCACGCCGTCGTCGCCGTCGGCAGCACCAACACTTTCGGCGACGCCCAGCTCAACGTCGACGTCGCCGCCGAACGCATCCTCCGCGCCGCCCTCGCCCGCTGCCCGGCCGTCGTCGCCGCCAGCAGCGAGGAGGACCCCGTCGAGCGCCCCGTCGAGCACGCCGTGCGCGGCGTCCCGTACCGCCGCCGCGAGCTCTACGCCGCCGCCTTTGACCCCCTCGACGGCAGCTCCATCGTCGGCCCCGGCTGGGCCGTCGGCACCCATCCTCGGCCTCTGGGACGGGCCCTCCGCGCTCGCGGGCGGCGCGGCGCCGCCGCGGCCGCCGCGCTCGGGCCAGATCGCCGCCATCCTGGCCACCTACGGCTCCCGCAACACGGCCCTCGTCGCGCTGCGCGTGCCCGGCGCCACCTCGCCGGGCGCCTGCTTCGAGGTCGGCCTCGGCGACGACGCCGCCGCGCCTCTCGTCGTGACCCGCCCGGACGTCCGCTACCTCTCCTCCTCCTCCGGCGCGGCGACGACCTCCCGGTACTTTGCGCCGGCGAACCTCCGCGCCGCGGCCGAGACGCCGGCGTACATGGCGCTGGTCACGCACTACGTCGCCCAGCGCTACACGCTGCGCTACAGCGGCGGGCTGGTGCCGGACGTCGCGCACGCGCTCGCCAAGGGCCACGGCGTCTACGTCTCGCCCGTCGCGCCGGGCAGCCGCGCCAAGCTGCGCCGCCTGTTCGAGCTCTGCCCGGTGGCCATGGTGGTCGAGTGCGCGGGCGGCGCGGCGGTGGACCCGGACACGGGCGAGGACGTCCTGGCGAGGCCGGTCCGGGACGGCGGCGAGACGGGCGGGCTCGTCTGCGGGAACAAGGACGAGGTCGAGTTTGCCATGCAGAGGCTGCTGGCCTGACGACGGCACGCAGAGCAGCGTGTGGGCGGGCGTGGTGCGTTTAGCCACCGCGGCTGCAGAAAAGATTCCCACGCGAGCCTGCCTCCTGGAGCTTCGGACATCGTGCATGTGTAGAGCAGCCGTGGAAAACGATCGCGGCAGAATGTGAGCTCTGTACGTTGATCAAAGAGGAAATCAGACCCAACGCCATCGAGGATTCCAAGGCCGGGAGAAGCGAGGTAAAATAATCCCTAAATAATGAAAATAGTAATAACATAATCAAGCAAGTAGCAACAAGCTAGCAGCAGTCATAACATCCATTCTCACCACATCTGGTGCAAGGGCAATGCGGGGTTTGCGGCCTTCTCAAGACCCTTTCCTGCAGATATGCACGTCTACTCATAATGAGCTGGTAATAATCTATTTTCTCGCATTAGAGTATTTCTATTCAGAGACCGCTCCAGACATATGCAGTGTATTTACGTTTAAACAACATCATAACAACCTCTAGCCACGTCAGTTTCATTAATAACTCGTAAAATGTTGACCGTCATCTCGTAAGCAGGCCCCCTATATTATGCCATGATATAGTCGTTTACATTTCATTTGTAATTTTCTGTACAGCGGCCCAAAACAACCCATTCGCTGCCAAACTCAGCCTGAAAGCCAGACTTACTCCTTGCGAAGAGCCGTCGCAAGCGGCTGTCGCTCAACTTCTTCTACGGAGAGATGAGCACCCGCAGCTTTGAGAAGCTGTGCACATTCTTCCTTGCCAGAAAGCGTGGCAAGGAACAGCGGCGAGTTGGCAGCACGATTGCGCTCATGCACACTCGCACCCTGCTGAAGGAGCTCGAGCATGATGGCAGTGTCACCAGAGACGGCGGCAAGATGAACAGCCGTATTGCCGGCATAATCCGCCGTCTTGAGGAGCTGGCTGCCTTCGCCCTTCAGAAGATCCCTTACGACGGAAAGCTCGCCGTTTTGGATAGCGTATCCCAGAGCGGTGAAAGCAGACTCGACATCCGTAAGGCGAGAGGCCGGGTTTTGAAGCGGCGCCGTGGGGTGGGTGAAGGTAGGGTGAGCAATCTCAGTGACCTCTCCGCGGAGAGACTTGGAGAAGCGCTCTGTGATTTCTTTATTTGTGATTCCCAGAGACAGGAGGTAGGACAGCTTGGCGAGGGCAGCTTCTGCAGTCATGTCCAAACCGAAAATGACACCAGCCCGACCGAGCTGAGTACCGGGGGCATAGACTGGAGACACAAAACCGTTCACGCACTGGCTAACGTTGACGACGATGACCCCTCGTTCAACGGCAGATTTGATGACTTGGGTCAGACGGCCATCAACGCCGCCTGGCACGTTACCCATACCGAACGTCTCGAGGATCAGACCACGAATGTCGGGTAGATGCAGAACTGCGTCGACCATTTCCGGCTTGATTCCAGGAAAAACACGCAAGCACGCAACGTGGGTTGTGTCAAGTTTCTTGGAGATGGAAAATGGGGCGATCGAGGTGGCGCGTTCAGCGAGGCTCCAGTTCACACTGACTCCCAGACCGTTGACCTGGGCAAGTGGCTCAAGGTTGGGGCTGTCAAAGGCCTGAAAGGAGGCTGCCGAGACCTTTGTTGTGCGGTTACCACGGTAGAGGCGATTGTGGAAGAAAAGACAGACTTCGGGGATGACAAAGGTACCGGCGATGATGAGAGAGCCTAGCAGGTTGCCGACGGCATCAGACTGCAGCGCGAAGATGGGCGCCTGAGAACCGGTAAGAATGACAGGTTTTCCTAAGTTGGACATCATGAAAGACAGCGCAGAGGCCGTGTACGACAGCGAGTCGGTGCCGTGGAGAATGACGAAGCCGTCGAAGAGGTTGTAGTTCTCAAACACGCACTCGGCCATGGCATCCCAGTCGTGGGCAGAAATGGAGCTCGAGTCGAGGAGAGGGTCAAACTCGAGGATTCCATATCGGATATGTCGGCCATAGGCAGTCGGCGGAGTGCGCAGACTGTCGATGGACATGGGCTTGCCCTTGAGGCTAGCGTGCATGGTGACTACAAAGACTGTCAGTGAGCCTGCAACACAACACAGCACAGCACAGCGCACAGCGTATAGTGCAAATAACAAGGAAGAAGCAGCAGAACACTAACCTTGGGGTCCGGACTGGTCGTTAAAGGTTGGACGAGGAGCCATGGCGCTCTCGAGAAAGTTGCCGCTGGGTTGCAGGCCGTCGGGGCCTTCCTGCATGCAGATGGTGCCTCCGGTTCCGATGATGAGGACACGGGATTCGGGGAGGCCCGTGGCAACAGGACCGGAGCGCTGCTCAGCGGGCGGGAGGACGGTGGCCGGGGACATGGCGACTACCGGAGATCGTGGAGTCTCTTTGCCTCTTTGCTTCTTTGCACGGGGAGACGGTCGTCGACCTGGCCTCGTTTTGGGCGACAAAATAGCGAGGGGTTGCACCAAGACAAGCTGAACGGCCGACGAATTGGAATCGGGATTCGGATGGGGCTCTTGAGCAGCGTCAAGATCAGGCCGTGAGAAAAATGCTGTACGTAGCAACTTGGTGGAGGATGTTGTGGATGGGAGGTGCCGCCCATTAATATGTCGTAATCGCAAAAGGATGGATGGATGGGTTTTGCTTTGGCGTCGAGCGATGTCGGACTAACAAGAGTAGTGAGATCCATGCAGTTTCAACTACCGGGAAGCGTAGTCGTTGGCTATTTTAAAGCCACCAGTATCCATTTGTGGCTCATGCGCGACGAAAAATTCTGTCAAGATTTTTGTTTTTAGTCATGGCGTTCTTTTGAGCTTTTGGATGCAGGACGCCGTAGCCTAGTGAAAAGTCGTTTGGTCGGGGCAACGAAGAGTCTGGGGCGAGTTGTGGGCCGTGGAGTTGCAGGCATGGTGGATGAGGGGATGGATCGAGAGCGGGGGACGCTGATGATGAATAGCAATGGCCCGATTAGAGAAGAGATGTAAGAAGAAGGCAAGGAAGCAATGTGGTGATGTTTTGGTCATGGTGTTTGCAGCTGCGCCTTGTCAGCTTGACAGCCGCCAGCAGCTGGCAGCTGGCGGCCACCCGTTGGTGGTTTGTACTTTGAGCGGGTGGCAATATCTATTAATCCTCTAGGAGTTGAGACGGTGAAGATGCTGAAAACTTTTTTAGAAAAGAAAGAAATTAAGATGGATAGGGTTTAAAAGATAGATTAAATCTATAAGATAGATAAAATTTAAAATATAGATAAAACTTAAAAAAAGATAAAATTTAAAAGATGTATTAAATTTAAAAGATACATTAACTTTAAAAGATAGACAAAATATCAACGATAGATAAAATACTCAAGACATAAAAGATACCCAAGATATGCAAAACACATGGCTACGAGTTCCACTATTTCCTTACCGACTATTCACTACCAACGATCTTGGCCACCGGCTCGTTATCGGAGCATCTTTCTCCTCAGTTGAGACTGGCCAGAGTCCATGTAGTCTTGCTCCTCCGGCAAGCTGAGCCTCCGCCGCTTTCGTGACCGCCCCCGAGGCTGCTCTTCTTGCCGCTCCCCCAGAACGAGTTCGTCAAGATAACAGCCATAGTTCTCATAGGTCTCGGGCCTAAAGTAGCCGCTGTCAACTAGACCGGAGCTCACCTCTTCCATGAGTTCCTCGTCGGCATTCGCGGGCTGTTGTGCGCTTCTCTTCCGAGGAGAACGTGACCTAGCAGTATTCCATATCTTCAGGCACATCTCAGGACTAGCCGTCTCCGTCTCCCATTCCCCCTTCTCGACGTTCCACAGAAGCAGTTGCCTGGGTACAGGTGTTGAGGGGAGGAACGAATCAAAGACACCAGGGCTTAGTATGGTCCAGGCAAAACGGGCAAAGAGACACTGTATCGCAACTGTCCCAGGGAGGGGGTGAACAACGCGGTTGTGCCAAAGGTTCGGGAGCTGCCCGCTAGGCGTCGAGTTGAAGACATGCACAACGAGCTGCGGTGGCTTCTGCTCTTCTATAACTCCGTCCTGCCCCATATGCGTCTCCCTGTCATCTCTCTCACTCATTTCCCCAAGCTTGGGAACAAGACAGAAATGCCGCTCGACGAAGACGCGATGGAGATCCGCCCGCAAAGTCAGGAGATTTGCCGGCCCGTCAATCGGGTCTGTTGAAAACAGCTGCGTGGGCGAGTATCGTTGCATCCGGTTCGAAAGCCACCAGTCGCCCTCTCCGGACGGGAGGAGGTGTGCCGTCTCGAGGCCATCGCCGTATTTGGACAGAACGCAGCTCCCAGTCACACCCCCCGCCTTGCGTGTCACCGCTGCGAATCTTTGCCACAAGGGGGGCAAGTTGCCATGCGGGAAGCGCCAGTGAGAGAAGCGCGGCACTATGGCGTATGGAGGGTAGAGAGGGCCGGGAAGTTGAAAAAAGTACTGCGGCTCGCGCAAGATGCCGTCATCCGGGCGCTTCACGCGCATCGTCCCGCCGCGTTCCGACGAGAAGAACCCGTCGGTCCACCGGTTGCCAGCAAGGAGGCCGCAGGCCGCCAGCGCCGTGTCAAAGTCGATGCCGCCATCGTCGAGGGCAGGCAGCTCGAGAAGCACTGTGCTTCCAGGGTAGCCAGGATGGAGGAACTCGACCGTGGGAGCAGAGCTGTAGTTTGATTGAAATTCGGGCTCGTTTGCAGCGGGACGAAGCTTCATCTGATGTATTTTGTCGTGATCATGAAGTATGTGTATTTTGTCACGATCGTGAAGTAAATGACCACTACAACAAACAGCTATTCGATCGATGACTTGGTGTCGATTGGTTGCTGTTGTCTCGCCAACCAAAGTGGCGGGGTTTAGGCGATGCACTACCTAACACTTTATACCAGGTAGACTGTTCTGTTCTCTAAGCTTTACATAGAGAGCGATTAGCCTACTACAGAACGATAGGATGAAGTACGATTATATATTTCTTAATATGCTTGTGCTAATACTAATCAAATAGTTGTATAAGAGTATGTTTGATTTTCTAGTTTTATCTTATACTTAGTGGTTTCTAGCTACCTATAGTTGTAGTACTTAGTAATAGGCTATCTGCAGCGGCCCAACCTGCTGCTCGCACCATCACACAGGCTAGTGGGCTGTGGTGGTCATTCTCCCCAGATCCATCCGCGCGCAATCTTCCCATCCTTTGTTGGGACGCTTTCTTACCATCACACATACTGCGCATCCTTTTTTTCTTCGTCGTTTCCCTCCAATTTTGCGCATTTCCTTCCAGCTCGAAGCTCACACTACATCCCAAAGCTTCCTGGCGCTTCTCGGCACAGCGCCAGGGTCGGTCGACGAAGCTTCCTCACGATCGATGTTTCTCGCTCTCCCCGCCGTTACCACCACCGCGACTCGAGAGCCGCTCCTACTTTTCTCGCTTCTATTGCTTCCAGCTTCACGCCGCGGTATCCCGTGGTCGACTACTCGAGACCATGGATTCTGCTCCAAACTCCGCGCCCGACAACAGATCGCCGCGCTCCTTCGCCATCGCCCACCAGCGACCCAAGACGAGCTTTCGAGGCTGCTCACGCATCGGAGACTATGAGCTGCAAGGGAAGCTCGGGGAGGGAACGTTTGGGTAAGAAGCCTTCGATGATGCGTCGCGTGGCAGTGGATGCGCTCTGCTAACGACGGCCTACAGCGAGGTTCACCGAGCTCGATCGAAAAAGACAGGCGCAATTGTTGCCTTGAAAAAGATTATCATGCACAACGAAAAGGATGGCGTAAGTGGGCTTAATCAATACCTCACTCCATTTTGGCGTCTCTGACAAAATTCTAGTTTCCAATCACTGCGCTTCGAGAAATCAAACTCCTCAAACTCCTCAACCATGTCAACGTCCTGCGGCTCGAAGATATGGCTGTAGAGCATCCTTCACGATCCTGTGCGTGCTCCAGCTATCTCACCCCCGCATATGATTCAGCTAACACAGCCACGTAGCCGAAAAGCGAAAAAAACACATCATGTACACCGTTACACCATACATGGACCATGATCTCTCCGGACTGCTCGACAACCCCGCCGTACATTTCAAAGAAGGCCAGATCAAGTGCTATATGCTTCAGCTGCTGCAAGGCCTCCGCTATCTCCACGAGCAGCATATTTTGCATCGAGACATGAAGGCGGCAAACCTGCTGATCAGCAACACTGGCAACCTGCAAATCGCCGATTTTGGCCTTGCGAGGCATTACGACGGGCCGACGCCGCAGCCAGGCCGACCAATGGGGAATGGTCGTCGAGACTATACTGGCCTTGTTGTAACCAGGTGGTATCGACCTCCGGAGCTGCTACTGCAGTTGCGCCAGTACACAACAGCCATTGACGTATGGGGCGTTGGGTAAGTACCAAGACCCAAAGACATTCACGATATTTACTAAGATGGGTCAGCTGCGTCTTTGGAGAGATGCTAATTGGCAAGCCTATCCTGGCGGGCGAGAGCGATGTCGCTCAGCTTGAAATAATCTGGGACCTTCTTGGCTCACCGACAGAGGACAACATGCCGGGATGGAAGACGCTGCCTGGTGGTGAACATTTATCACCGCGCCCACGCTCGGGGAATCTCGAAACACGCTTCAGAGAGTGAGCTGCCAAGTGTATGTAAATTTGAGGCACCTGCTGACTTGTTGCTGTTAGATTTGGTAGTGGTGCGATATCGCTGCTGAAGGAGCTTATGAAGCTGGATTGGAAGACTCGCATCAATGCGGTTGACGCACTGGAGCACGCCTATTTCAAAATGGCACCACTGCCAATGGAGCCGCATGAGATTCCCACTTACGAAGAAAGCCACGAGCTGGATCGCAGAAAGTTTCAAGACCGCAAGGCAGCCCTGCCACCGGCGCCTAAAGGCGGCACTGTCGGGATTGGGCCGGATGCGCACGGGGCGACGGCCGGCTTCAACAGCGGCGACGGTTACGGTAGAAACGGCAGTGCTAATGGCAGATACCGCGGCGCAGATGAACATAGAAGGCCAGCTTGGCAGCGAGATCGAGGGCCACCACCACCGGGCCGTGGCCCTCTGCCGGAAAGAGGGGGCCGAGATGATGACTACCGCGACCGCGATCGGGCACCACCGAGAAATAGGCCAGGAGGTGGCCCGGGAGGACAGCGCGGCGCACCAGACACAGACACGTATATACCCAGCTACGGGCGAGACGATGGCGGACGACGTAGGGATGACCGGCCGCCGCGTGACGACCGGCGTCCGCCGAGAGATGACCGCCGGCCAGACCGCGACAGAGACCACCGCACTAGCAGAAGTCGGTCTCCTGGGATGGAGCGGCGGGAGCATCGGGAGCGTGAGCGTGACCGCGATCGCGACATGTACCGACGTTAGAGCCAGAGTGATGACGATGATGCAAGCCGTCCCTTTACCGAGGCTGTAGCGGACAGCCTTGAGCCAGACGCTGTAGGAGACAGCTGTGAGCCGAAGAAGAAGAAGAAGAAGAAGAAGAAGACGGAGGAGGAGGAGGAGGAGGAGGAGGAGGAGGAGGAGGAGGAGGAGAAGAAGAAGAAGAAGAAGAAGAGGAAGAAGAAGACGAAGGAGAATGAAAAGAGGAGGGAGAAGAAGGATGAAGAGAAGAGGAAGAAGCGTGATGAGTTACCTACCAACGGATGGGTCTCGATATGAAGGGAAGATGAAAATACAATTTTCCAGAATACGTAGGGGTTGGCAAGAGCTTGGGGTTTCATTTTGCCCAGGCAGAGAGCACGGTTCAAACTTGTTTATATTAGACTGGGACGCGGTGGAAGAGCTCTTTGTAACTATGAAGCGCTTCATTGCATTTTCTAAAGATGGCAGGCAGGGAGATCATTGGGTATCGTGTGGGCGCAGAAAGGGTATTTGAGGACAATAATTTTATGCGAGAATGGAAGCGAGATTTTGACGTGTTGAAGGGGCGAGCATATATCGTGGCGTTGTCACGGCTTTTCAGTCGCCGGACGAGTCGTCTTCTTCGTGAATCGTTTGCGACAGCAGGCCGCGGGCAAGGCGACGCTTGAGAAGGATGTCGGTGTCGGTGGCGCGCAGGTTCTGTTTTCGATAGTCGGTGTATGTGTCCGGGTTGTACCGATAGCCTCGCTCGTATTCCTCGTCGTCTTGGTCGTCGTCGTAGTAGTAGTCGACGGCGTCGCGTTCGCGCTCGTAGCCGTCCTCGTCGTCCTTGTCGTCGAGCATGCCGAGGTTCGCCGTGAGGACGGACGACGTAGCGCCGAGGACGACGCCGGCGACGATGCCGATGCCAGCGGCCGCCGAGAGCTTCGAATTGCCTGTGTTAGCCCTTCTCCCCCACCCACTCGATACCATTCACAGTCAACCCCCGGGGGGGTGGCGGCGGGCAACTTACAAAGCTATACAGCGGCTGGTGGACAGTCTTAGCCAGGAATGCAACCAGCAAAGGGGGACGGGGGGGGTACGCACCTTGAGGCTGGCCAGCAGGGACAGGGTGCCCTGGGCGGCGGCGAGGGCGAGGCCAAAGACGTGGATGAGCGGCGCGCAGAGGACGAGAACGGCGGAGGCGAGGTGGCGAAGCGGCACGGTGATGAGGGAGAGCGGGAGGGCGGCGAGGTGGGCGGCGCGGACGAGGTGGCGGCCCCAGCGGACGGACCAGACGAAGCGGGCGATGGCGAGGAGGATTTCGAGCGCGGCTGCGGAGGAGGAGGAAGAAGAGGAAGAGGAGGAGGAGGGCGCGTCGGTTGCCTCTGCCATGATGCTGGCTGAGGGGGAACTAGCCGCAGGAAATTGGTGTGTTGATGATGATGATGATGATGATGATGATGATGATGATGATGATAATGTTGGGAATGACTCCGTTTGTTTGGTGGTTCAGAGGTGGATACAGCGGCCCGGCCGGACGCCAAGGTTCCTGAGGGACTTGCCTTTTTCGGATTTGCACTGTTCAGGGCCGAAAGAATTATTTTAATCATGACGCGCTATCGTGCTCTCTTCGTGTACTTGCCTCTTTATTTTTTGCTTCCTCATTTTGTAGAATATGCACTCCATCTTTACCATTCGGACACCATCGTCGGGGATTGAATGAGCGATGTAATACGACAGAATTCAAATAAGCCAGCCAATCTGTAATGAGCATACACTCAAATTGATTTGCTTTGGCATTGATGTTGATTTGAGCTTATAGAATTGGGTTCTGATGCCCAGCTAAAAAGACAGAGAAACATAATGAAGCAAGCACTTGAGCAATCTGATAAACCACGCAACAAAATTGATAAAGGCGCACTGGGTACATAGAAAGCAATGAAGAAAGCCAATGAAAAACGCCAAGTTCTGCATGAAGCCCCGTCACAGTCGGAAATCCGACTTCCATAAGTAGGCATCGGGGCCGATATCCGGTTCAGGGCTGTCCACGTAGAGTCTGCGATGCTCCCGAGAGTATGCCCAAGTGAAGGTCTTGAGCTTCTTCATGATAAGAATTGACGCTTCGGGAAACTCAGCCATAACGGAATGGAAATCGGGATACACCAGTAGCCAGCGAAGGCCGAGAGCGCAGTACTCGACCACCAGCTCCCTCAAGCCTTCCGCGCCTGGCTCCTCCATGCACATGCGCAGCGTAGGGCAGATTTCCTCCCTGGCGGGGTATTCCATTAAAATACTGTGCAACTTGGCCCGGCAAAAGTCCATGAGATGCGTCACGTCGTAGTAATGAGCAAGCATGTGAACCTTGGTAATGGCCACGTACGCGTCAGCGAAGGGAACCATGTCGGGCGCGGAGGGACAGGGCGCGTATAGAGTGGGATCCTGGCGGAAGGCGTATCTAGAGCGCTTGCCGAACCGCTGCCAAGCGTCATGAATGATATCGTCGTCGTCAATCGACACTTCTGATACCGCGCAGAGTCTTATATCCTCGTATCGTGCGTCCAGTTCCATAAAGCCCGGGACCCGAAAGTCACGGTGATAGAGAAACTCGACAAATCTCTCAAAAGTTGCCCTGTCAGTGTGCGGCCACTTGACAACCCCCTCCTGAGACTCTTTCATGCCGTTGGTCATGAGGGCGCGAAGGGGCTCGGATTGCTTCACGACGAGCTCAGAATGAATCGTGAACTCTCGTTCTTCGGGCCCGACAATGAACGTGAATTCTTTCGAAGACAGCCAACTTGGCTTGCTGCTTCACAGTTAGTCCATCGTCATACATCGTCTTGCGCGCAGGAGAAATCACGAGTCCACTTACTAGGATTCGGCGTTGCTGCCCATCTCGACTTTGTGCTGAAGAGGCTTCAAACTGTAGGGAGCAGGGAGGTGAAGGGTAGAATGTGAAGATGCAGGATTAAAAGTTTGAAAAAAAAAATTCCCTGTGCTGCAACAGTGAATTATTGCGGCTTCGTTTGCAATGGCAGGCGAGTTGGTTATGACGCCAACGCACCATCTACTAGCTATAAAAGACCGTCATTCGTGCTTCCATTTCAGGATACCTGCTTCTATTTTTTCTTAAACTATCAACTCAAGTCTTCTCTCTGTTCTCAATTAGGGTTAATCTACACTTCATCATCTCATCATCAACCAGCGTCTACTCTCCGACCACCGACGGGCCGCGCGGTCGATCAAACCCAGCCAAGATGAGCTGCTCCTATTACGTTGAACGCAAGTTTAACCAATTCATGAAGCCTGGGTAGGTTGATTTTGTGAACAAGTCATATTCTAGAAGCTAACAGAGGTTGCCGCCCGCAGCTGGACAGCCTCGGAAGCCTTGACCATCTGCGCAGGCGAGAATGCCCAGAGATTCGTTATTCATGAGAGCATAATGACCAGCCTGTCCCCTGAAATGGAGACCATGGTAAGGTCACTTGGCCCAGACAAGACTGTTCGATGGCCCACGGTCCAGCCCGCCACCGTTGCACGTCTTGTCGAGTTCGCATACGCGGGTGACTTTGAATCGCCAGGATTCGACAAGACAGAATCGGATGATTCAACCCCCGACGAAAATCCCGAGCCAGAATTTGAAGATTGGGAGGAAAGCTTTCTCGAGCCTGCATGGAGCGTCTTTGCGAAGAAGATACCTGGCCACCAAAATCAGCAGCTGCTCTACAAGCTCTCACCCAATCTCCTCATGGCAGAAGGGGCTGAATCAGACAAGTCGGGTAAAGGTGCACTGTGCACCGTCGCCAGGGTCTGTGCAATTGCGACTGAATACAATATATCCGCACTGGAAGATCTCTGTGAGCTGAAGATTCATCGCCTCATGCTCAACCACGTCGAAATCGACCTTGTTCACTTTTTGTCTCTTTGTCTAGAGGTCGGCAAGAACCTGAAAAATGTCATGAAACTCGGAATTACCTTTGCGGCTTTTATGAAGTCATTTTTTGAAGATTACACAGACTTTCTAACGCTGTTGAAGAAGAACCCGTATTTGAATGCCAAGATTTCGGAATGTTATATCGGCTTCATTCGCGAGTACAACGCTGCTTGAGATTATCACGCAGAGAGACAGGGCTATTGGGGAAAGCTTTGCGAATATTGAATTTGAAGATGAATTACTTTGGCTTTCAGGGGTTAGAGAATGGTACTACAAGGAGTTCTTTGAGCAGGAATTGTTACGACGGAGCGAGTATTGAACTGGGCTGTTGAGGTGGGAGGTCATTTTGAACCGGCAGAGACATGACTTTGCTCTGATTCATCACGTTTATCAAAAATTAGCTTAAAAAAGAGTCAAGAAATTACTGTTAAAATCAGTAAGTCGGGTTCTGCTCTGATTGTAATGTTTGCATCTGCTTCATCTCCAGAGAGCATTTGTTGGCAGAGTTGATGCAGTCATCTCTCTAATAGCAACCTTTTTTCCCAGCCTCAGAGAAAACAAGTGAACCGACATGTTTGGCTCCGAGTAACCGTGCAAACAAACGCCGTTTGCCTTTGTAAAAACGACAGATGTGCACGTGTTGCAAAATTCTCACACGCATCGCTTGGTGTTCACTTTGGATTCTTCCACTTCCCTCTTGCTTTTCCTCTCCCTCATATGATCAACTTTCATCTTGCTTCCCATCACTTGCTTCTTTATCCAACTCGAAGCTCTCCCGGAACCATGAAGATCATCCAACCTCCTCCCAAGCCCAGTCACCCGACCAATCCGGCTTCCTCCCCCGATCACTCCCCAGCCACACCCTCCGCATCCGCCCCCGACACCCCCGGCACCCCCGGCTTGACCTTTGTCTTCCTCATCGGCGCTTCCGCCACGCACCACCCGGTCCCCTGCGCCCTCCTCACGCCCATCTCCCCCGTCCTCGCCCACACCATCCGCGGCGACGCCGCCGCCTCCTCCTCCTCCTCCTCCCGCCGCCACGCCCTCGTCACCTCCTGCGCCTACCTCCCCGACTGCGACCCCGCCACCTTCCACCGCTTCCTCGCCTTCCTGCACACCCGCGACTTTCCCTCCCCGCTCTTCCGCCCCGTCCCCGCCGGCCGGCCGCCCTCCCGCTACCGCAGCCGCCGCCTCCTCCCGCCCTCCGCCGGCCCGGCCTCCCACGGCCGCCGCCGCCGCGCCGCCTGGAGAAAGTTTGTCCGCCGCGGTCGCCGCTACACCGCCGCCGCCAGCCCCGCGTTCGACAACGACTGGGAGGGCCACGTGGACGACGAGGGCGAGTTCGCGCTGTGCGCGGTGGCCAGGGTGTACCTGCTCGCGGCGCGCTACGAGGTGGCGCCGCTGATGAGGCTGTGCCTGCACAAGCTGCACCGGCTGGTGGTCGGCGTGCGCGAGATCTGGGACGGCGTGCACTTTTTGCGCCTGTGCGCCGGGCCGCCGGACAGGCGGCCGTGGCTGCCGCAGGAGCACGGGACGGAGCTCCGACGGCTGGCGTACTCGTACTGCCTCTTCCACTACCAGGACTTGGAGAGGAGGGAGGGCTTTGCGGCGTTCATGGCCGAGACGCCGGATTTCGCGGCGGCCATCGCGGAGGGCCTGGCCAAGTTTCAGGTGGGCGAGGAGTGATGGAACAGAGGGATACTGTTGGAGAGCATGATGGATAAAGGGAAGGAGGAAGGAGGAAGGAGGAAGCGAGAAACACAAAAGATACAAGATGTACGGATGTACAAGGGAATTAGGATTTACCCATCATCATATCCCATATTAAGAAAGATGATGGGTCTAGACTTCTTGGCCCTACTGAGAACAGAGGGTGCTATTTGCACATGTACAGGGGAATCAGGAAATGTCTATAATCACACCTCATTAAAAAAGACTGACGAGTTTGTCCTACTGTTACTACCCTGCGCAAAGAAATCAGGAAATGTCTATAATGTATCCCATATTCAAAAAAGATAAAGAGTCTATCCTACTGTGACTGCCATGTCTATACGAAAAACAAAGGGTATCATTTTCTCAATTTGCGCCACGCCGAAGAAACAAATGCCATTCCCCTCTTCTCCCCCCTCTCCTCATCACCATGGCTCGCGCTCACTTCGATCGTCTCCTCTACCGGTCCCCTCTCTCCGTACCCCTCCCTCTCCTCCTCCTCTCCTTCTCCTCCCTCTTCACCATCCACCTCCTGCTCATCATACTCGCGTGCCATGAGCCTCAACTTGGCCTTGACCACCGGATCCTGCTCCAGCTCCTGCCACATCTCCACATCCCACTCCTCGACATTCTCGCTCAGCCCGGCTGGTCCACGCCACGGCGGCCACTTCCAGACGCCCGCGAGCATGAGATGCCGCTTGCCCACCTTGAGCGTCAGCTCCAGCAGCCCCAGCAGGCTGAGCACCGCAAACAAGGTCGTCCACCAGGCCGGGTCGCGCCCCCACCTGCCCATACTATGATGGATCTCGTACTTGGGCAGTGTCTGTCGAGGATAGATGTTGTCGAGGAAGACCACCCACAGGAACCACCCGAGAGTGGTGACGAAGAAAGATGCCATCACAATGCCCGTCTTGTGATGCGTGTCGAGTATGAGCAGCTTGAAGTTGATCCACAGCACGCCTGTCGTGAACACCAGAGTGCCCAGCCCGTACAGCCCGTCATCCCTGGAGCCCCTCGACATAGGCCAACCGTAGCCAGCCCAAACGCCGTACCACAATATGACGCCCTCAGAGGCCGCAAGCAGCATCCAGCGCAAGTACTTGCCCAAGTTCAGGCCCATGTCCCGCTGCCCGTACACGTACAGCTCCGGAATCGCCAGAAGCGTCCCCGCCCGTAGATCTTGCTCCCATATGCCCATACAGATCGTACACAGGCTGGTAAACAGCGTATTGAAAACTGTGAGGCTGGTTGCTTCGTACAGCGACGTGGCTGTGTAGCCGTTGTACTGCTGGTAGAAGGCCTGCGGGAGATAGAAGAACATTTCCTTCCAAAACGTGCAGATGATGAACTTGGCCGTGCGGACGTAGTTCCACCGTCCGTGGACGAGTAGTAGACGCTGCAAAAACCGGAATTGCGCGATCGAGTAGTCAGCGACGCGCGCGGCTTGTAGGCCCTCACGGCCAGAAATTCCAACGCCCACGTGGCTGGCCTGGATCATCGCCAGGTCGTTGGCGCCGTCGCCAATGGCAAGCGTCAGACCTTTGCGCCAGCTGAGCCCAAACTTGCTGAGCTGGTTCCGAACTGTGCGCACCAGAAGCGCCTTTTGCGCGGGAGACGCACGACAACAGATGACTGTGTCGACTTTTAGCATGATGTCAAAGAACTGCTTCGACAGTGTCGGCGACTCTTCCACGGCTCCCAGGGTCTGCCCGTCAATGACAACCACGCTGTGGTGCGTGTCTGCCTGGAGATCCTCGGCGAGGGCAATCAACTGGAATTCGAGAGCACCCTTGGCAACGTCCAAGATGTAAATATCCGAACCGGGGCGGACAAGTCTCGCTGAATGGGCAATATTGATGGCAGTCTCTCGCTTGTCACCAGTGAGCATCCAGATTTTAATATTCGCCCGTCGTAGCTTCTCAATCGTCTCTGGAACACCCTTTTGTAGTTTGTCTTCAATCGCACTGGCTCCGACCAAAGAAAACGCCTGCTCAAGCATGTCGCCGGCGGCTTCAATCATTTCCTGTCGATTAACAAAGCTCGTCGTCGCATCGTCGTACACCTTTTTCCACTCTCGATACTGTTGTTCCGAAATATCCTTTTGTGCAAACAATAGAGTTCGGAGTCCCTCCGAGGCAAAGTCGTCAAGATGCTTGAAGCATTTGGAGAATACTTCAGAGTCGTCGTGGATACTAGGGTCTTCAAGGAATTGTAGGTTCTCTGGAAGCTGGGCGTGCTGCGGATTCACGCTCGTACGGATATGTCCGCGGTTGATGTCCATTGACAGGCCTCGCGTGGACGCTCCCGCTCGGGTCCCATCTTCGGAGCTTCTCACAAATTTTCTTAGCTCGAAGGACTTGCTGCGATGCATCACCGCGCGACATATGCTCGGTTCCGGCTTGTAGCTGGGAGCGTGTCTGATGGTCAGACTAGGTCTGCCTCCGAAGCTGTTTCTCGGTTGATGTTGTTCGCTTTGGCGTTGCATTTCGTGCTCCAGATCGGCGCTTGCACGCACCTCGGTGGCTTTCTGCATCGCAAGGGACGACTGCTTCAGACGGGGAAGAATGACAGAGTCTGCTCCCTTACAAATGACAGTAATTCGGCCATCCGGGCGGCGAAGGACAATAGACATGCGCTTTCGGTTGCTGCTGAATTCGATTATGTCGAGGATTTCATACGTCTGTCTCTCAAGCTGACCACTAGCCAGGGCGATTTGGACAGTGACCTGCTTAGCCGTTCGCTGCGCGACCAAGAAGCCCATGTCTTGGGCTGCGCGGACGAGCGCCAATTCATCCGGAGATGAAGCTTGAAACTCAATCTTGCCATCGGTGTACTCGGGTAGACAGGTGTGGCAAAGAGCCATGGCGAGAATATATTGCTTGGCCTTTCGAGCAAAAGCAGAATGGGGCCGCAGCTGAATGAAGTGCAGCAAGTCGGTGGTATTGACTTCTGGCTGGACGTGATCGGGGCGCCCAGTAGAACGCCAGTGAGAGGACGACCGCCGGCCGCTTATCGAGGGGCGGGCGCCCATGGAGATGCGCGGTGACAGAGGGGTTTTCATGTAGGACGGGCTCAATGGTGAGGTCGGAATCGGGTCAGGTTTGTATAGCGAAGGTTCCCGACTTGAATCGCCAAAACTAGTCGTTGTGTTCTCGTCGTCTTCCACCAGGTCCATCTCGTGCAGCCATACAGTCCCTGCAACGCTGATCTTGCGAAATTTCATGATGTTGTCTGTGAGGGTTCCGGTTTTGTCGGAAAAGATGTAGCCGACCTGGCCCAGGTTTTCCAAGATTGTGTTGGTGTTGCATCGAGCAGGCGTATCAGTCTCTTCGTCATACATGCCAATGTCTGAATTGAGGAGCAGTAGTTGCCCAACCTTGACGATTTCCAGCGAGATGTATAGAGAAAGCGGGACGACGTTGTTGAACATGATGATGAAGGGAACGATGATGTTGAGACTGGGGAAGTCTTGGTGAAAAAGAAACCACGCATTGTCCAGATAACGCCGTCGCCAAATAAGGTGACCCCCAAAAAGGCCAAGAGACACGACAACTACATAAATTGCAAGGGTGACCACGACCCAATTGACGATCTTCTCGAGGGCTGGCTTCTTGGCGACGGGATTCTGGTTCGCGTTCATGCGAATTTTGCACTCTTCTCCGGTGTTGATGACGAGGCCGACAATGGCGGTGGTGTTTCGCACGACGCTGCCACGATAAATCACCTCGTTGAGGGTGAGAGGCACACTTTTGCCGTCCACGGATACGGAGCCGTCAAAATTGAAGAGTTGAGGGTTTGGGTTCTCGACGACGAAGGTGGCCTTGCAGTTGGCAATACCCTCGATGGTACCGCATCCGCTGAGCGCCGAGGAAAGCTGCTTGCTTTTGAGGTTGGTCTCGCCATCGAGGGCCATAGTGTCGATGTAGGCGACGTCATTCTCGTCGCTTGTCCAGAGGAGGACGATGTCGGCAGGTACAGGGTCATCGCGATTCAGCCGTATGACATCCCCGACCTTGAGATTGCTCCAGCGGATAGGGACCCATTTAACGCCGTCGTGGACATCCTTTGGCAAAATTGGGGGTTGCGTCGGGGTCGCGACATGGAACGGGTTCCATTTCTGAATCGAGTATGTAGACTTGATCCTATCTGTGTAGTGATCCTTGCGCCCCAGGGCCGTAGTGAAGCTTGAGTTTTCAACCTTGTCGAGACGGCTTCTCCTATAGTCGTCATAGCCTTCCTTGATAATAGTGAGCAGCACAAAGAAGAGCAGGGGCAGGATCGTGGTGTAGCTTCCGGTGGTGGAAAGGCCAGCCTGCTGAGAGTTAGTACCTGGCAGTTGGCAGTCGAAACCAGTCGACATGTTGTTTGCTCGACTAGTAGGTCACGAAAGCTTACCACTTGAGGAATGCCAACACAGAGGAAGTAAAAGTTTCCAACGCGCGTGAACTGAAAGAACAGCTGCTTTGGAATAAAGTTGAAGACAGTGTAGCGCGAGGTCCGAATGTTGTTGGAAATGTAGGCTTGGTTGCCACGGCTCGCGTCAGTGAGCGGCTTCGGATGCTCGATGCTGAGAGGAACTCGTCGACTACCGCTCGAGCTGGTGCGGTTCTGCAGCCCGAGAATATGCTCGCAGACCGTCGTTCTATAGAGATACCTGGCGGAATCCCGGACACTGGAGAGGCAGGACGAGACAAACGCTTTGACAGGCGGCCTGGGCCGTTCTTCAACGCTTGTTGAGCTGCTGGTGGCCGCCATTGCGACGTGGGAGATTGCGCTCCGGTTGCTCAAAGGGCCACCGCTGCAGAGCAATGCTGCGCCGTAGGGGGGAGAGGGCTGATTAACGATGCGTGGAAAGCATGCCAATTGCGTGAAGGGCGGTTCCGTTTCGCTGGCTGTGGTTGAAGTCGTTGGTAGTGGCTCTGTATGTATGTACGTAGGCGGATAGGTGCAGTAGCGCTATCCTTTGTCTCTTTTGGGGGGGGAAGACGCGTCAGCGAGAGAGACGGCAGACCAGAGACCATGAACAGACAGAGAGTGAAGTGCAATCCAAAAGGACGGACAATAAAGAATAAAGAGAGAGTAAAAAGATTGCAAGGCACGTTTCCAAGAAGAGCAGATGCTAAGAAGAGGGATAAAAAAACGTAGCCCTTATGAGTTGAAACCTGGAGGGGACGTACGTGTCCCGGGTCCTGGCCACAAACCACCTGCGAACAAGGTACGAACTAGTTGATAGGTTAGCCAAGGCAGTCTTTGCGCTTGCTGCAGGGGCGACTCGTTACGAGGCATGGGACCCGTTTTGACCCCAGTTGTTCCATGGATCTTCGTGATCGGTGGCTGAGTCGCGGAAAGAAAGACGAGCCCAAAGGTAGCAAGACGTGGGCAGGAGGTGGAAACGTCAATGGTCAGAACAATAGACGGGCCGCACGCAACAGTCTAGCAGGGTTGCAGCGGAAGCCACCCAAGACATCAAGACATGGGTGGTGGAAGGGTTGTCCAGATGACCAAATAATAGAGAAGGGAGGGCACCAATTGACGAGGCCTTGTTCACCTGGAAGTGGCTTGAACCTACTAGGCACATAAGTACCTAGTTGGCAAACTTGGCTTGCATCGCCTACCAATAAGGTATAGAACACGGCGCGTTTGCAGTTGCCCATCTAGGCATCTCCCCCTGACCTCCGAGAACCGGCGTCTCAGTTAGTAGGTTAGGTGGTTTGCAATACTTTCATTGTCCATACGGCCACCGCCACTTTTTACTTTTCCTCGGTTCCTGAATAGGGCGCAGAACACGGGACGATTGCAGAACCGCCCGGAGTAGGTGGAAAACTTGGCTATAAAACGACTCACAAAAACTGGAAAGACCCTTGTCATTCCGACATGTTGCCTCTCCTCTCAAAGCACTGCCGCCTCTCCAACACCATGCGGGGTTGCCGCCAGCCAGCCTGCTGCTGCGCTATTTGCAGTGGGTGCATGACAAGTCGGTTGCAGGGGGCTGCGGGGGGGGTTTGTAGGGGGGCGATCGCCCGCAAAAGGCAAAACGAGGCTCCGTCAGTGCTTCCCAGTGGCTGTCGTCTCACTTTCTAGGTACCTGCCCTCTAACTACGTAGTGAGTACGAGTTCTGAGCACCAAAGACAACTTGAAAATTCAGTAGAAATCTTATCAAATCTCTCCATCACATTGTCCACGAAACAGGTAAAAACTTGATTTCTTCCTTTTTTGTTTTCCTTCTTTCACCTGCTCGTCTCCCATTCAGGCACGCACCAAGCAAACAAAGGCAAGGATCGGAGCAAATGCCCAGACAGACTAAAGGATTTCTACATTCCACGCACCAGGACCTATTTTCTTTTTTTTTCTTTTTTTTGCCACCCAATAATGATCCTTTGGCTTTGCTACAGGAACCACTGAAAACCCCAACCAGCGTAGCCTTTTGCAGGGCCCTCCGACAATTCGCTCACCAAGCCACCTCCTCCTGGTCCACGTCGGCATCGGCATTGTCCGCTCACGCCTCGTCCGTGTGCCGTGGCATGCGACAGTGCAAGACGTGGCTGCGAAACAAGCAGATAGCCCGAGATGGGCTCAAACACGAACAGTGGTAAGGCGGGTGGACATATTCATAGAATGCTGACAATGCATCGTATCTGGCCAGGACGAACCCACGACCCCGGCTGGCGGATGAGGCTGCGACGAGGCTGTTCCCCCAAGCCACCATTCTGGAAAAAGCGTTTACAGGTTCCAGGTAGGTAGGGCATTCGACTTTCCATACAGACCACTATCCCAGGATTCAGATGCTCTAGGTTGAACATCAAGTGTCACGGGCAGCATCACTTCGTAATACAACCTAATAAGCAACAGAGCGTGATAAGTCAAGCCAATTCAATTCCTCATTCTAAAACCCAGGCCAATAAAATCTGCCATGTCTCTTCGCGGAGGAGACGGCGAAAACACAAAAAGAAAACCCAAAGAAAAGGTAGATGATGACCGGTAGGAATACTTTGCCCACTTCTTTCGGGCAGGGAATCAAAGGAAATATGCGATACAAAACGGCCAAGCCTAGGCCACGATTCAAAAAGCAACTTTTTTTTTCGAGTGTGTGATTTTGCTCTTCGCAGAAGAGGTGGAAAAAGGCACCAGAAAACAAACGCATGAAACGACCGCTCATATTACAATCGTACCAGGTGCCGCCAAAAACGATCATCAGTCCGCTAAATCTGCACCTGAGGGATGTTATCCATGTTGCCACCGTCATCAAGCCATTCCTTCTTGATGAGACGCTCACGCGCCGCAAATAGGTGCTTGTACGCCGTCTTCACCGTGCCGTCACTAACACCAGCTTGTTTGGCAATGGGGAGCGACGCCCGCGGCTCGCCAACCAAGTGACAGGCCATGTAGATGCATGCCGCAGCCACTGACAGCGGCGAGCGGCCCGCCAGCGCCGAAATATCGTTGGCCTGCTCGGCAAGATCCCTGGAAATCTTGGAAATCTTCTGCTGGTTCTTGAAACCAAGCTGTGACACGTAGCGGCCACAGAGGTCCTCGGCACCAACTGACGTGTTTTCGTAGTTTGTGACTGTGTTGAGACCGGTGGCGCCTTCACCTTCCGTATCCTGCAGCTTTTGCAAAAAGTTCTGCAGCTGTTTAAAGACTCTCCCGACCTCCTTCTTGCTCACGCTTGTCAGGTTGAAGATTTCTCGAAATGTACGCGGCACATTGTTCTGACGACAGGCAATAAAGATGCAGCCTGCAATCACAGCCTCTTGCGGCTTGCCCTTCATGAACTTGTACTTGTCCACCAACTTGAAGATATGCTTGGCAGCATTGGAGACGTTTTGACCCATGTTGATGGCCTCACACAGCGATACAATTTCTTTATAGGCTTGCATCAGGCCCCGCTGCTGCTTGTCCTGGTTGGTGTTGTTTTGCACACGCAAGAGATTCTTGTGCTGGCGCGACTCGGAAAACGCAACCGACGTTGCCAGTTGCTGGCCCTCGACAAATTCGTCCTGAGGACCACCAACACGACTAGGATCGTCTCCGTTCTGGTCGTCGTTGGCAAACGTTCGCCACTCGGATCGAGTGTCAATGATGCGCGTGCCTACCACGACACCGCAGCTCTGGCACACCATGTCTCCGCTAGAGAATTCCTCAACCAAATTGGGAGGAATTTCCCGACAATCGGGACAGCACAGAACATTGTTGAGGTCCTCTTGGAACCCGGTGCCTGAGCCGTCACCGGCAGCAGGCGGCAGCATTTTGGGCTTGTACTGTTGAGGCGTGTACAGATTTGTAATTTCGTTGAAGACTTTGCGGGATCGCTTCGTCTCCTTGCGGCGTAGCCGAAGTTGCTGTTGCTTTCGCTGAAGCGCTTTGTACAAAAGTGCGTTCTCCTCGTTGTCGAGTATATCGAGATCGAGTCGATTGTGCGAAAGTTTGACGAAGAGTGGTGAATGCAGTTTGGCGACTGAAGGGTGCAGACGGCGAAAGCCGATGACAGGTCCGGGATGCAAAAGTTTGAAGAGTGTCCAATGCGGTGGGAGCAGCCAAATAGTATCTTCGTCACGCAAGTATGATGAACAAAAAAACAGAGCCTCGTAGCCCGGTGCCGCGTTACACCACGGCGCTTGAAAGAATTTATTTTTCTTCCTCGGGTTCTGTTGAGAGGGGAAAACAAAGCTACGAGGTAAGACGAAGCTTTTTGCCTTTGAACTGAATCAAAGTCGCGATAAGCAATGTTCTTGGAATTTTTTTTCTTCTATTGTGAGGTGGTGCGCACCCCGGGTCAAGCGAGTGTGTGGCGTCGCACTCTGCCAGACCGACCGTTCTGACCAGTGAAGGCGTCTGAGAGGCTCAGATCAACGAAAAGTCGGTTCGAAGTGGTCGTCGCGCGGGCGCTCGATGGTGAGGAAACGTAATGAAACCGCACGGAGATGGCTGTTGCGATAGTCGACCAACTTCTGATGGCGAGAGGACTGTCTATGAGTGATGTTTGAGGAAGAAATAGATGCCTGGCAAGGCGGACGTGAGGGGGAAAGAAATGTGTAGCGTGGGTGTGACAAGTTAGCGTTGGGAAGGTGCATGTGATGAGTAAGCAGGGTTGTGGCGTCGGCGTCGCAAAACTTTTGTAGGCTGGTAGGGAGTACCTTTTACGCCATATAGTTTTCTGTGAGAGTTGATGTCACTCCAAACATGCGGCGTTTCAGTAGTAACCCTCCACATAATGCGCCCAACGACAGCCAATAACGTGTACAATGTGATACCCAACCAGCTCTAGATTAAGCCTGAGCTGTGTTTGAATCCGCGCGCGGCTAATCGCAACTACCACTGTTTGACTCATTGGGCATCCGGTCACGACGAAGTTCATTCACCCAAGGCCGACCATCTGACTTACTTCTTCTCCCCTGACCCTAAACGCTAAATCTTCTGAAAAGCCCGTCGTCTCGTCTCAAGCCTCGCCCAAAATGGCATCACAACAGGCTGCGGTATCGGAGGACCTGCCTCCAGTCGATATCAAGCCGCTTCTGGCCAAGATGTGGCCCAATGATGACCGGGTGACTGCAGATGAGATTGCGGAAGCCATTTCGCATTTTTTCACAAACCAAGTCACCCCTGCGCAGACAGCCTCACTACTCATAGCCCTGCACTTTACGCAAATGGACTTTCAGCCCGAAGTTCTCGCCAAGTGCGCCGCCGCCATGCTGAAAGCTGCGGCACCTATCCCGGTAGACGAGCTCAACGCTGTCATCTCAAAGCGCGGACACAAGGAGGGTAGTTACAACGGTGGACTTGTAGGTATTGTACCGCTCTCAGCCATGACGCCCTTGCTAATTCACGCCAATCGTAGTGTGACATAGTCGGGACCGGGGGTGACTCTCACAACACATTCAACATTAGCACAACCGCATCCATAATAGCTTCGGCCCTGATCCTCGTATCAAAGCACGGCAACAAGGCCAGCACCTCCAAGTCCGGCAGCGCCGATCTCATTGCCAAGATGCAGCCTCGCGCCCCTGTCGTCGCGGCCGTCACGCCCGAAAACCTGGCCAAGGTCTATGCGGCCACAAACTACAGCTTCCTCTTCGCACCCCTCTTCCACACCGGCATGCGCTACGTCGCGCCGATCCGCAAGCAGCTCCCATGGCGGACCATCTTCAACAACGTCGGCCCGCTAGCGAATCCCGTCGAGGACGTCTTGGAGTGCCGCGTCATTGGCGTCGGTCGCAAGGATCTAGGTCCCGCGTTCGCCGAGGCCTTGTGCTCCTCTGGCTGTCGCAAGGCCATGATCGTCTGCGGCGACGAGGACCTTGACGAGCTGAGCTGCGCCGGCAAGTCGCACTGCTGGATGCTCAAGGAGAGGAGCCCTGGTGGCGAGGTCTACACGGACTACTTCACCGTCGAGCCCAGCGACTTTGGCGTCTCAACGCACGCCCTGACAGAGGTGTCCTCTGGCAAGGAGCCGGAAGAGAACGCGGCCATTCTGCAACAAATCCTCCACGGGGAGCTGCCTGACAACGACCCGCTCATCGAGTTTGTCCTCATCAACGCCGCCGCCCTCTTTGTCGTGTCGGGCATCTGTGAGGCTGACCGCAGTAGCATGGGCTCTGGCGACGATGGAAATGTGATTGCTGAGCGCGGCCCTGGTGGTCAGCGCTGGAAGGAAGGTGTGCGCCGCGCCAAGTGGGCGATTCGCAGCGGCGAGGCCTGGAAGCAGTGGTCGGCGTTTGTGGACATTACCAATGAGTTGGGTGCATGAACCCGGAAAGGATGCGAAAGGAATTGCCAACAAAAGTTTCATTTATTCGCCAAACGTAGTTAATGCAAATCTCCGAAGCAAATATGGTTCCAGCCCAGTGTACATTCCGCCCCCATTGCACAGGCCTATCCTGTGTTTTCAGTGAGCTGATCCTCTCCTCGTAACCAAGATTTGGTTTTGCAGATGCGGGAGCTCCAAGGTATCCCTTTTCTGTGTTTCTCCCAAGTGAGTGTGGTAGGGTTCCGGGCGCAGTGGTAAGCCATTTCCTGAAGGCTCGCAGTCGGCTGACACCGCCGACGGCGTGCTCTGACTTCGGGTGTGCTGTATGAATTCGTGCAGACGGATTTCCTTCAAAGACTGCTTGATTTCGGCGTCATCTGGGGGAAGAATATGATTGTGGTGTTGTTGGTTGATGCGTTGCATGTTGTCGAGCCATGCTTGATAGTAGACCTCGGAGGGGACGTCCCGGGAAGCAGGTGCTTTCACGGTCTTCCTGCGTCGAAAGTGGCGTGTGATGCATATGGCAGAGGCTATCAAGCATGGAATGAATATTGAGAGTGGAATGACAATCATCCAAATTGTCTTTTCGCTGTCGCGAACTGCTTGGGGAGCACCGCCAGAGAAGATGGTTGAGACCGCAGGCGCCATTGTCGAAGCAAGACAGGGGACAGAGACAATTCAAAAAGATAGAGACTTGATTGGAAAGAGACTTGGTTTTATAGAGACCTGGTCGACTATACAGAACATAGGAGCAGCATATTAAAGTATCTTGGGGCATCAGTCTGATATTTAAGATGAACAGATGAACAGATGAACCAACGCCTACTCTGCAGTCAACCAACCAGGCTATTGGCTTACACGGTTGGAGACAGGTGACACCCCTACTCTGTGGCTGGACTGCAAACTGGTAGCAGCTCTTTCATATGCTACCATAGCGTCTCGGGCATTCCGTAGATATGATTTGCTTCTGCGTGTATCCTTGGAAGCAGCTGGAGAGACTGTTGTGAGGCTGGCGGCAGCTGGGCGGACGTGCACGGAGCTCTCGCCTGCATGCCGCCACAAAATGACAAAAAGACAGCAAACAAAACAGGATCTGCTTCATTCTAGAAAGCTTCTACCGTTTCCGGGTGGCTGGACTGCCTGGTCTGGTCCAGGCGTATTTAGGGGCCTCGACTGACAGATTTCGCCCCCCATGCAAAGTACTTCTTCGTTCGCCCGATGTTGCTCGGCTCGGTCGTGGGCTGCCGCATCCGCGTAACTGGCTGGAGGAGGGAAGGATTACGGAGCGCGCAGAGGCCATAGTTTGCATAGCATTTCGGTGCGGTATCCGAGGTTACATGGAACTATTGCGTTGGTTGGAAATTTTCAGTACAAATTTCCTTGGGTAAATGGTCCATTGACCACTACGCCGCAAACACGCCGATACTCCGAGAGTGCCAACGGCCCTCCCTAGGAACAGTGAACAGTGAACAGTGTTGCAGGTGGCGCCCTGCAAGGGCTAATGGGGAAGAACAAATTACATAGATGCTCGAACTTTCAGCACTCTGTCTGCTGTAGGCGGCGGCTCACCAACTATGCCCGGATTGTGCCTCACAAGTACCTTGCCGAATGGCGCCTCATCAGGCAGTGTCTTCGACGCCTCGCTGGGGTTTTACCGGTGCCTACATGGATCGAGCTTCACAGCTCATGCCTCAGCAGAGGATGCCTCCTTGGACAGTGAGCCACTGCTGCCAGGTATCATCTCTACATGCCTTTCTGTTTTTGTGCCCCTCCATCATCAGTAAGTATCATTTAATGAGCAGCACTGACTGAGGAAACCACAAACTGGCGAGGTGACCTTATCGTTTTTTATGGCAAATGTAGGCCTCTGGAAAGCGTAGCGCATCAGTGTCGCCGGTTTTGCTAATTGCGTTCATGTCTCGAGCATTTACACATATGTACTCTCGGCGACCAACTCCGCCCCTGTATGTTGTATGTGCCTAGGGTTGCAAGGGCGATCCGTTGCCTCCCACGCGCCGTCTTTCGATTTAATTAATGAGGCGAAAACGGCTCATATTGGCAAGTGTGGTCACCTTCTCCCCGCAGCCAGACACAGACCTTGGCTCGCGATCGCGCCTCGCTTGCCCTATCCTCGTCACGGCGAGTCGACACGCTCAGCAAATGTGTAGCCTAGGAATGCTCGGCGTTAATTTATTCAACTCACTTGAAGACCTCGGTAAAATCAGAAAAGTGCACATGGCACTTGTGTGCTTCGAGAATGCAGTCATATTTAAAGGGCTTGCCGTGCCTTACAAGTACATACATACCAGCAGCACCTAGGGACAGAGACTCTGACAGAACCAAAAGTCCCATTTCACGATGCTCATCGCTTGTGCCATCTTGGCTCTGTTCGCCTCTTCCGCTTTCGCTGCGCCTGCCTCTCAGCTTGGCTGCGACGGCGGCGGCGGCGGCGGCGCGATATGCTTTGATGACATGGACTGCCTTCTTGTAAGTGAAGCCAGCCAAGAGCTGTCTCGAAGATGGGTCGATCGGGGGCGATGGACCGATGAGATACACAAGTCGGCCAGGTATAGAACATACACTAATGTCATCCATCTATTTACTAGTCTGGTGGTGGAAAGTGTGTGAGGGACACGGCAAAGCCTCTCCTTGGAGGCATTATAGGGTGAGTAGACTCTTGAGCACTTGGCTTAGGGGTAACACGGCTAATCAGGAAATAGAAATTGTGTGAAATCCTAAGTGGAAGGTCAACAACTGCGAGATGTTATTTTAGTTCAAGTCGGGGATTTTTCATTATTACTTTTTACCAGCAGCACCTTAGGTAGTACCTGTAACGGGTTTATTAGGTACCTGTTTTAGCGGATGAGCCCAACTCGGAGGGAATGCCGGTGGGGGAGTGCCAGTGGCCGACTGGCGCCTTGAACAACGAGATTGTGCAAATCCACTAAACGACCCCTGTAAATGTCCAGCATAAAAACCACCTCAGGGCAATTGCGAGCAGGCTCCGAAGCCACCGCTTTTCCCGCCGCGACGACCCGCTACTTCCTGTCCGTTGCCGCGGTTAGGCAGCCCTCTTGTCTCTTCATAACTCTGTTTGTCTCCTCTGATCCCGTGTCGTTGCTGCGTTCTCTTGCCATTGCTTTGCCCTTTTTTTTTTTTTTTTTTTTTCCCAACAGATAGGTCAAAAGCAATCGACAGTATGGCCGGTGCACGCAGATTGGGCATCATGGCCCTCAACGGCTGCCGGCGGTCTGCACAGCCGCCGTTTGCAGTGAGCACGCGACGCTGGAACTCGTCATCTGCTGCCGCCACGCCGCTGCCCCTGGAGGGATACCGTGTGCTGGACATGACCCGAGTCCTTGCCGGTGTAAGGATACCCTCCCATTGTTTGAGCATTGACAGAGACTGATCTAGGTAGCCCTATTGCACCCAAATTCTAGGTGATCTGGGGTACGTCTCACATCCACAAGACTCAGCCTCACATAGTGGTACTGATACCTGAGCCAGGGCCGAAGTCATCAAGATTGAACACCCTGTACGCGGTGACGATACCAGAGCCTGGGGCCCTCCATACGCCAAGTACACAGCAGAGTCTGGCAAGTCGGGTCCTGGTGAGGCTGCTTACTTTCTGGGTGTATGTTTGACCGCCGCTCACCAACTCATCAGACACACATCCGCTTACACCCAGCAGGCAAACCGTAACAAAAAGTCCATTGGCCTTTCATTTCAACACAAAGAAGGTGTCGATATTCTGCACAAACTTGTCGCAAAGTGCGATATTCTGGTGGAAAACTACCTGCCCGGCACTCTGAAGAAGTACAGTATGGACTATGAGACGCTCCGGAAGATCAATCCCAGCCTCATCTATACCTCAATTACCGGATATGGCCAAACCGGCCCCTATTCCAGCCGCGCCGGATACGATGTCATGGTCGAAGCTGAATTTGGCCTCATGCACATTACCGGCGCCCGCGACGGCCCCCCTGTAAAGGTTGGCGTCGCCGTCACCGATTTGACCACTGGCCTGTATGCCAGCAACAGCATAATGGCGGCATTACTAGGAAGAGGTAAAAGCGGAAGGGGGCAGCATATCGATGTCGCCCTGAGTGATTGCCAGACCGCCACGCTCGCAAACATTGCCAGTAGCTGCCTCATCAGCGGCAAGAGGGATACGGGTCGATGGGGCACTGCACACCGTACGTCAAACAGAAAAGACATTAGAGACATGACATCACCTGCTAATCCAAAACAAAGCTTCCATTGTCCCGTACAAGTCATTCAAGACCAAAGATGGTGATATTCTCTTCGGCGGCGGCAACGATCGCCTATTCGGCGTCCTCGCCGAGGGCCTCGGCATGCCCCAGTGGAAGGACGACCCCAAGTACAAAACCAACGCTGACAGAGTCGCCAACCGTGTCGAGCTGGAGGACAAGATCGAGGCCCTCTCGCAGCAAAAGACCACCAAAGAGTGGCTCACCGTCTTCGAAGGCAAGGGCATGCCCTACGCCGCCGTCAACGACGTCCAGGACACGCTCAACCTCGAGCATACTAAAGCCCGCAACATGGTCGTCGAGGTCGAACACGGTGATTGCGGTCCGATGAAGTTGGTCAACTCGCCGGTCAAGTTTTCCGAGACTCAACCGGGCGTGCGAACGCCGCCGCCCACTCTTGGCCAACACACTAACGAGCTCTTGTTGGAGCACCTTGGCATGAACGAGGCCGACATTACTGCGTTGAAAGAGCAAGGAGTCATCGGCTGAACATAAAGCTAGATTTAGAGCACCGTCGTTATGATACTCTCAATGTACATTTTCTAATTTGAAAGAGATATTGCCCCGAGAGTTGCGATTGAAAATAGGTCACGTGACTCGGTCGCAATGTCGAAGCTTTGTGGAGGCAAAGGAGCATCTTCACTTCCACAGCAGCCGGTTTCAGTCATGCCAGTGAGAGACCTCGAGGCTATTTGGGCCATCCCTACAGCGCTGCGAATTTGATTTCGGCCCGAAATTTCGAATTCAGTATCGCATTTGCAATGCGTGCCGGTAGCTGAGACGTTAGATACCTAGTGTCGACCTGTTTCTTCACCTGCTCCTGCCCACCCTTGCAGCGCCGAATCCCAATTAATAATACGACGCCGAAGACAAATCTATATACGAGAACAGCTGACTGTCCTGTGAACTGATTCTTGTCCTCGCAATGGAATCCGAACATGTGAACTCGACGATCACGGAGCGGAATTCATTTCTGGTTCATCCGTTTGTCCCCGAGCCTGGTGCACAGAACCAGTGCACCTCCCCACCACACTTTCGCCTCCCTCAATTCAGCGAAGTATCCTCGTTTATACTGAGTCGCATGAAAGGCACAGACACCGGACCTCAGAGCACTAGCAAAGCAGACGATGCCTTAATCGATGAACGCACTTTGTTCCTGCCTGGAGACTTCTCAAACGGCGCAGCAACAGGAGTGAAATACGTGTATGACAACGACGACAGCTTCGAGACTGCGGGTATAGACTTTTGGCAAGAGTCTATACCATTTCGAGCGTCGCATGAACAAATGACGGAAAGCTACTCTCGTATGGAAGAGGTTCCAGAGGTCAGCAAAGATGAATCCATCGAGGGTCAAAGGAAATCATGGTTGGACGCACTGCCAGGGGGTGTGCGGCCGGCAAAGCCAGAATTGGTCGGGTTTTGCGCCGGCACAGAGGCATCTGCGTCCGCATTGACGACCTACTTCTCCAACAAACGCAAGACCGACCTCCTCAACATCCTCTCCTTTTGCGACCAGCTCGAGCCCCAGCTACTGGTCGACGTCTTTGTTTCCATCGCGAAGCGGCACCCAGGCCTACCAATCTTCGACAACCCCAATTGGGAGGAAAGGGTCCGCGAGCAAGAGGCCGCCAATGCGGCGGCGCTCGCAGCGATGCAGGCTAGAGCCAAGGCGCACCAACGGCCGCGACACGGGCACACGCTACTAAACCCGCGTATGAGGCAAAGACGAAAAGGCGTGAGAAAGGTTGTTATCAAGTTTACCACCACAACCACCACGGAGGCCGCCGGAAAGACAGTGGTGGTGCAAGAGGAGGAGACTGAAGACGAAGAGGTGCTACCGCCTACTTGGCGCAAGGCGGGAGAGGGCCTGTACGCGACTTTACCGCCAGAGGACATGGACACACTGTACTTGGCCGACGACGGTGATGATGAAGCGTTCAGTCACTTTTTGGTGGACGGGGTGGGCAATTTAACAGCACTTGCAGCATGCGGGTGATGTATCTACAATATTTCTTATTTATCGATACCCATTCAAGTTTATTGACGCATCCTCTATTCAGACATTCTCATCCCCGCGCATCTTTCCAGAGACAAACGACACGACGGAAACTGATGTGCGAGAAGTCAATTGCATTGTTGAGAGGTTAAAAAAATTAATCCTATTTATTATTGGCGGTATCGAAACATGGCGACGCTATTGCATGAACAAGGCCCATCCTTTTCAGAAAAGAAAAGGAGTACAGAAAAACTCACGCCAATGCATGACCACCCAGCATTAAAAGAAACTACTTTTCCATCGGCCCGTATGCAACCTATTTGCAGTGGCAATCGAATGTGGCAATGACCGACTTGATGATGTTGCCGACAATGCAGAGCAGATGCTCGACGGCGACCGAGACGAGGACCTTGGCCTTGGCGACAACAATGATAGAGGAGGGGAGGATGAGGACGCTGCCAGTGAGGGCCGTGATCTGGGCACCGACATCAGCACCGATGTCGATGAAGTTGGCACAGCCCACCTGGCTGAACGAGACGCAGTCTTGCTGGCACGAGCCTAGGCCAAGCTTGCAGAGAGCGAGCTGGGTCTTGGACCCGGACACAGCAGCAGCAGCATCGGCCGTGGCGGTCGCGCCCAGACCGTAGACGTTTGTGTTGAAGAGCGCGACGGCGTCCTCGGCCTTTTCGATCCACAGGGCGGTCAAACCGGCGACGACGGCCAAGAGGTCCGCGGAGATGCCGGCCTTGACGACGATGGGGCTACCAAGGCGTACGTTGGCGTCGGCCTGGATGGCGGCGGCGGCAGCGAAGACGAACGTCGTGGGGCTGACCTGGCAATAGTGGTGGGCGGCGTCGAAGATGACAATCTCGACAGGAGAGACGGCGCAGAAGTAAGCGAGGGTGGCCGTGGTCTTGAAATCGCCGAGTTCGGGCTTAGGCCAGGCGCCGGTGAGCGGGGTGCCGACGCACTTGCTGCTGCTGGCGGACCAGGTGAGGCCGGCCTCGCAGCCGCAGGCCCGGGTCCAGGGGGAGTACACCATGGTGGGTGGGCAGGCGAAGCCGCGGACGGCGACGTCGATGGCGGCCTTCACCTGTTCATCAATGACGCTGGTGCCGGCGACGGAGGTGCCGGCGACGGTGCCGGCGGTGGCCTTGACACTGGTGCCGGGCTTGCCACCAGCACCGACGTTGGCACCGGCCTCTGCCTTCACACCAGCGTCGGCCTCAGCTTTGAAACCGGCATTGGCATCAACAGCAGCGCCATCCTCGGTGCCAATATCAGCTTCGACTTGAGCCTTCGCATTTGTCTCAACCTCCACATCAGCGGCGACGTCGGCGTTGGCACCGGCCTTGACATTCTTGTCAACATTGGCTTTGGCGTCGACTTCAGCGTTGACTTCAGCGTTCACCTTGGCGGAAGCTTCGGTGGCGGTGGCCGAGACGGCGGCGGCGAGGCCGAGTACGGCGAGAGAGAAACGCATGGCGAGCGGTTCCTTGTGTATTAAAGGCAGGGTGACTTCAGTAGAATGATGTCGAACGGTGGAAAATACGTCTTCAAAAACAATGACAATGAATGAGAGAACCGATCGAGACAGAACAAGTCTGATCTAACAAGAAGACGTGAAAGTGTTGAAAAGAGCGGACTGAAGATGTGCGGAAACTCGTCACATGGCTCGCGAGGGATGATGGTTTTATATGTCGTTTTCATCCGTCGTTGACCACCTCGTCTTGTGTTGCCACGGGTCTCGTGAAATTGCACTGCAAATAGGCGTCCGCAGCCCCCCCCTGGTAGCATTGGTTGCCGGTATGGCTACCTCTCAGTTTGGATTGACGTTCTAGATACAGCATGGGTCCCAAGAAGCCCGGGTGGGCCAACAAGCTCTTGTGGTGGCTCATGATAGGAGAAGAACCGGGATGCTGGTACATGGGAGAGGTCCGCGGCGATGTGATGGATACCGGACGGGACCAGATGCCCGGTACAGCACTCTCGAGCTTCTCCTAGGATACTGATCCCAGAGGCCGTTATGACTTTCACGATCCTCTACTGCACAAATTACATTGACTAGTATGCCGCGCACGGCGGCTTCCTGCAAACCTGCTCTGCTCGGCTGCATGTATACTGACCTAGCAGACCGGCAAGTTGGTGCTGTTGTCATATATCTGTTTCTAATAAAATTACGCCATGGAGATGGCAAGCGATCATCAGCCTTGCCCACTGCTCTCACCGTCGTTCTCCGGTAGCTGATGTAGCCCCCCTCTCCCCAGGCTGTGATATTGCCTTCTCTTGCCTCGTTTTCCAGATCTCCTGCTTGGTTGGCCCTTGTTCTTTTTCTCGCCCCATCTGCTGCTCGCTTCCGACACCTTGATGCAAGGTACCGAGATAAGCAAGTGCCAGGATCCCGGTCGGTTGAGTGCCCGAAGTGGCGCTTTATTAGTGCTAGGGTGCGAGAACCCCCCGCCAAATCGATGCGGGCGTAGGCATCTATTAATTCTTATTAATTGAAGATCCTTTTTTGGGGGGGGGGGGGGAAGCTGTGATAGTGGTGGTGAATGGGTATGTCTATATTCAAAAAGAAACGTCCATGTTTGGTCGTCGCTTCTGCTTCTTCTTTCTTCTCTGACATCGCAGAGCCGGTGATGAGGTTCGAGTACTGGGAAAACAAAAACAGGGGTTTTTCTTTTCTTTTTTAATTTTTGTTTTTCATCGGGGCGCTGCTGGTTTGCAGGGTGTCTCGGAGAAAAAAGAAAAGATGACAGTCAACGCTCGGTCCCTCGCTCGCCCATCCCATCAGTCACATCTCGGATACCCATCAGATTCTTCAATTAAACTGTTACTCAGAGTCCATCCATCCCCTATTGTTCTCACCGCGCATCTCGACCAAGCAGGTTGAATCAACCTGGTTCGGAAAGTTCCGCCTTTTCGTGTCATGTCTCAGGTCGTCCACAAGCCCTCAACAGACAGACCTCTCTGTCCTCGCTGGAAATTGGAAACTCCTCCACCAATTCAATAGTGAGCGGGGGCACTGAGCTATTCGCTTTTGTTGTAATGATAGTCTAGACCTTTAGTCAAGCATATTAAGAAGGTTAGACATTCATTCGGAATACGCATGTCTCATCACACAGCAAAGGTGGCTCGAGCTAGCTCAGGGGTCTGCTCCATCCGTATTGTTCAACAAGATTAACAGAAACCAGCAGGTTAGACATAGTTTTGTCCTGAAAGAATTTTTCGTCGCAAGGAAATTGAATGTCTCGTGCTCACCGACGCTGGGCATTCGCCCTACGTTTCTTGGGTTGTTCCAGTTTCAATATCAGCCTTACACTAGAAGAAAGAGGAAGAAAAAGACGCCCTTCTCCGATGGTCCGAATGGTTTCAGCGAAGAGCCATCCTCCAACTATGATCAAGTTCAACGGTTTGGCTCAGACTTGCCTTTACGACGTCATCGCCATGTCCCAGAAGCATGCGAAGAGCACGCGTCCAAAGGGGTTAGCCAAAGAGCAAACGCACAGTTGGAACGTGCCCGATTCGGCAATATCTGCATCAAGGCTCGGAAGTATCTGTGTTTATCATCACCGCCAGGAGGGAGGGGGAAAGTATCGCTTCCTCGGAGCACTTGCTCCCGAAAGTCTTCCTGTCCAAGTTGCTCAAGCACCAATAAGCGTCGTTCCCTTTGTTCTACCACTTTCCATCTTGGCCGTCCTCGCACCGAACTGTATCTTTACGAACAAGTCAGCTTCGGCGGCACTTGGGCTTGACACCTTTGTTCGACTTACCGCTCGTTTCTTCTCCAACGCTACCGCCCGTAGACCAAGGTCCCTGGCCAGGAGCCGCAGGATGCGTTTTGCAGGCTCAATGTCTTCCTCCCCGTCGTTGCCAAAGTCGCACTTTTGCCAGACCGGCACCTCGATGGCCCATTTTACCAGGCTTTCGTCAAGAAACGGGAAGCGGACCTCGCGTCCCCAGTGAGACATGGCTCTGTCGTCGCGGCCAAGGTTTCTCTTTCCAAGTCGTCCAACGTCGAGCTTGAGCTCTGCAAGCAAGCCCTCGTAGCCCAGCCTTTGGAAGGCGATGCCATGTCGAGAGTATCCGCCAAAGAGTTCGTCGGCACCAAGCCCTGAGAGGAGGACTCGGGCTGTCGTAGCATACGTGTAAGGCTCCATGTCGATGTCAGTCTGTGCTAGCCCTCGGCCCCTGGCAGCAAAGTACAGCGCAAAGGCAATCGAAAGATCCATCTCGGTATTGTGGGGAGAAATCAGCCCGACTACAGTATCTCGATGCGATGTAGTGTCAGAATAGGGTGTATTTACCTAGAAACTGTAGTCAATACCGCCATATTCCCTTCGCGCGCGCATTTGTCAGCACTTACTGCTACAAATCTCCATTTACGCTTCGGGCAAGATTGGATAAGCTCTGCGAAGGATTGCCGTCCAGTTATGCGGTCCGGGCATAGTTCGTATAACTTTTCAGCGTCGAGGTTTTTGTGTTGCGCGGCTATTCGGGGGTTTTCAAATGCGACATTCAATAGGTCAATTTCTTGACCCTCGGGAAGCAGGTCATCTGTAAGACGGGCTAGCACCGTACAGTCGAGTCCGCCAGAGAACAGCACCGCGACGCGGGCCTGCGACTCGTCCGCTCCAGGCGGTACCGGTACATCATGTACACGATACTGGAGCGATTGCAGGAGGTGGCTCTTCAGTACGGATACAGCTTCATAGCCTTCCGACACATCCTTTGGTCCATCTGGCAGGGTCGAGTTGAACTCCCCTATAGCCGATATCTGCATGATCAGCAAAAGGCTCTCACTAGAACACCTCCCTCACTCACCAGATTGATGTTATTATCCCAGTCGTGCTGTGATGGCTCTACGGCGGAAGCCAGACTCTCTGTAGTCAGTGGGATGCTATAGCACCCGTCTGCCTCCACCTCCACCCATCCTGTCGTGGACGGGTCCGATACACTGGACAGCTGGAACCGGGGGCCGGGGTTTACGAGGAGTGACCGTCGGCCTAGGCGATCGCGGCCGTAATGCAGGGTCCTATTTATCCTGTCCACGAACACAAACGCAAACGGCCCCTCGATCGCGCGAAGCGTATCCAGAACCGCCGGTTCGCCACCGACGCTCGCTGCGGCAAGTCTCGACAAAACGGTCTCGCCGTCATTTCCAGTCACGGGCTCTCCGTGGATCCGCCAGGCCTCGCCGTTCCAGCAGAGCGCAGACCCGGTGTCCCGGTCCACGAGGGGCTGCGCAGTCGTGTGGTCGCCGCGCAGAGCCAGGACCGTGGATGTCAGGGCGATACTGAGAGACGCATCAGGGAAGCGGACGGTTAGGCTTCCGAGATGATCGGGGCCCCGACTGCGCAGGCGCGACTCTAGGGTGTCGGATATGTGGACTGTGGCATTTTGGGAAATGGCAGCATGTATGCCGCACATTATCCCAGTCCTGGCCTGGTGGTGTTTTGTCGATTGGTAGTGATGGTTTTCTAAATTTCTAGCGAACACAAACATCCAGTGTGTGTGGCGGTGCGACGAAGCCTCGTGTGGCGGTGCCTCGACTCGTGGTATAAGCGACCTCGAGACAAACTGTTCATGTAGAAATGAGGATTAGTAGACGAAATCGGCCATGTCTCTTTTAACTGTAATTTGAAAAGGGTTTTTTTTTTTTTTTTTTTTTTTTTTACATGGAGCCTTTTCCCTGATGTGAACGAACCAGCATCCTCTCTAGCGATAACGAGGATTGCCCCGCAACAGCCAGCAAACTGAATACCCTACCCTATACAGTATCAGGAATCAAGAGTTCTGATCGACAATGGGTAGGTTTCTCCATGTGAGATTTATGCCGACGCAGATTTCAAAATAGCCCTCACCGCTTCATCCACACCGTTCACAACTATAGTTGGATTATGTCCCGTTCCAGTAGCAAGCCCGTCGAGCCATCCTTTACCAGCACGGTCCACCCACGCGCTCTTGAGCCCTGAGGCTGCCGCACCGCATACATCAAAGGGGTTTGAGGATATCAACCAAACGCCACCGGGGTTTTCTTTCTTGCCAGCCACCTGGACCAGATTCTCGTAGACGCTCGGGTGGGGCTTGAAGACGCGCAGTGGCTCGACGCTGATGACTCTCGATGGTGGCAAGACGCGGCTGGCACTAGCCAGTGCCGGAGCGGTGGCCATGGACGAGGCGAGCATGTCGGGGTCGCCATTCGAGAACACGAAGGCGCTCACCGATTCCTCACCGGCGAGAATTTCCAAAGCGTTGTTTGCATCAGGAAACGTGTCCAGGCCATTGTACGCGTTCATGACACGCTCCTCATCGGCGGGACTGAGCTGCAGGCCCATCTCGGCTGTCGCGTGTCGGAAGGACCAGCGCGTCACATCGCTGAAGCTTTGGTATTGCTCTGAGGTATAATAGTTTGCGCCTTTAGCGAATATTTCTGGAGCACGGGGGTCTGCTCGTCAACGCACTCATGCTGTTGCTGCGCCAGGTGTACTCTAGTTGCAGTGTCCTGGCCCGCGCAGCCAAAGGCTTGGCCTTTTCGTCCCCATACAGGCTGGCCAATTCCGTGGCTATCGAATCGGTTGACAGGAGCGTGCCGTAGAGATCAAATGCGATGGTAATCTGCTCCATTGTTCTCGTGGTGGTCATCCGGAATCACTGCATTGTGAGTCAGCCGGCCCAGCCCCACGGTGAAGCGTCACAAGGCGCCAGGCACGATGGGTCTTTCCTCAACGTACCTTGAAATTGCTGTTAGATTCCAATTCTCCGACATTCCAGAAGCTTTGGTCAAAGATGCACTCAAATATCAATGACAGCCCATGGCGGGGTTGCGTTGTTCTCTCATCCTCGGGAAAGTCTACAGCCAATCACCGCTCGATCACAACTCTTAGCAGCTTGACATCCGCTAATCCGTCTGAATGATTACATCACCTACAACCGCATTTCGTCGCACTACAAGACAAGCTCTATTTCCTATGGAAGAATCCGAGAATGAGAATTTCGAAATATTCAGAGACTGTCTTTCAGCAACTCTCCTCGAAACACGTAATACCAAGTCAGAGCCAAAGCGACGACGAAGATCAAAAGCAAATGCCGTGAATGACTCCGTGCAGCTCACCTCTCAGCAAGAAGCAGAGGAGCTGGCTGATTTTATCGACTACCTGGCCCACGAAATCTTCGAAAACCTACCAGATGACCTCCAGGAGATTGACCACCGCTCATGGCGCGACTCGCCGAGCCTTCAAGACCAATTCTCCCTGCCATTGACCGTGGACAGCCTGGAGACGCTGAACTTCCCCTTGTCAATCTCGGAGACCCTCCAAACATACAGCCTCATCTCGCCCGACCCGACCGCATCCTCGCAACTACCAGCGACGGCAGAGGCCTTCATCCTGCCCGCGCTCTCCGCCTACCTCGCCACGCTGACCGCCGCGCCGCCGGCCACGCGCGAGACGCGGGCGGACGAGTGCGAGATTTGCGGGCGGTCGTGGATCCCGCTGTCGTACCACCACCTGATCCCGCGCTTCGTCCACGAGAAGGCGGTCCGGCGCGGGTGGCACAAGAAGGAGGACCTGCAGAACGTGGCGTGGCTGTGCGGCGCGTGCCACCGCTTCGTGCACAAGTTCAGGAACCACGAGGAGTTGGCGAGGGACTACTACACGGTCGAGCTGCTACTCAAGGAGGAGGAGGTCCGGCAGTGGGCGAATTGGGCTGCTAAATTGAGGTGGAAGGGGGGAGGGGTTCGTCGTCGACGATGAACTGCCTGGTCTTGCCAGCGTCTTGTCTCGGCGTGAGGCTTTGATTAATGCCTAGAATTATTTCAAGATTCAGCCAGCTGGCGAAGCTACACAAAGAAGGGAGAGGCAAAAATGTAAACGAGAACCAAAAAGAAATAACACTCCGGTACAGGGAATCGAACCCTGGGCTGCTCGGTTCAATGAAGTATTGAGAGCGAGCGATGTTAGCCACTACACCATACCGGATAATGTATGGAAACTCGAAGCGGGTCATGATCCGCTTGCTTACAACGGCGACTTTATGTGATACAAGAACCGTTGAGGGGGAATATTTTATGTAATAAAAAAAAAAGAAATAGTTTTTAGGTAGTGAGGATATTGTGGTTAAAAAAGAGGAGAAGGCAAAAAAACAAAGGTCTCCGGTACAGGGAATCGAACCCTGGGCTGCTCGGTTCCAATTTGAGAGCGAGCGATGTTAGCCACTACACCATACCGGATGTTTTAGCTTGTTGAAAGACGGCTTCTTATCTGAATATATACAGCATCTAGATCTGTAGAGGTGCTAGATTTGTGTCGTCCCAAGCAAGACCTTGGGAGAGAGGTTTGCCAATATTCTATTATTGCCTCTACTCTAACTTCCTTTTTAACAACCTATCCGATTAATACAAAACGGACTTGCTCTGAAAGTTTTATAGTATCTCAATCAATTAATATGCCGCTATTTTCATTCACTATCGTTTTGAGGTTGTTATGCACCGATTCTACGTTCTACTCAATGAGAGCGGATCATTTCCACGCAGGCCATGTACACACGCCTCATCCGGAATGCCCGACTGCCAATTCGAGCTTTACTCACGATAAGCATAAAAGTACAAAGCCATTCATGCGTAAGCCCAACGGATTGTCGTCAGTTAAGACGTAATAGAACGCGGAATAACGGCGCGCACAACTACTACTGATAAGTTAGGTTGCGACAACGGAAGTTTCCAGCGCCACTCCACCTGGTTAAATTTTAGTTTATTCTTCCCCTGCAACACGCTGCTCCATTTCGACACACCACAAACTTGCCTAGATTGACGTTTACGTGGCCGAGGAAAAGTCCGCTTCAAAAAAAGTAGAGCCTTGTCGAGAGCTGCTATAGAGAGGGCCTGGGGGGCACGCCACAGCTTCAAGACGAGCCATGGGGCGCGACGAACACGGGGACGGCGATAGCCGAAGACGGCGCGACCATGACGGCGGTGACAGAAGACGCGATGGAAGAGAACGGCGTTCGTCACGGCGGAGGTCACCGGAAGGCGATGACGAGCGCGAGAGACGTCGCCGCAGATCGCGAGAGCGGCGCAGATCGAAGTCACCAGATGCTGCCAGCAGGTCCGGTGGCGACCACCACAGCAGTCGACAACGCGACAGGAGCCGTGATCGAGATAGGCGCTCAAGACGCTCTGAACATGGTGACGACGACAAAGGGAAGCCCTCGCCTCATCGTCGACGGGATGCCGACCGCGACCGCGACCGCGGCAGGCCCAAGGAGAAGAGCAGAGGCAGCCCCGTCCGCCGCGGCGGTCCCCTGCCCTCGCAGGAGGCGTCGTTTGCCGTGACCCAAGGCGAGGAGCCCGCCAAGCCCAAGGAAACGGCCAATTTCGGCAACACGGGGCTCCTTGCCGCGGCGTCCAACGCAGTGACGCAGGCGGACGGCTCGACGGTGACGCTCAAATACCACGAACCAGCGGAGGCGCGCCGGCCACCGCCGCGCGACCAGTGGCGGCTGTACGTGTTCAAGGGCGCCGATGTCGTGGACACGGTGGACCTGAGCGCGCGGAGCTGCTGGCTGATCGGCCGCGAGGCCGCCGTGGTCGACCTGGAGGCGGCGCACCCGACCGTGAGCGGGCAGCACGCGGTCATCCAATTCCGGTACTCGGAGCGGCGCGACGAGTTCGGCGACCGCACGGGGCGTGTCCGCCCGTACCTGATCGACCTGGAGAGCGCGCACGGGACGGTGCTCAACGGAGGCCGCATCCAGGACAGCCGCTATCTGGAGCTCCGCGACAAGGACGTGGTGCAGCTCGGGCAGAGCACGCGCGAGTACGTTGTCATGCTGGCGCCGCGGGAGTGAATTGGGGGAGGGGATTCTTTTGCAAGAGGGGAAAAGAGAGGGAGAAAGGGAAGAAGAAAAGAAGACCAAGTAAAGCATGGTTGCCGTGGGAGGGCTTTTGTGACGCCACGACAGCGTGATGCAACGTTGAATGCCAACTAAGCCGAGAGCATATTCACGTCATTAGGGTTCTCGGTGCGAAAAATCCTGTTCACGCCGAGCCATGCCGTATTTTGCTCCGAAAATACACACCGAAGCCGTGTCGTTTACAGAGGATGAAAACGTCACCAGACAAAGTCGGATCCGAACCGGAGATTATACTTGACAACGGACGTTGTCCGTGTGGCGATCCTGGCGGGCGCTACAGATGGTGGGCAATGGTGCACGCGACAGCACTAAATGCTACTATCAATAGCCATATCCAGGGTCGACTTGCACTGAATGTTACGAAAAAGGGCACAGGGACGTCAGAGTTTGCGGCGTCTTCGCCTCACCGTCAGGGTTTAAGGTTTAGCTTGCGGTGACTTGAGTGCGGATAATGACGCTACGAAAGACTCATCGCCAGCTTCTACTCAGGCACACTCGATTCTTTTACTTGTCACGAGTGGATTCGTTTCTTTCTTCCAGTTTCGGTATGGCGTTCACGACTGAAGTGCATCCCTATGAGGCGTTGCTGCGAGCCTCGGCAGGTCTTGAAAGTCATGATGTGCAATGCCAAAGGCCGTTCTATTCAGCAAGATGCGGCGTGCCAGGATATGTGTCTTGATGGTTTCTGATGATGACTCTTTGCAAAAGTATGTAAATATAAACTGTTTTTCAGGCGTCGTTCTTTCATGAGTTCATCTTGGCAGCGGTTCTGTGGCATTTCTCAACAACCAACAGGGCGACTTCACCAATCTCATCTATCTTGTGGTTCTCACCGGACGCAAACAACTGATCTCTCACGGCCTCACCTAATCACCTGCCGCAGAGATGCCTAACTCGTCTCATGTTCCCGGTTATCGCCAGCTTGCACATGCTAGATCACGCCGATAGCCGGCCGACTCTGCACTCACATCGAGCTGAGACCAACATGTTATTGGTTCGACTAAGCGAGCGATGGATGAGCTGCTGCGCCACAGAGCTGCCTGCGAGCGATGATCAGTCCCTCTCCCCTCTGCGGAGTTTTCGATGGACATGCATCACGCCCAGACAACAGACCCCGCCCCCGTGAAGCACGCACCAGCTCTTCCTCAGGCGACCTGTGTGTCATCTGGTCTAGTGCCCTGCGGCGCGCTCCCGTGTAAGAGTTGGCTTCCCTCCTCTTTTCCTGTTCATGGGTTAGTGCCGGATACCGTGCGTGCAAGCGTCCGGATGTCGTCGAATTCGCTCCTCCACTCTCTCCTTCAGTGCCCCTCCGTGCCTGTTGTTGTCGCGGTCCGCCGCCACTGCACGTCTGGCTCTCGCTCGCCCTAGGATCTTTTGAGCTACGATGAACTAGATCGCGCTGTGAGTCAAAAGAGCCCCCTTTCACAACGTTACGGACGGCGTGCGAACGGAGTGACTGCGCTTGTCGCACGCCGAGACTATCGGCCATGCAAGACAGGCGAATTGTGAAAAGTCCGTCTGCTCAAGAGGCCGACAGCCGCGATTTCAATGTTATAAAGATGTCGTGATGCCCCAGGTTGTCTTTCAATTCCTCATCATCTCACAGCATTCAATCGTCGAACCATCTTGATTCAACTCTGACTTCATCTCGACAATTAAGAGCACATAGCTAGCCGTCCACTCTTGCAGCCAGAAACACACGTATTTCTTCCGACGCCATCGCTCAGTGATTACTTTACCCTGTTCAATAATCACATTCTCCATTGTACGACATAATCACTTAATCATGGCGGCTGCCTCCGACGCTTCTTCCACCTCCAAAGCCTCCTCCACCTTCAAGTCCCACACAATGGTAAGTTCCGTCCCTGCAACCCCCTCCGGCCTCCTCCGCGGCAATATCCGGCCTCGGCCTTGTTCCGAAGCAAATACCAACAGCTCACTAACAAACAACGTCAACCAGGGCACAATAAACCGTGACAACATCTCCCGCTACGAGACCACCGCTGTATACACGCACCCGGACGCCGAGGTCGACATCGTCCTCGTCCACGGTCTCAATGGACGCCCCGATTCGACCTGGACCGCCGACGACGGCACCTTCTGGCCGACGGACCTGCTGCCGGAGGCCCTACGCGGTGTCCCGGCCAACGTGCTCGTGTACGGCTACAATGCCGACGTCTACTCGCGCCAAAACGACCGCAGCGCCTCGGACAACTTCATCCACCAGCACGCGCAGACGCTCGTGACCAGCCTCGCGCTCTTCCGCCGGGGCGAGGGCCGGGCACGCAACCCGCTCATCTGGGTCGCCCACAGCCTCGGCGGCGTGCTCGTCAAGCGCGCGCTGCTCTACGCGGCCGACCTCCGCGCCGCGCACCACGACGACTACCGTGCCGTCTTCGTCTCCACCTACGGCCTCGTCTTCCTCGGCACGCCGCACACCGGCTCCGGCGCCGCCACCTGGGGCCGCGCCCTGCAGGCCATGTCCGACGCCGTGCTGCCGCGCCGCCTGTTCGACACGGAGCCCGTGCTGCTGCGCACCCTCCGCAAGGACAACGAGACGCTCGCCAACATCAACAGCCACTTCCTCGACATCTACCAGCGCTTCCGCATCCACATGGTCCACGAGAACCACAAGACCGACCTCAAGTGCACCAAGGCCCTCGTCGTCGACGCCGACTCGGCCAGCCCCCAGCTCCCCGGCGTCACCTACTACGGCGTCGAGGCCACCCACGCCCGCATGTGCAAGTTCGCCTCCGCCGCCGCCCCGGGCTTCCGCGCGCTCGCCACCGACCTCCGCCAGTGGGTGCTCGACGCGCCCGCGCTGATCCGCCAGCGCTGGGCCGCCGAGGACGCCGAGCGCGTCGCCCGCCTCCAGAGCGAGCTCTCCGAGCGCATCGCCGCCGTCGCCTCCGCCGCGTCCTCGGCGGCCCCCAGCCCAGCGCCCGCCTACGCCGCCATCGCCGCGCCGCCGCCCGCCTACGACGAGCCGCACTTCCTCTCCGCGCCGCCGCCGCCCTCGGCCCCCCCGCAGTACTACGCGGCCCCGATGACGCCGGCGGCCACTGCCGGCGGCCACTGCCACTGCCACTGCTGCCACGACCACGGCCACGCGGCCCCGCAGGAGGACAACGTCGTCGCCGTCGTTCGCGGCATCTCGGCCGCCGCGTCCATCGCCTGCTCCGTCGCCGGGGCCGTGGTCGAGGGCGTCACGGACCTCGCCGCCGCCACCCTCCCGTCCTCGACGTCGGGCCGGCGACACGGCGACTCGATCCTGCCGCAGTTTGCTTGAGCATGACACACGACGTATTTGTCATTGGTTTCTCTCCCACCTGCACCGGAGTACCCTTGCGCAATAGACACACGACGCCTGTCACGGGGCCAAAAAAAAAAGCATTTTCATTGAGTCGGGCGTTTTTTGGTTTTTAGTGTCTTCTTTTTTTTTCCTTTGTTTTAGTATTGTGACACCACATGGTGCTTCATCTTTTTGCTGGTATAGAATTAGATTGCCATCTTGGCTTGGATTACGGCGCTCATCGTCCTAGTATGAATACCCTTTTTGCCTTGCAATACAAATCTCATTTGATAAGCTCTTCATCCATGTAAATGTATTCTGCCGTGAACTCTAAGAAAATCCAAAAGAAAACCTACAAATCTAGGGTCATTTCTAGCATCATCTTTACACTGTCGCGTCGCGCGGCCGTCGCTACCAGCAAGCTGTTCTCAAGCGCCAGGACGGAGAACCAACGCTGTCCACGCTGTGATTTACGCATGTGCACGTGAAACAACCAAACATCGGCGCAAAAAGAGCCCGATTGAAAAGTCAAAGCGAGCCCTTTTGCTGGTCTGGTGAGTTTGTCCAGTCTTTTGTCTGTTCATCCCAAACTTGCCCTTGACTTGTCCGTTTCAAAAGTTGGATCAAAGCCCGATATCTGTCAAGGATGGGAATTGGAAACGTGAGTCACCACTCAAAACGCATTTCTCATGATGCTTTTTTCTTCTTCTCGGGTTGGTTGCGAAACAATTTCCGTCACTTTTTGTTGTGGAGAGGGGTGGCCGACGGAATGCCGTCGACCACCATCCGAGAGACTCGTCTCGTCACCCTTTGTAGAATGCGCAAGAATCCGTGTTAATAATACTCAAGACCCAAGATGCTGCATTATCGCGACCCAACCTCGTTCCCCAAGCCACCATGTACTGCCATGACTAGGGTAGATGACTTCATAGATAGCTAGGAGCTAAAAATAAAAAAAAATAATAATAAATAATAATAATAATAAAAGAGAAAGAAAGAAGAAAAAAAGACCCCGACATTGCATATAAGCAGAAAGAGGGGATCACCACCATACATGCCAGCCACAATTCTGACCAGGCCTCTTTGCGGACACCGCTTGTTGGTGGTTGCCAACCGTTTCATCCACCCATGTCGTGTTCAACCAACGTGAAGCAATGTTAAACATGGGGCCATTGGATATCAGTCCCCCCCTACTTTTGGTTTTCTTCTTTCGAAATTCCGAAACTGCCCGAAGAAAATCCGTCAAGGATATGCAGTCCTTCGCCACGTGCCTGACGTTTTAAGATGTCATTTCCCGAGTAACCAAGAGTGCGGGATCGACTCCGTTGCCCGCCGATAGCCGATGGCTGGCCTGAGGAGTCGTCCTTGGTTGCCCCCATGTGCCTATGTGCCTATGTGACCCCCATGTGTCCATGTGCCTGTGTGACCCGCGCAAAGGCAGAAAAGACACGACCGTTCCAGATGATAGACATGCGTCCGGCAAACATATACCTGTGTGGGTCCTTGTCTGTCTTTGTCTTTGTCTCGGTCTCACCTCTCTCTCTCTCTCTCTCTCTCTCTCTCTCTCTTACCCTCATTTGCTTTCTTCTTTTCGTTCTTCGTGTCGGACAGTTCCCTGTTGCTTTCGAAAATTGCACCACCTGTAGGCTGTGCTGGGCTTTTCTGCACAAAGGCCGCCCCTTCAGCTGTCTCGTTGCAGGGATATGCAGGTTATACGGTGATGCCTTGCTCCACCATGGTGGTGCTTCAATGCCAACAGCCGTGGGATGGGGAAGGGGGCATTGATAAAAAAAAAAAAAAAACTGCGGCATGTGGTAAGCGACTGGGATGGGGCAAACAGGGGACTTTTTTCCATAGGTTTCCCTTTCCCGCCCCGTGCAGGGTGTGACCTACGTCGTATCTGCCGGCATAGGAGCCCTGTCGAGTTGGTCTAAGATGGATGGACGGCCAGAACGACGTCTTGACGTGCGGGCCAAGGTCGAAGCGCGGAGCCGTAACAGCTGCAGCAAGGAACTGGCCGTATGAAATTCCGAAAATGCATTGGGCTGTAATGGAGTCTAGAATCTCGGGTGGACGTCCCACGTCGGGCACTTGGATGCCATCTGCTGAAGAAAGCCGAGGTGGCGTTTGTCGACTGCCGGTTGCCATACCTTGCAGCTGCGGCGGCGGCCACTTGATACGGAGTAAAGAGGCCGGAATTCGGAAATTGCTTTCCTATTGACAGAGCAGCAAGCAGCAAGCAGCAGGTGGTGCATTTGAAAGATCCTACCCGAGCTCGCTTCATCTTGTCCCTCCTCACCAGCATCACACGAAACCGGACTGCCTGCCACATCGGGAGATTTACGTGGGGAGGGGAACAGATCCTGAGACCGAGGAACTGGTAGCGGGGGAGAGATGGAGACCACAGAGTAATGTGGCCAAGTCTCTCGCCTGCTGTTCACGATATCCTTGATTCTACCGCCGGCGGCAGGTCCTTTCTCTTACCCGCCTGTTTCCCCAAGACTTCGAGTCATCCAGCTGCCATCGTGGAAATATCTGGGTCAGGATGCATGCGGTTTATGCCGGTACCGTTGCAGTCATCTCTCCGCAAGATCGTGCAGGCCCATTTTAATCATTGAAAGTCACGATAGTAGCTGGCCAGGTCAGACCAAGTTGGATCCCCCGCTACCCGAGACGTTCTGCTGCGGGATGCGGCAGGGTCATATGTTCCCCGAAACAACTAAACCTTTCTGTATTATTGCCGCCTTGTGTTTCGACGATCAGGGTCCTTGTGGCGCTGTGTCGTACAAGATGGTGAGGTGTAAGGAGTAAAAGCTCGCGGCGGAGCGAGCCGTGTTCTGACCAAGCTACACGGCGGCGTCCGAGTGCATTTTCGTTTGTCCGCTAGATGGCACATATGCACTTTACTCAGCCGGCGTTCAACACAAGGTTAGACCCATCGCCCGGTGCCAACTCTCCAGGCTGATGGTTGAGTAACCCGAGGGCGAGTGAGAAAAAGGCCGAGATAGGTGCTCCACATGAAGTCCAAGAGTGTAACATTTTCAAGAAAACGTATCATATACTCGGATCCATCCTGACGTAGTCGGTAGGAAGACGTAGCGCCGTTGGCCAGGTAGGCTATGTGGATGCTCTGTCTGCTCTTATCAACACAGCCAACTAGGATGCTAAGTTATGTATCCAGAGTACGGACTGCTGGAGGGCTGAGACGAGGAAATGACGGAGCAGTGGTATGGCGTGCCAGAATGTAACGGTAAGTGATCGCCATCGAATGCGGTTGGACGTGCATATCAACAAAATGAAGATGGACCCCCTACGCGCCATCTGTTAAGCAGGGCTACTTCGAGAGTCAGGACAGCGAGAGTGCCGAGCAGGTGTGGCATTCGGGCTGCTATGTATGGTTGTGCCTGCTTCGTATTGGCGCACTGCATCGGCAATCATGCGCTGTGTAACCTGCAACGTCTTGCTTCCCCGGTTGTTGGCGCTGTGATGTGCTGCACAACAGGCTGCATTGCAGTATGCCGGGTGACAGCCGATGCGGCGGGGCGCTAATAAATGCATCAGGAGTGGTGGTGCTATGGGATCGCAACGATCTTGTACCACTCGAGCCGATGGTCAGAGTCTCGTTTTGCATTCCCGTGCGAGTCATCATCGGTCGTACCTGAACGAGCTCCGTGTAGGTAGTCGGTGGCTGGTTTGTTTGGCATCACCACGAGGCCGCGGCGGGTATAGTCAATATTGTGCGCGGGCATAATTGAGGGGCCGCCACCCGTTGTAGTATGGCGATGGCTGTGAGTGCTATTCCGTCGCTACGGAGGGATTTTTTTTTTTTTTTGATTATCTGGCCTCCCGGCCCGCGGTGCATCTGCGGTGAACGAGTTGACGTCACGGCATCCGTAGTGGTATCCATCGCTCGCGTCCCAAGGCTCCAGTTTATGCTCCAGTTGATGCTCCAGTACGGTGTCATAGCGCTTGAAAAGGCAGCCCTGCGAGAATGGTCGGTCGTGCAAGAGCAAGAGCAAGAGCAAGAGCAAGAGCAGTTGAAGCTAATGAAAGACAGCAGCAAAGCGGCGTGAGAGACGGCGGTGGATCATGGCGTCTTGGCGTTTTGACACCGAGGTGCCGGGAACGAAGCAGTAACTAGTAGGCGCCTGAGTCAACAGCGAGGCAGACTCGCGTCCGAGGCGGTTGCTTTCTTCGAAACGTATGGTCTAGGCGAAACGCTCCCATGGAACAGACGGGGCCCAAACGGATTGATGGTGCATTGCCGTGCTGCGTTGCGAGCCCGGCGAATGAGATTGGCTGCGTGGATACCAATGCATCATGAGCCTGTCTATCTGCAGCCACGGACTGTAGAATACCAAAAGGGAGGTATTCGGAGAAGGCGTGCAACAGCGTAATAGATGAGCGCGGACCAAGAAGATAGTGTCGGCCTGGGCGAGGAGCGGGCTGTGCTGGGGATGCGGGATGGTGACAAGAGACGGCGTTTGCTGTTTGTTGGCTAGTAACTGGTAACTAACCTATTACTAAACTAGGCGACGGGTGCAATTGCTGTTGGGTCAGAGTTTTTAACGGTGGCTTAATAAAGCTGTGGCTTGACGAGGTCAGGCTGAGATTCCAGGGGACCAAGATAGATGAAGTAGCAAAAGGGGGCTTGCAAGGTTAAGGGGGGGGGGGACTTGCAGGGGGGCTTGCAGTACATGCAGCGTTGTAACCAGCTGAATTAAGTGCCCAGCAGAATCGCAGACAGACCGCCGAAAAACCACCCTGGACAGAAAATCCAAGTTAATAGGTAGGTACCTACATGCCTATCCGTACATACCTATGTCCATAGGTCAATTAGGAGGTATGTAGGTAGGTACGAGCTACTCAGGGCTGAGGTGCCCTTTACCGGCACGGTGCCGCCGACAGAGTTTACTCATTGCAACTGCAGTGTCGAAGCAGCCCCGTCTACTAGGTAGCTGCTGTGGTACATGCCTATGTATTTACAATGGCGTTATCTGGTTACAGTGAGAGTGAAGTTGCAGGATCGACGGAGCCAACAGACATCTTGAAACAAGCTCTTTGTTGTGTGATTGGCGGCATACAGTCCTATCAGCTCAGAAGGTCCTGTAAACTGGGGATATACGGATAGTGCGTGGATAATAACGAAAGTAACGCCTGAGATTACGACACGCAATTATTCGTATAGAAGATAGACATCTGTCCAAGAGAAAAGGTACATTTGCTGCACGGGCGGATAGGTACGTATCCAGGTACCGCTTGTTGTTGCCGATGGACCCGATCCACTCGGTTTAAAACTCTGAGCCCAGCGTCTAGGCGACCAGATACCTAGGTAGCTATACTGCCACTATCAGGAGGGAGGTACTTTTAATAAGCAAGGCAGACGCGACCTGCATTTTGCATGTGCCTCGCAGTGCGCCGTCCATTATGGTGGCGTCCTGCACCTGCAAGCGGCAAGAAGCCCACTTCCTCTACCTATCTACCCGACAGGGCCACAGTTAAAAATTCTGACTCCCCTACCTCAGTATGTACGCTCCCCCCCTCTGGAGATAACTTGTGGATCAGAGATGGATCTCATTGGGATCGTGTCTGAACCCTCGTTACCAGTCACGGTGCCGCGCTGCCGCACTGCCACATGGTACCTGTCGGCGGCTCCACCCCGACGTCATGGACGCCCCCCCCCCCCTTCCCCCGTCCGTCGTCCGTTCCGGCTCCTAAGTTAGCTAGTCCCGGCCCTCGGGTACGCTGCCTCACCACCGCAGTCACACTGCAATGAATCTTTCACCCAATCCCAATGTTAAACCCCCCCCCCCCCTGTTCCATATATACTAAAACAAAACAAAAAATATGTATCCCAAGAATGGATAAAAAATACTGGAGCCTGACAGATAAAATGCCGCAGTCGCTTTATCGCCAAAACGTCTTTACAACTGCTTCTCTTGGTTCCACCGGCGTACCCTGCCTGCCCCAGTAAAAAAATAAAAAGAATAAAAATAAAAATAAAAATAAAAATAAAAATAACAAAAAAAATTCGTCGTCTTGTCGTCTCGTCGTCTTTCACACTCGAATTTGTCTGGATTTCGATGGGCCAACGTGCTGCTACTGTGGTATCAGGCTCCGCAGTTGATGCTCCGTAATGACGCCTGTGTAAATGGCGGGACCGATAGCATGTACATGGTATCGATGCTGAGGCTGGCATCTGTACTTTGTCGACAAATAGATAACTAGCATCTGGAGCCGGACTCTTCGATATCCCTCTCTTCTCCCATCTATATAAGATGACTGACCTTCTCCTCAACAGCCCCTTCGATCGATATCTCATCCCCATCAATCATCTCCTGACTTAATCCACTTACATCTTCTCTGCCCTCCCACTTCCTAACAAAGCCACTGGTGGTCTTTCTCTTCTCTCCCAGTCCCAATTCTTAATACTACACTCCTACGCACACATCTTTCAAAATGGCTCCCGTCGCTATCACCCCTGAAGTCTCCCCCGAGCGCCCCATGATCGTCAAGAAGGTCGAGGGCAACCGCTCGCACTCTAGCTCCGTCTCATCTGTCCACTCCATCCAGCTCAACGACGGCAACTCCATTCCCACCGTTGCCCTCGGAGTCTACAAGGCCCCCAACGGCCAGGAGACCGAGGATGCCGTCACGGCCGCCCTTGATGCTGGCTACCGCCACATTGACTCGGCTGCGCGCTACGCCAACGAGGAGGCCTGCGGTCGTGCCATCCGCCGCTGGCTTCAGAAGACGGGCACTCCCCGCGAGGACGTCTTCATCTGTTCCAAGCTCTGGGACGCTGACCACGGCTACGAGGCCACCTTCAACGCCCTCTGCTCGTCGCTCGACAAGTTCGGGCTCGACTACCTGGATCTCTACCTGATCCACTCGCCCGCCGACGACGAGGAGAAGCGCCTCGAGTCGTGGCGCGCCCTCGAGACCGCTCAGCGCCTGGGCAAGGTCAAGTCCATCGGCGTCTCCAACTTTGGCGCCGCCCACATCGAGAACCTCATTGAGAACGCGACCGTCGTGCCGGCCGTCAACCAGGTCGAGGTCCATCCCTTCTGCCAGCGCCAGGCCCTCGTCGACCTCTGCGACAAGCACGGCATCAAGATCGAGGCCTACTCTCCCCTGGCCCGCGGCAACAAGCTCGAGGACCCGACCATCGGCAAGATCGCCAAAAAGTACAGCAAGACTCCTGCCCAGATCCTCCTCAACTGGAATGCCGCCCGCGGCAACGTTGTCCTGCCCAAGTCCCTGACTGCCCATCGCATCAAGAGCAACTTTGAGTCGTTTGACTTCAAGCTTGCCCCCGAGGATGTGGCCACCATTGATGCTCTGGAGTCCAACTATGTCACTGGCTCCATGCACAAGTCTGCTGATTAAATATCGGCTTCTTATTTCTTTTTCATTTACGAGGATAATCCATGGAGCCCCCTCTGGATATGATACCACTTGATTTTTTCAACGACCATGAGACTTTTGCACCCGTCGCTGCCTACTGTAAGTTATTACAGTAGGCGCGGAGGCAGTCCAGTGGAATTACGAGCATACAGCTCTGGGCTCAACCAGATTAGATATTGCATAGATACGGTAGCTTGGCGTTTTTCCCTGTCATCTTTTTTTCTTCCTGTGAAGCCATGAATCGTGCACCACAGCCGGACACATGGTGCAGGCCCTTGTATTAATGCGCTCAAGTCATGCAGCTCGGCCCGAAATGGCCATGCCGCGTTCGGGCCCACCATCGGAGGCGACTGTCGCCGGGGCCGGGAGGTGTTGCGCGGAAGTAGTCCGCCGCGCGCGACGGAACAGACTGGGAGATCCATGGCCGAAATTTTCCGTACACCCCGATGGACTTAATCATGAACCCTGGGCGGTTTTAGAGACAATGCTTCCCAGGTGGGTAAGTGACATGCATGCATAACGGCTGTGTGGGACTTTAGACTTTCGATGTGTCGAAGAAGATCGTGAGATCTGAGCTCGGGCGGTTGCAGGTTCCACTGGGCTTGTACGGATGTCGCTTTCAAAAGTCATGTCTGACTAGGGCACAGGCCACCCTTAGGATATAGGGGGCCTAGCCCACCTAATTTACTAGGCAACCTCCCCTTTTTTCCTTCTTATTACCCCTCTTTTAGTAGTAAGAATAGTTCACTAGATAGATATTATAATATAAGCCCTTATAGTTACTCTTAAGGCGCCTTATAGTAGTAAGACCTCTATTAAGGTTACTAGCCTAGCTAGAATATTAAGCTACTAGGTTAACTAAATCTACGTCTATATAATTAAGTGTGGTTTTAACCTAAATCTTTAACCTATTATTATTAAAGATACCTTTCTTAAAGATACCCTATAAAGTAGCTAGTTAAATAAATAAACTATAGAAACTAAGGAGATTATCTTAAATAAGATTAAGCTTAATAGGTATAGTAGGGAGAAAACCTATAGTGTTCTTACTAGTGAGTTAACTAATACTAGTATCCTTATTTTAAGGCTAACTATATAGTGTATTTTAAGGAAAGTAGGCTTCTAGAAGATAAAACTAATAAGGAAGTCTAGTTTAATATAGAAGATAAGAACTAAAAGGCTCTAGTAGTACTAGGAGTAAGAGAATTAGAGCCTAGAGGACTAGAAGAAGGTGATCTAGTCTAATAAGACCTCTATTATTCTCCTCTACTACTAGGGAGGATACTACCTTTAGTAGTAGCTATTAGAGGCCCTCCTCTATAACTATATCTATAAGTATTAGAAGGGAGCCTCTAAATTTATATTCTAGGGTTATTTTTCCTATAATAAAAAAGGCTCTTACTACTATTAGAAGCTAGAAATAGCCTATAATTACTATATTATAGAGTAGGTAATAGAGGAGTTAAATATTAAACTAGAGTCTCTAGTAAAGAAAAACTAGGAACTAAATATAGGGATAGACTAGTTAGAGTTCTATAATAAGCCTAATAGGAAGCCTAAATAGTATTAGAATTAATATATAAGAAAGCTCTTTTATAGTACTAAAGGAGGTATTAACTAGTATATATATTAGATAAAGGTTCTAGTACTAAAGCTTATCCCTTTTATTTAAGCCTATACTATAGTAAGGCTAGGAACCCTTATATAAGAGGATAAAGCCCTAGTATATAGTTATTATATTTAATAGTATATTTATAATACCTATTAGGTTAAGTGGCTTCTCTAGCTAGGTAATAGCCCTAATCTTAACCCTATTAAAATTACCTAGCTATATTTAAAGAGGGTTACTATAAGGAAAGGCGTACTAAAGAGCCACTAGGAAGCTATTATAGTGTAGTAAGCAGCTTAGTGGGAATTACCTTAATCACGTATTTAGTTATAGATTAAGCGCCTGCCTAGGCATATTAAGACGATTATTAAGCTTAAGGGGGGTAATGAGTATAAAGAAGGAAGGAAGGGGCTCCTCCCCGCCTAATTTGTATGTATACAGCCTATAGCCAACTAGTAGGGACCCCCTGGTTAGACATGACTTTTGAAAGCGACATCCGTAGTTAGTGGAAGATGGCGAAAAAATTCTAGGGCGATGGTTATGCAGAGATTGACTCGGTTTAGAAAGGTCCAGGCCTTTGATAGACCAGGATATGCAGCGGGCTGCACAGAGTTTCGAGGGAAACCGTGTATTGCAATTGTAATAGGAAAGAAGATCGAAAGCAGGGTTAGGGGAGCTTGGAAATAATGCGCCAGGATTTCTAATAATGATTCAGCCCCCGGATTTGTCTGCAAGTCAGTCGAGCTGGATGTCACCACCACCACCACCAAAACAACCACATCAAATCACACACCACACCACACTACCCTACACCACCACACCACATCATACCACACTACCCTACACCTACACCACCACCACACAAAGAGGTATGTTGCGTGCATGCATCCACAATACTATGCTGTACTACCCAAACAGCATCAATCACAGCTGGCAATACTCGAGCCTGGTTTATTATTACAAAAGGGTGGCGCGCGCGGGTACCTGTCTCGTTGGTCAGATGGATGGCGTTGGTTGGTGCGGGTGCTGCACCCCGCGTGACCAGACTCAGTCAGCCTTGCGCACTGATCAGCCGCTGCTTGTCAGTAAATTGACGAGAGATCGACCGAGAGATGTTGCCATTATTAACATCAACTTGCCAAGAGAAGAAAACCATAGCATTCCTGCTGATGGCTGATCATTCGTCGCGGCCCTTGGGCCAGGCAGGAGCTCTTCCGCGCTTGGGGTACTGTACCTACCTACCAAGCACGCTACGACTGAAGCTGCCTTTGACCGAAACTCGTCCGTGACAACAACAGCAAGGCGATTGACCGGTGACGCCAAGCCGTGTCGTGGGATCTTAGCTCCCCCCCTCTCAGCCTCCGTCATTTTCGACCTATTTCTCTTCTTCCTACATACTCTCCCTTGATCATATCCGGATCTTGCCCCAATCTCATCGCGGCCGACGCCAAACAAACGCCCGCCATGAACGCCGCGACCGATTTCTACCGATCGCAGGTCGGTGGCACAGGCATCATCAACTACAGTTACACCGATTTCCCATGGCGCCTATTCCTCAAAGATGTCTACTATTTTTTTGTATACTGCTGGGCGTTGCCATGGGTCGTCCTCCCGCTCACGCCCGCTGACTCGGGCGACCTGGACGAGCTCTACCCCAGCTGGGCCAACCTGTGGTGCCTCGTTGTCCACTTCGTTCTAATCCTCCTCCAGCTCACCTTCATTTTTGGTCTCTTTGTCGCTCTCCTATTTCCAGTCTGGATCGGCGCGCTCTTTGCTGGCGGCTGCCTGTTCCTCAACTGGCTGCTCTGCCTTCTTTTGAACGGCAAGGGCATCACATTTCACTCAGACGAAAAGTATGCCAAGGCCCTGCCAGAGCATGAGCATGAGCAATGGATCTTCCTGAATGGCGTTGCTGCTGGGTATGTAAATGTACGGCCGCTCCCAAGACTGGCCATTTGCTAACAAATGGCGTCCTCTAGGGAGCATTGGATGAAGAACAACCTGAACCGACTTGCAATTACTTTCGGTCGACCGATCCTCGGCGTCCATAACCGTACATCTGGGATAATATTCGACGTTGTCGAGTGCCTCGTCCAACGCAACTTTTCCTATGCAACCAACGACGTTCGTGTTTGCTACAAGATTATTCGAGATGTGCTTTATGACCCAGCCAAGACCAAAGTCGTCTTTATACTACACTCACAAGGTGGAATAGAGGGTGGTCTGGTGCTGGACTGGCTTCTCCAAGAGATGCCCCAAGACCTCTTGTCCAAGCTGGAAGTCTACACGTTTGGCAATGCGGCGAACCATTTCAATAATCCCCATCGCCATGCCGAGTCGCAGGCCCTCACGATCAAGAAGCCACGGGAGGCTCTCGCGACATTGGTAACGGAAACCAGCTTCTCCGGCATGCACGTTGATGCCTTGATAGATACCGGCGACGGCAAGCACCCGTCGCTCGTCACACAGTCATCGAGCATGTCTACGTCATCCCGGAGCTGGACCGCGGCACAGGACCGTGCTATCGGATACATCGAGCACTTCGCGCACACGACAGACTTTGTTGCCATGTGGGGAGTTTTGCACTTTGCGACGAACAAAATGGGCTCGCCGCAACTGCCAAGATTCATGGGACGTCTCTTCAGTCGGTCCACTAGACGTGGTGGCCATCAATTTAACCAGCATTATATGGATGGCATGTTCCCGCTGCAAAGGGATGCGGAGACCGGGGAGTTTATCGGCGCGGCGGAGGAGAACGAGTTCATGGAGGAGACAATCAAAGTCGGTAAGGAAGGCGCCGCCATGGACAACACGCGCGAGGCCTTCGACATTACGTACATGGGGACCATGGGATTCGGAAGCGGCGATATTGCGACGCCCGTGGAGGTGCATGGGGCTCCTAACAAGAACAAGACGGTGCATGAATACAAGGTCAAGGACGTTTGCCGGCTTTGGAGTTACAGGAATGGGCGCAGCCCGCATGACACAACGGCGGTGACTGGGGTTGAAGCAATCATGTCACGTACCGCCACTACCTAGCTACGGAGTTGTTGCAATTTTGCAGCTGGTTGGCTATCCAAATTATGATGCTAGATCCATTGGGCCGGGATGCGGAGATGGGATAGAGCTATCGAGATTGGGCAATGCTGCTGAAGCACAAATTGGAATCTACACGATCCGATCCGCCTCAAATATAACCCAAATGACCTATCGAAGCTGGAGCTTGGGGCTGTGAGGAATTCATCTTCAACGCCCTTGGATTGATCCGTTGGTCATCCGGGACCTTGGCAGCTGTATTATCAGCAACGATGCAATCCTGGACCTTAGCAGCCGTTATTATCAGCAACGATGTAATTATTAGCAACACGTGGACTTGAATGGATAAAACCAATATCGAGTTCCGGGGCTTGACTCAACTCGGTAACCATCCGTCTCGACACACTGTACCTGAGGATAGTAGACGAGCACGGACGGCAAGAACTTGAGCTTTTTGTGAATGTCTTGAATGTGCAGATTAGCGGGGCGGGAAAATGACTCTGAGAAAAACAAAAAAAGCAAAAAAAGACAGTATGCATATATGCAACCCCTGACAAAGTTGCGGCCGCAAGGCCACAATCCCTGTCATGGGAATTTAGGCTGCATCTCTATTCATTCCCGGCCACTTTTTGGGTCGGTTCGCATATAAGTGAAAGGGACAAGAGTACTAGTGTTGATGATGGAATTTTTTTTTTCCCTTCTTGTTGTTGTGAATTGGCTGTTACTCGTGATTGCGGGGGCTGGTCTCTACGAAATAACTAACTAGGAGATAGAAGACTTGGACTTGTATACATCAGACGGTGGCGCCTGATGGAGGGAGCGAAAAATCCAATAGTCACAAGCGGGATGGATGCAAGGGGCTCATGCTGATACTGCCCAAGTCTCCAACGCTCCGCTGCAGTGCAATCTTGATGGATAATGCGTTGCCCAATGGCATGAGCCGAGCCCGGTGCCTGTGATCAACAAGGATCCCCTACCTAGTCAGTCTCGGAAGCAGGACATTTGATGCGTTGGGTGGGAACGTTGCTTGGTAGGTAGGTACGTATTGGTAGGGAGGGACCTCAGGGACCTCTGTTGACAGCGACTGAGGGATGGATACGAAGGAGGTTGTGGCCATTGACTCCAATGATGGAGCCTCACTTTTTGGAAGGGAGCGCAGAAGGGGGGTTTTTATCGTTTTATCTGAACGGAGGCCACAGCTACGTAGGTATGTACTGTACATACGTGGTTGCGAAGTCAAATTGCCTCTGCATGAATCTGACAACACATGGCGCAGCGGCTGAGCTGCAGCTCAGTTCGTAGCATGAAACCCTCACGGCCTTTCTTGCGTGCCCAACGCCCGACGAAACGATGCAAGTCCTGGCCGGCCCTGCATTAGCTGGCATTTTAGCTCGTTACAGCATCAGCTCCCTGCAGCTTCCGGCTCTTTCTTGCAACCAACTCGACGACGCCGCATGTCGGCAGCTAACCTCGTCGCCCTGGCGCTTAACCAACTGGAGAAGAGCGTTCCCGTCAGCTCAGCTCGCGTGGTGGGTGGTGGCACGGGTGGGCGTTGTTACTATACAATATTCGCACAGGCATGTACGTGCAAAGGGAGGGAGAGAATGATGCTTATTATTATTATTGCAGTGGTGGGCTCTTCCTGTGCGTCCCGCATCCGATCCCATTTTGAGTAATGCTCATTTGTTTTAGTTTTATTTTTTTGCGCGTGTCAGGAAGGAGGGAGGCCAAGGTTCAAGACAAAATCCGTACTTACCAGTGTCAAGTGCCGTGAGAATTGCTTTTTTCTTCTTTTCTCCTTCAACAACACGCGGCGCCCGCGCAAGAGGATGGATTTGATTGACAACTTGACGGACCGTGGGACTTGAAAGCCTTTGGGAACTTTTTTTTTTTTTTTTTCTTTTCCCTACCTTTTCCTTTCCCCCTTTCCCGGTCTCTCGTCCGCCATCAGTCGCTTGTCGTCCTACTTGGCTCTCACCTGCGACTCGCTGCTACTGGACGAAGCGACTCGCGACCAGAGCCTGCATTTCCGCGTCTATCGAATCTCGCCTTGGCCGTGACTTTGGATTCTCTTTCTTCTTTTGCGCTGCAAACATCCGCGACTCACAACTGGACCCCCGCCCGCCACCACCACCACCGAGACAAGAGGCCGCTCGCTCGATCTATCAGCATCAGCTTTCAGTAGGTAGCTACATGTGTACCTACCTACACCTACCTACCTACCTTGGTGCCTAAGTTAGTCAGGTGCCTACAGGTAGGTAGCTACAGGTACTTACCTTACCTGCCAAGCTAACTTGCTACCTAACCACCACTGGAAAGGCTAGCGACGACCAAGAAAACGAGGCGTGAACCGCCACCGACAATTGAAACAGTGCCTAACACTAGCAGCGTTCTCTGTCATATTTTACTCCCGACACTTCCCCTCTCTCTCACCAACAAATTTGTTGCAGAAGATTTGTTGGAGATTTTTTTTTTTTACGTCAAAAATCGCTTCTTGGGCCTGGGAGCCCACGCAATGGTTCCTCATTAGAGAATCACAAGGGGACTTGCGCGCATCCTTTCCTCCACAAAATCCCCCCCTTTGACCCTGACAGGCACCACAGCAAGGACCCCAGCCCAGCCCAGCCCAGCCCGGCCCAGCCCAGCCCAGTCTGCAGCCAGCAAGGAGACAGGACGAGGAAAAAGGAAAAAAAAAAAGGTGCAGTGGTTCAAACAGTGGTGCAGAAAGAGCACCGGGGAGAGAGTGAGAGAGTGAGAGAGTGAGAGAGTGAGAGAGTGAGAGACTGGAGATTGAGGAAGCGACAAGCAAAAGGGCCGAGAAAGGTAAAGCGAAGAAGTGGGAGCCATGGCGTCTGACCACTATCGTTACCACTACCAACACGGGCGGCATCGCGGGGACAGCAGCGGTTCCTCATCAATGAGTATGCCGCAGACGCCCCAACAGCGCGATTCTCACGACTTGTCCCTGTCGCGGCGCGATGTGACCCGCGACTCTCTCGTCACCAACATGCTGTTGTCGTTGGACCAATTCTCCTTTGATCAGCAGCAGAATCAGAATCAAAACCAGCAGCTGCAACAACAGCAAAGCCCCTTCGATCACCGCAGCCACTGGGACCCTTCACCGAGCAATCACAGCCCTGGACAACCCCAGCACCAGCACCAGCTCCAGCACCAGCTCCAGCACCAGCACCACAACCACCGCTACCACCAAGCCTTGGATGGGGCACCGCTACCCTGGGCACAGAGCAGCTCCTCTCCTTCCGCTCGCGCTCAACCAGCACAGTCTTTTCCACGCTCCCAAGAGGCCAATTCATACCGTCACCATCGAGATCGAGGTCATTCCTACAGCAGTCTCTCTTCGAACCAATCCACGCCCCCCAACACCCGTCGCCACAACCCTGACAAGGCTGCGGCCAGTAACGGCCGTGCAACAAACACCTCGTCCTCCGCTTCCTCCTCGACTGCGACAACAACCCAGAGAGAACAGGTCGGCGCCGCCAACGCGAATCTCCAGGCTGCCCTCGCGGGCACCCCTGTCCGGTCGACCCAGAAGCAGAAACAACGCATCCCCCCCGTTACCCCCCCAGCTCGCGGCGCCAGCCTCTCCTCCCACGATCTGAACCTCGACCAACGCCCCTCGCGTGCCCGCCGAGTCCCCAAGCACCTGCACGACGGATATCACCAGTTCCTCACTGAAACGGCACCCACCTCGGCTACCGCATCCTCGTCCTCTCGTCGCGACCCGACCCGCCGCAGCAAGAGTGCCGGCGGCTCCAGCTCCCGCCACCGCGCGGCCGCTGCAGCAGCGTCTGGTGCCAACGCCTCCTCGGCCCATTCACGTCCTCCGTTGCCGCTGGCCCCTTCCTCGGCCATTGAATACGACGTTGAATACCTCGGTCAAGACTACGGCGCGGCTCCCACGCCTACGATCCCGGCTGGCCCTCGCCGCCGCACATCCAATCTTGGTCCTCGTGGCGCCTCCTTTGACCATCTCCCACCCCCTGGTCTTGAGCGAAAGCAGAGCTCCCGCACCCTCTCTCTGAGGAGCGTGTCCAGCAAGAATAAGCACACCGCACCGCCTCGGGACCAACAGAAGCAGCGGCAGCAGCAGCAGAAGCGGCAACCCCAGCCCCCCATGCCTGACCCCGATGACTTCGAGTCGGCTCCTGCGCCTAACGTCGGCTATCGTAAGACAAAGGACGACCAGCTCAGAGCCAAGTCATCCCATGCTGCGCTCCCACACCACCAGCACCACCCAGATCTGCCGCACCAGCAACCCCCGCAAAAGGAGCGACCGGGCTTCTTTCGCCGTGTTTTCGGCGGCGGCAATTCATCCAGGACTGTGTTGGCTGCCACTGAACAGCCTCCACAACCGGACTCACCGCACCCGCCGCCATCTCTATCACGACCTCAGAGCGGCAAACTAATCAAGGAGCAGTCCAAATCGACTTCTGAGCCGCCGTCTAGGGACACGTCCTCCTCGCACTCGCAGCAGCCACCGCCAGTACCACCTTTGCAGAAAAAGACATCGTCATTCTTCCGCCGACGTAAGAAGTCGGTCGTGGATGACGCACCGCCTCTGCCCTCACAGATACCGCCTATCCCTAATGTGGCGTTGGCAACATTGACTAAACAGACGAGCTCAGGAAACGACGATGCCAGCCCTGTCAGCAGCCTGAGACAAGCTCTGGATCCCTATCTCCGCAACAGTAACAGCGCTGGATCCGGTGTTGGTGTCGCGAGGCCGAGCGCGCTCGCCGACATTACGAATATTGTCGCTCACGACGCCCGCGATGACGAAACCGACGAGCCAAGATCCGAGTTCAAACGCGAGTTCTCGCCTGATTACGAGCCGAGCCCTAACGCTAAAATTCGAAGCGTACCCAGCGACACTGAGAATGTCCCTGATTCTCCCTCTAGAAAGCCGGTCACTAGAACAAAGAAATCGAAATCCGCGGCCAACCAGACTTTCCTCAACCTGGATAATGGTAGTGACGATGATCACGCCGCTAAAATCGGAAACAGTCCCTCCAAGTCGGACCTTTCCGCATCTACCCACTCTGAATCGTCCCACGTTTCGCAACAGGACACGAGCAAGGATGACACAATCCGAGCCAGTAAGATGGCGCCTCGCGTTACGGAGCAGCTCAGTCTAGGCACCAGCCGCAGCCGGTCAAACTTGAGACTGCCAAGCGATGGTGATCGATCCGTGAGCGCCGGCAGCACGTCTACCGATACGGATTATAAATCTGTCCTCAGCGTTCCCCCGAGCGTGCGCGTCGAAGACCTTGACGAAAGCGATCCCTCCAAGGGAGCGAGCACCACCGAAATCATGCAAGCCAAGGGCCTTGATGAACCGCTATTTGTCGTGGGCGAACCGACCGAAGATGACAGGCTCAAGGCCAAGAAGATTTACGACGGGCTGCAAGACTTTATTCCAAAGGACAAGGCGGCGGCATGGATGGGCGAGGAAGGCCTTGTACGAAAGCGCACCCTGCAGGCATACATGGAACTCTACAGCTTCACCGATCAAAGCATCCTGTCTGCTCTGCGTAGCGTTTGCGGTCGGCTAATTTTACGAGCCGAGACCCAGCAAGTCGATCGAATACTGGTTGCATTTTCCAAGAGGTGGCGTGATTGTAACCCAAACCACGGCTTCAAGGCGACCGACATTATCCATACCATTTGCTACTCGATCATGCTCCTCAACACCGATCTCCACATGGCCGATATCGAGACCAAGATGACTCGAAGCCAATTCGTGAAGAACACGCTCTCCACCATTCGACAAGCGCTCCACGAGTCGAACCCCGACGCATTCCAGCGCCCGAGCATTCTCCCCGACCGGAGCCCAATGATGGCTGCAGATTCGACCTCTGGCGAACAAGATCGGTCTACCTTCCGACACTCGTTCCGGCCGCCCCCGAGACTGGACGCGCAGGGCGGGGACCCCGGCGACGACAGTGGGCCGCTGGTCCGGAATGGATTCACCGGTACCCTGCGTGCGTGGGAGGAGCAAATCGAACTGGTTCTCAAGAGTATCTATGCAGCTATCCGCGACGATAGGTTACCTCTGTTTGGAGCCGAAGACCGCCCTGTCGGCCCAGCGCAGTCGCAGAGCAATCTCTCCGTCATGGGCCTGCTGAAGCGCACACCCAGTGTGCTGAGCAAGGCACCCTCGGAGAGTCAAATCTCCGCGCGTGGACGTATTACAGACGGCACCCGAACTGGTACTTCGAGGTGGACTTCCAAGAGTCGCTCCCGCCCTGGCCTGGGACGGAATGGCATGGCATCGAGCAGGACCAGCTTCGACGACGATAACTCCTTGTGGAGCCCTGCGATGTCGTCGGCCACCTGGAGCCGCTATTCCCTCGGACGCACGCAGGCGTCCATGTCGCAGGATTCCTTTGCGTCGTCAATGCCCCGAGGCGACTACCAGCGGTCAATTGGGTTCGCTAACGCGCTGAGCCAGTCCATCATACGCGACGAGGACCTAAACGGCGACGAGACAGCTCCGTCCATCATTAGCAGTGATTACACTACTGCGCAGATTCTCGAAGACGAGTCGCTCGAGTTGGCGGGCCCGCCATGGATCAAGGAGGGTATGGTTGTGCACAAACACCACCTAGATGGTGTAGGCAAGCGGGCAAAGGACCGCAACTGGTCCGAAGTCTTTGCGGTTGTGCAAAAAGGCCAACTCAGCATGTTCTCGTTCAATTTGAGCAAGTCAGCGCGGCACAAGGTGCGTCCGCGCACGGCGACGGCACCGGTGGGCGGCGGAAACTGGCAGGACAACGCTGTTAATGTTGGTACGTTTAACCTCCGCCTCACGCTGGCCTCGGCGTTGCCGTCGCCGGGCTACTCTCGCACACGGCCCTACGTGTGGGCGCTCAGCCTACCGACCGGCGCCGTGCATCTCTTCCAAGTCGGCACGCCGGAGATCATCCGCGAGTTCGTCAACACGGCAAACTACTGGAGCGCGAGGCTCAGCTCGCATCCGCTGGTTGGAGGCATCAGCAACATCGAGTACGGCTGGAGCGAGGCCATCGTGAACAACGCGCTGGTGGCCGCCATCAATGAGTCGAGCACCCCCCCGCCGTCGGCGACGCAAGCAACAGCGGTCAGCACACTGGGCCATGCACGCAAGGGCAGTACGCAGAGCTCCAGCGTCAAATCGTCGAGTCTTGACCACAGCATCGGCGGCGGCAGCAACAGCGGCTCCACGAACAATAGCGGCCGCGGCAAGCTCCCTGGCGACCGAGTGCACATCGCCCCCTGGTCGCCGCCGACGCAGAGCGCACGGCCGAGCAACCTGCCCGAGGACGAGCAACGTGAGACGCTGGCGGCCTACGTGCGCAGCATCGAGAGCGACCTGCAGGCGCACAACCAGCTACGCAGCCCGATGCTGCTCGCGTACACGCCGCGGGGGACCAACGCGGCCAAGGCCATGACCAACTGGGAGAGCAAGAGCTCGTACCTGCTCCGCGAGATTGTCAAGTTTCGCACCTACGTCGACTGCCTGAACCATTCCGAGACACGCAAACGGGAAGTCTACAAGGAGCGCGAGCTGGCGCAGCGCGCGGCCCGCGGCGATCTGAGCGAGCCGGACGACGAGGACGACGACGCGGGTGCCAACGACACTCTACGACCGCAATAATGACCGTCTTGACCTTTAGTGATGCCTCCTAAACTTGGGTACTTTTTCCTTCTTCTTCTTCTTCTTCTTCTTCTTCTTCTTCTCCCCATACGCTTTCTTTTCTATAATTTTATGACGGCCTGCCCTTTGTCGTTGTCGACCGGAAGTAGGTGCTTCTCTTCTAGACTTTTGCAGCAAGGCGAAAAAGTCTTTTGTGTATTAACAAACTGCCCATTCAACGGCGAGCATTTTTTCCTTTTCTTTTCTGTCCTCCTTTCTTGGGCGATCGAATATCAGTAATAATGAAGAAAAGTACAACACAGGCCTGGGATTGGATGGGAGGTCTCTCTCTCTCTCTCTATTTTGCTGAAGAAAAGCAATATTATCTTTCATATTCATTCTGCAGGAATGGTATTTCAATGATGACGACCACTTTCTTATTTCTTTTGCTCCTCTTTCTCGCGTGGCTTTGACTTGGTGATATCTGGGAGCAGGCAGGAGTGTAGGACATGCCATCTGCCTTGCCAGCACCTCTGTATATCTCACGACACCGTTATATCAATGCATGCATATCCTAGAAAAAGCAACCACTAAACTTTACATCACAGAACGCGAGAGGCTGTTTGGAGTGGCTTCCCCTTACAGGACAATCTGTATTAAAACTCGCACGACAACACCAACTACATTTCCCATTAATTCCTCCAAAGCAAATAGTGTTCTCTCTCTATCTCGAAAGAAAAAAAAAATTCGTCCCGGTCATCACTAAAAGAATAGCATGCCGCCTAGGCCCGCCATCAAGGCCCACGCGGCAGACGGCGTCAACATCGCGCCGGCTCCCTCGTTGTCGTCCGGCTTGTCGCCGCCTTTATCCGAGGGCTCAGCATTGGCCGACTCTGTCGGGGACGCACCGGCGGAGGACGACGACGTACCTGACGGCGGCGGCGGCGCGGTGACGCCCGGCTCGCGCCTCTTGCGGCACCCCGCGACGCGGACGTCCGCCCAGCCCTTGGTCCTGTCGTCGTACTGGTACTCGACGCGGCCGCCGTCCTCGAGCTGCTCGCACCAGCCGGCGTAGTCCTCCACGTGGACGGAGTGAAAGGCGGCGGCGGCGAACGGCTGCTGCTGCTGCTGCTGCTGGCGAGACCAGTCGACGGCGCCGCCGGCCCAGGAGACCTCGCCGGGGTCGGCGCGCGGGCCGACGGCCCAGAGGCCGAGATGCAGGCGCATGGGCGTCTGCGGCCACTTGGCGGCGGGGATCTCGCCGATCTGCCAGGTGCGGCGCTCGGCGCCGTCGATGGAGAAGGTGAGGGCCTTGTCGGTCCACTCGACGGTGTAGTCGTGGAAGTCGTCGTACGAGGAGGAGGAGAGGGGGTAGGTGGTGTTGTACGTGTTGAAGAGCGGCTGCGCGTTGTAGTAGTAGTTGGACTGGGCTTGGTTCTGAAAGGCCCCGAGCATCTCCTGTGGACAAGGGAGGGGGGGTTAGCGAATTTTCCGCGGCGAAAGAAAGGAAGAAAAAAGGGGATGCTAGAGGAATGGACAAGATGAATACCCAGTCAATCTCGTCGCCAGAGTCGGACTTGAGAACGATGGTGGTGACGAGGCCGGTTCCCTTGGCGGCCTTGGCTCTCACGGTGACCTTGCCGAAAAAGAGATACCGGTGGCTGGTCAGGGTCGGTGCTTTGCTCTGCTCCGTGATGCCGATTTCCACGCCATTGCCGTTGCCGGCAAACTTGAGGCGATCGTGGTTCTGCTTGGTCTGGTCGTCCACGATCCAGAACTCCTCAAAGTCCTTGTTGTAACTGGCGCCCTCAAAGTTGAACGATTGTTTCCCCGCAAAAGCCAAGTCGGGAGGGCAGTCTGCGTAGAAAAAGAAAGAGGATTAGAACAAACGACAGTCTTATAAAGAATAGATGAAAAAAAAAAAAGGGAACGTACGCGAATCTTTTGCTAGAGGGTTGCAGTTGCTGGGGTCGTGGATACCGCCATACGAGGGCCAGGCATGGCAGGCCGCGGCTAGACACAGGACATATGCTAGCATGATAGCGAGGGTGTTGATTAATGTTTGAAAGAGAAGAAAGACTCCGTAAAAGACAGTGAAGCTTGTTTGGGTGCAAGCTTGCGTTTCTGCCCGGCCTCTTCAGAATATATAGGCATCGAGAAGACAAGGCAGAGCGAGACACCAGGTAGCACAGCTTGCATCTGAATCACTTCAAAACGCGAGCGGTGTACAGTATCGCAATGCCAAGGCCGATGAGCTCCCGTCTACGTGCGAGACCAAGGAGATGCGCAGGATTCACGTTGAAACCGAGTAAGGCCGGATCACTCGCATTTTGCACGACAGCAAGTTTGAACAAGGCAAAATGGAGAATGGTGCCATGTCGGTCGTACAAATTTGGCATCTTGTTTGATCTGCCGTGCTATTTACTTCGTTGGTCACAGGCTGAGCGACCCGTGCACAGGATGAGTAACCAACCACCACAGATAAGAGGCGTTCTCCTTGGCCGTCTTATCCCCAATACGCTTGCTGCGTCTGCTTGTAGAATGGGCTCTTGTTACCATTTGAGTCACTCGAGTGACGTCAAGGGCCTCTCTCTCTCAGCAAGTGTCGAGCATGTCGCTCAGGGCAGACTTCTCGGCCGAGGTAACGGTCAGCTTGTAGTAGCTCTTGACGGCGACCCAGGACTTGGCATAGGTGCAGTAGAAGCTCTTCAAGGGGGGCTTCCAGCCGTCGGGGCTGCGGTCGCCCTTGGAGCGGTTGGCGTTTTCGCTGACGGCGTAGAGCTGGGGCCGCCTGATGTCGTTGGCAAAGTCCTGACGCTGTGCCTTTGTCCAGCTCGAGGCACCAGACTGGGAGGGGGGAGAGGGTTAGCAAAAAAAGTTGTTACTCGCACAGCAGAGATGTTGTGCCCCCCTCCCCCGGGCCACTCGATGAGGGATGTTGGGCGTGTGAGCTTTGATGAGGGGGGAAGACGCGCGGAGAGAGGAGGAGAGCAAGGAGAAAGGCAGAGACTTACAATCCAGGCATTCTTGAGAGGCACCATGTGGTCAATGTCGACCTTGGAGCTGTTGGTCCAGGTAGTCGCGTCGTAGGGGCTGACCCAGGTGCCGGAAGTAATCTTGCAGGATGAGTCCGTCTGGACGTCCTGGCCATCACGCTTCAGGACGTATTCACTACATGAATAGACAGACGAAAAAAAAAAAAAGGGCCGTTAGCGTTTGTGGTCAGGTAGCACAAAATTGCGTCGGCCAGAAACAAAAAAAAACGTGGGAAAACGTGCGCCCATCATGCGGTGGAACTTGGGGCTGGGTTCCTACCGAGAGTCACAGCTGCCCTCAACCTTGACCCAGTGAGGGAACTCGGCGCGCGAGTAGCCATCACCGGAGCCAGAGGCAGCGACCTGGAGGCTGTTGAGCTCGCTTTGGGCGGTGCTGGTGCTGGGGATCCCGGGCTGCGGTCGTCGGTTAGTATCAGGGTGGTTGCTGGCTTATACGCGACAAGAGGGGCGGTCAAGGGGGAGGGGGGGGGGGGGGGGGGGGGGGGGGGGGGGGGGGCTCTTACGGGCTCCGGCACGGGAGCCGCGAGGGCGATGGTAGCAGCGGCGAGGAGGCCAGAGATGATGCGCATCGTGAAGGACTTGTCTGGGGATGAGGAGAGCCAAGAAGAAGCGGAAGGCTGGGGGGGGGGGGGGGGGG
>MWMN01000052.1:0-45783 GCA_002968875.1 Cordyceps cicadae | reverse complement strand
GGGGGGGTTCTTCGGATCGAGAAGCAGGCCGCGAGGACCTCGCTCCCTTTTTATAACCCAACCATCATTCCAGAGTGAGCGCTAATGAACCCCGTGTTGTCCGAGCTAGACGGATGTTGACGGTTGACGATGGTCGATCCCGGGACTTTGGGTGTGATGCTTGGATGCCTTCCCCACCAACGTCTTACTCTTGCTGAGATTCGGTCTTTCAGCCGATGCTACCTGGAGGAGGAGGAGGGCCAAGTACTAGGATGGGAAAAAAGGGCCGTTCCGGAAAGCTAGACCGACACGGCTGACACGTTGTCGCGCAATTGGACCGTAGATGGTCTTGTCCCCCCGCCCATGCGAACCATTATCGATGAGGAAGCTGCTTTTGAACTTTAATACTTTATCGTAGAAGAACTTGACAATCGACAATTCTGCCAACTCGGGGCGCAGGTCAATCAGTCCATGGGTTTGGAGTTGATTAGTGCCACGAGCTGAGCAGCTGCGCCCACTATACAGATTGAAGCTAAGCTGCCATGTAACTCTACAAAAGATCCTTTGCCGTCGGCGATTTGCGCTAATACATGACACATGGAAGCAGCAAAGTTGCATTCAAGTCGCAGCAGACGGATTTAACATTCCTATTATAGAAGGTCAGCTAACCAGCGAAACGATGCTGGCAGTCAGTCTCGGCGATCCGTCAACAGACTAATCTTTCATTGTCCAACAGTCGGTAGTGATATCTATTAATCCCCTACAAGGTGCTAAAGGGAAGATAGGGATAGTAAAAATAGTAAAAAAACATTAAGAGTAGTAAAAAGATAAAACTAGTAAAATAGTTAAAATAGTTAAGATAGTAGAGATATAGATGGTATAGATGATATAGAAGATACGGAAGATAGAGAAAACAGGGAAAGGAGTAAAGACAGAAAAAAATAGTAAAAATAGTAAATTTTATTCAACATGTCTATTATCAAGTTGCCACTGATAATACTCTTTAGCACTAAAATTCGTCCTACAGAATGTGGAGATAATCGGCTCTAATGTCATTGCGCGGCCAGTTGCACCAAGACTTCAAGAGTTGCGAGGCTCTTGCCTCAGTGAAGCCAACATGTCGTATGGTCGCTTCCGAGATGAGAAATATCGGGATCGTCGCAAACGCTGCTGCGGCGTCGGCGCTGGTGTATAAGGCATTGAGTGGAATTTCTGCATTTTCAGAATCACTTGAGCAATTTAAACGACGACGATGCAGCTTCTGAGTCCCATTAGAACTTTGACTGACGAGCCCTTGATTCTGCAGCTGTTCCAAGTCGAGGGAGGCAAGAATGGGGCGGCCCTGGGAGGTCATTGTGAATACTATGAGAGGGTTGTGTAGTTTTTAATGACTTGATATTGGGTTGGAAGTCAAGTAGGTTGGATGAGGGGAGAGGAGATTTATATAGCAGGGCTGGCAATAGAGTTAATAACTTATAAAGAGTCAAATACAGAGTTTAACTAACTAAATATACGATTTAAAAGTAGAGTTTATAATTAGATAAGTTACTATAGTATAATAAGTAGTTTTATAAAGTCTTTTCTTAATTTTCTTAATTTTTTCTATCTTCTTTATATTCTTTATTTTATTTATCTTTTATCTATCTCATCTATCTTCCGTATCTGCTTTATCTGCTTTATCTTCTCTATTATCCCTATCTTCTCTATTCCCCCTATTCTCCCTATTCTCTTTATTGTTACTTTTATTACTATTGTCCCTATTTCTACTATTTCTACTATTTTCCTTAATTTTAAGAAATCTAGTATAGTTCAATTGAGCCTGTCGAACAGGAAGCTTTCGCGACAGGGCCAATCGGAGACGAGGGGCGACCAACAGTGGATCCAATTTGAAGAATGGATCGGTCGGTAATCGGATGTCGGATTTTAGGCAATCTCGCCGAACCATCTCTCTAGGACGTTTTCAACTGCGCTACGAATATGGCTGCACATATATCCTTGGCACGCAGATTGAGATCCTGTGGGCTACTGCAGGTGCGCGCGCGCCGAAGACGGATAGTAAGCAGCATAGGTCACGGACATGGCGCGTCCGACACGGGCACAAGGAACCGTACGCAGGACGAGGTCCGGCTGCATCACTTGGTAAGCCCTGCATCAACGACGGCTTCTCTTCTCTTCTCTTCTCAGGCTGACGTGAAACAGCAAGTGTGTACTGTGGAATGCGCAACCATGCAAATCACCGGCTAACTCGAGTCTAGAATCCGCCATGTCAAGTGCGACGAGGCAAAGCCCATCTGCCAGCGCTGCGCGACTAACGGCTACAAGTGCGACGGCTACGATCAGTTTAAGCAATTGACATCGGACGATTTTGCCAAGAAGACGAAGTCTGTGCAGACGAAGCAACGGCCCTTAATACCACGAACCTCGCAGGAGACAACCATCCAGCTGAGCAGGACCCTGCAGCGATATCTGCTCCCTCATCCCGCGACCCCGACGCTCCAACTGTCTTCCAACAATGTCGAAAACAACCATCTATATCACGTTCGAACGTGTGTCATCCGGGACATGGCAGCTGTTGCTCGCTCTACCAAGTTCTGGCACATTTACGTGCTTCCACTCTCCCACTCGTCGCCGGCCATCAGACAGGCGTTGTGTGCGCTGGGCGCTGCGCACCGATGTTTCATCAGCGATCGGCACGAGAGTTCTAGGCTGCTACTGTCCCAGAATGACTTTGTCACCGAAGCCATGCAGTGCTACAATGACGCCATCACAGCCTTGAACACGCTCGTGTCCTCGTCCGACACTACCGGTGCGCACCTCGACGTTGTGCTCATCTGCTGCGTCGTCTTCATCACGATTGAGAACCTCCATGGGCGCAGCGCCGCGGCTGCCTGTCATCTGCGCGCGGGCTGCGATATCGTCAAGCGCTTCCGGTCGGCACCAGCAGGGGCAATAGCGCATAGGACGGCGGGCCGCGGCGACGACATGGTCCGTTTCCTGCTGGTCCTACAGGACATGCTTTATGGTTTCGGGCAGTGCCTGTCCTCGTACGTCGGCCTGGATCTCTTTGCAGACCTGGACTTTGGCATGCCGGTGTCGGACCCGGGCCGCCCGGCAGTACCGTTTGCCAGTCTCGGGGAGGCGGAGACGATGCTCGCCAACATTGACCGTGCATTCTACACAAGGATGTGGAAAGCAGAGGCCTACTCGCCGCAGCCCTCAAACGTAGCCGACGTATTCGCTGATAGAACAAGAAGCCTCGAGAGCCAGGGCCCCAAAATGAATCTCACCTACAGGAGGACGGCAAAAATGGCTACCGCGCAAGACTTTCTCGTCTGGAGGGAGCGATGCGAGCCTTTGTTGGCACGGAAAGACGGCGATGCTCGTCGTGTCGCATCACTCGCTCTCGACCGTGGCATCTGGGGTATCATACTTGTGGATGGGAGCAGCTGTGAGCCGTTTCCCTCTGACAAGTGCCACGAGGTCTTGAGCCTTGCCGAGGATGTGGTCCGCACGGATGCGAGCGCGGCGGATCGTCGTCCACTCTTTACCTGTGAAGGGATGCTCATCTGGGCGCTGTACTATATATGCTATGGGTCCGAAGACAGAGCCGTACGCAAGAGGTGCATCGCGCTCCTGCGAGTCGCAAACAGGAGAGAGGGCCTCTGGGACAGCCGCGACGTGGCTACCATCTGCGAGACTGCTGAAGCGGCCTTGGACAGCGGCGCGATCACGTGGAGGGATATCCCGCATGGAGTATTGACGCTGGCCGATATGCTACACGTGAGACCCCGGGGGTTTTCATTGGAAAGTGTGCGTGATCTAGGAGCTCAAGACACAGCTGAGAGAGAGTGAGAGTGAACCCGAGGTCGACTCTTTTCAGCACGATACACGAGCTTTCGGAAGCTTCATCTGCTTTTTTTTTTAACTCTTCACCGCTCTTTAAACTGATTCACCGTCTAACCTTCATCCTGAAGCCAGTAGCGTCGTTGGTTGCCGTTGGCCTCAACCAACAGCCAGCTGGCAGGTTGCAAACACTGCCAACAAGTCAGATCATGACAAACGCGGGCGGTTCCGCCATCTCCAGAAACGGCTATATAAGTGCTCTTCTGTGCGCTGTTTGCTGCTCACAGCTTCCTTCCTCCATCATCAACTTCCCGCCCTGACCCCGACCCTGCCACCAATCCGCACCGCAATGGCGCAGCACACGATCCTCCTCCGCCTGCCGGCCGAAATACGGCTCATGGTTTGCAGCTATCTAGAAGTCAAAGATCTATCCAGCTTTTCAAAGACCTGCCGGGCTATCAACCTCTACGCACGAGAAGAGATGTACCGCCAGGACGCTGCGACGCAAAGCTCGTCCGCCATCCTCTGGGCTGCTGGCGCCAGTGGCATCTATGGCGAGTATTGGGCTGCTGCTATGTCGGTATTGCAGCGCAGTGTCCGGTACGGAGGAGACGTCAATGCTCGCCATTATAGGGAAGGAGATGCGACATGCACCGCAATCCATGTTGCCGCCGCTCACGGAAGCAGGACCTTTGTGGAGGAGTTATTGCGTCTCGGCGCTCTCATAGACACCCATAGTCTTCGGCTGTGGAAATTTCTGAAGGTCGGCAGGTATAACAAGGACCAGGACACGGCGACTAAGCTACGCGCATTCTGTCAGACGACTAGACTGCAGGATCAGTGTTGCTTCCCTTTATTGCCTGCCATGTTGCGCCCCACGCCATCGGTCGCACGTATTCTGATCCAAAACAACTCCCATTGCCTGCTCGCCATCCATCATGAGAATCTCTTTGTGCCACCGCTACTAGAAGCTCCTTATATTGGTGCTGCGTACACAATCCACCATCTTATTGTCGAACAAAACCTCTTTCCCGACTGGCAAAATGAGCTGTCCCGACGTTTCAGCGACTTCATAACTGTCCCAGCGACGTCTGTCGGGGGACTTTGTCCCCTAATGAGGGCTGTCCAAAAGGGCAATGAGAGCGCCACCGATATTCTTCTTTCGTTCCCACAAGATCTCAACGCAGTATCCGGCCTTGGATGGGCCGTCCTCTCATACGCTATCGAGAGAGCTTCGACGCACGAGATGCCCAAGGCGCGTGACTGGAGCGCCTCGCTGGTCCCACGTCTACTTGAGAAAGGTGCTGGCGTGAATGTCGGGGGACCTTCGTCGCCGCTCCAACTGGCCGTCACGTCTGTCGTAGAAGATGAGATAGCGACGGACCCGAAGCATCGAAAGCGAATGCTGGATATGATTCAGGTCCTCCTGCTGCACGGGGCGGATGTGAATGTTCGCATGGCACATGGGCAGAGCCTCGGCCAGTACGTCTTTCAAAAGATTGAAAAATTTCAAAAGCTGGAAAAAGGCAGAGATGTGAATCTACTTCGCCACCTCTTCGCTGCATTCTTGAAGCATGGCATGAACGTAGACGAGCCATTTCCAGACGAGACTTCCCTTCTCGCAAGATCCCTCCGTCTCGCTTCCGGTGCGACCAAGACGGCCGTGATCGCTGGATTACTAGCCCGTGGTGCTCGCCCGGAACCGGGTGAGTACGACGATATCTTGCGTCGCTGGTTGCTCACGAGCAAGGACAACAAAAACAACATGTTGCCCAAGGAGATGGAAGAGAAGCTCCCCGAATTCGCGCTTCATTGGACGCAGAAGGCCGTCGATGATGCCTTCACCAAGCTTGTGCGGAGCCAGGACAAGAAGCGTTTCGACGCTTTGATGCAGTGGCGGCAGACGAGCAACCCGAGCGATCTCCTGGCCGTGGCGATCGAGAAGCGGTTCCCGCAGCGCGATACGCTATATGCCCTACCTTTTGACCCGGAGTGGCGGAACGGATCTGGAGAGAGCTACGCGCATCTCGTCATGCGTGGACTGGAGAGGGGTATCTACGACGAAAAGGCGGCGGTGGAGGACATGACGCGCCTCATTCAAGCGGGAGTGAGTCTTTGGCATGCAGACGAAGAGGGATCGACGGTCTTGCGGTGGCTGTCGAGGATACAGCAGGAATTAAGGGGGAAATCGAACAAGCCAGACGGGTTGGAGAAGCTGGAGAAGCTGGTTTTCCGCAAGCGACTTGAGGAGTTGGGAGAGATTTGATAGCTGAGGGTTGATGAGATGACTCATCCTAGAGCGCGTCTACCAAATATACAACACAAGACGGAAGCTTAACGCGGCGGAGTTGCGAGCGCTAGCGATACTGACCGTCTCACTCGCTTAGAAAGATACTTTTCGATTTACAAGCATTAGCTCGGCTGTTGCCTATTTTAAAGGGTAGGCTCTTGCCCTCCTGTCTTTGTTTAGATGATCCATCCACTCGCCTCAACGAGGAATCCCACGAAACTGCAAGTAGAGCTCGAACACCATTCAGTGGTACCGAAATGTCGGTTGCATCGAAAGCCCCTTCCAGCCCCGGTGCCTCGACGACCGGCCCGGTCTACTTCTACTCAAAGAGTGACACGGCCTGCTTCTCCCAGTGGCATCGGAACCAATTTCGCGCTCCGCTGCCCACCCTCGCATCCATCACCGACCCTTCCTCTACCCCCTCTCACAGCACCCGCACTCCGGACCCCACGCCCACGCAGGCCGCCGGATTCCACCTCTTCGCCTTTGCCGAGCAGTACATGATGTACAGCAAAGCGGTCCTCTTCGGCGACGCCGCCGCCGCCGCCGCCGCCATTCTCGCGGCGAGCAGCACGCCGGGACGATGCAAGCAGCTCGGGCGCGCGGTGCGCGGGTTCGACGAGGCCGTGTGGGACCTGCACAAGGTGTCCGTCGTCGAGGAGGGCAACTGGTGGAAGTTTACGCAGGGTCTCGGGGCGGAGGGTGCGGCCCTGCGGAGACGACTGCTCGCGACGGGGGAGCGGGAGCTGGTCGAGGCCAGCCCGAGAGACCGGGTTTGGGGGGTTGGGTTCGACGCGGCGTCGGCGGAGGGGAATCGGGCGCGATGGGGCCGGAATTTGCTGGGAAGGGTGCTGGAGAGGACGAGAGAAAGGATTAGGGAAAAGCGGAGGTGAAGAATGACGGCGGCGATCAAGGCCCGGGTCATTGAGAGCGCAGAGATCAGTCAGACAGGCCGTAAGTTTCCTACCGCAAGTAGGAAGCAAGGTTAGCGGTGACAGGAATACAAGTTGCTTCCTTATTTTTAGAGTAGTTATCTCCTTTTAGATCCTAGAAAGTATTTAAAAACGGATTTAATAATCCATTTAATTTTCATCTTCAAGTAGTATTTTATATTTCAATATTGATATAGGGTGTAGTCTATATAGTTGGGTGCGTGTGGTATATGTTCCCACACAATCTGCTGGTAGACTGACTCTTCTTATATAGTCACCATCTTGGCCTTTGAAACTGCCTCTCACCATCTCTATTGGCAATCTACAGAAATTGTTAGTCTACCTTGTCGTCATCGTCCGTTCAGCTCTTTACCATCATCTAATAACATGTCTCTCTTCGCAGCGACAGGGCTCCCTCTAGAGCTGAAGCTCTCCATCCTGGAATACCTCTCCCCTTCGGACCTGCTCCACGCTGCCCGTGCTTCCAAGGACCTGCGAGCAGCCGCGGAATACGTTCTCTACAATGCCATCACCTTGGAATGGAATCATGAGCGCTTACCTCCTTTTTCGGCGTTGCTAGGGACACTCTTCGCGCGACCCGAATTGGCAAATCGCATCACAAGCTTGCACTTGAAAGGTTCGTCACTCGACCCTCCCGGTGGTTACACTGCTTGGCGCGCCGAGCTGCCTTTGCTATCTGTCGCTGGACTTCCTTTGAAGCGGGCGCTCACTTTTATCGGCTCCATTGGGCTGGCTAGAGAGCCTCGAGAGGCCTGGAGAGCGAAGCTCCAGCAAGGCAATGTCCACGCCCTCGCTACCCTCCTCATCTGTCTTGCGCCAAATCTGTCGACTCTCCGGCTGGATCCCCTCTTTACTGTCGAAACAGAAATTTTGGGACATGTGCTTCACAATGAACTATTCGGTCATCCACGGACCGGCAAGAAGATGCTACCGCGTGCACTTTTGCAGCTACGTGAGCTCTGCATTCTCCATCGGTACGACGAAACACATCGTATCGATGCTAACAACGTGACTGCCTTATTACCAGTGTTCTATCTTCCAGCTTTAGAGTCTCTAGAGCTATCCTTGGACAATCCAGCCGAGTTTGCCTGGCCGACCGCGTCGCCGCCCAAGGCGGCCAAGCTCTCCTCGCTCACGCTTTACAGAGTGCGTGAACAGAGGCTTGCGCCCATACTGGCGGCCGTATCAGGCCTCAGATCATTCAACTGGACGTGTCTCTACGTGGAGGGCCTTGACAAAGGCGTGAGCACCAACACCATGGATCTCAGTGCCATCATGTCGGCGCTGGCTCCGCTGCGCGACAGTGTTGAAAACCTCACCATTGGTGGCAGGTCCCTCCTGGGAATGCGCCAGCTTGAATTCTCGTCGATGCATCTTTCCGGATCATTGGCTGGCTTGAACCAGTTTCGCTTTGTCAGGCGACTCAGTGTTCCCTGGGTGTTTGTCATGGGCTGGTCTCCCTCTCAGAATAGGCAACTTCTGGCCGACTTGCCGCCTAGCCTGGAAGAGCTGACGTTGATGGGAGGCTTTAGTGTCTTCGACGAGTACGATTGGGATGCTGATCCTGGTAGTGACCGTAACCAAGACCCTTGTGCTCGAACTGTCGCTATTGTCGATGCAGTGGAAGGCCTAGATGGGGCTTCGCTTCCCAATCTCGCCGCTTTATACCTGAGCTGGTACCCAGAAGATGACGAGCGAGACGAAGAGCAGTTGAAGCGTTTGAGAATAGCTTGCGCACGTCTTGGACTACGGATTTCTTGGAAAGGCGATGCTGTCGCATTGAGTTGAACACGAGCTATTCTATTCTATTCATAATGCCGCGCCGAATAACCATGAGCCTATTACTTTTCTAGCCGCGTTTCTGTACATGTATATCATATTTCTTTGGCTTAATCCTCACATTTTGGTGGCGCATACCGAGGAAAAGCCAGCCTGTATGCAATCGTTGGAGAAGATCTCGTGAGCTGGGTTATGGATCTTTTGCCACAATCTGGCCAAGAATTCAATTCACCGGCGTGAGTAACTTGATCGAATGAACTAGAAACTGTACGACTCCACAGTGGGCCACGTGCCAATCAATCTACTCAGGTCTTTATTAAACATTCGTTTTAAAGTTAGCCTCCGTATTACAACTGCTGGTAGTATTGATAAAGGCTGCCGCGTGTCCAACTTTGCAGAGTGTTGGTGGAACGATGAAGAGAGAGAACCGTTGGAGCAAGGCCAATCCAATATCCCACTAATTCGGAGTGGGCAATGCTTCTTGGCATGTCACATAGTCTTGTATGTGATATGCGTCACATAGTTTTATATGTGACATGAGTCACATAGTCTTGTATGTGATATGCCATCCGCCCAACTACAGCCCAAAACCCACATGTCAAGTATTTTCAAAAAAAAAAAAAAAAAAAAAAAAAAAAAAAGCCCAATGATCAGGACAAGGCTGTAAACAGTGTAGAAATGCACCACCCAGAAGAAGCGTTGGGTGTGGAACTGGAGTCTTGCTCGGCTCGGCTGTCGCAACAATACGCAGAACGTGGGTAGCAGATGACCTTGCTCACGATAAAAGACTAGGAATGTATCCTTGCTGATTGTATCCACACTGTGAAAATAAAATCCATCAGTGAAAGAGTTTCACGCAATGGAGCTGTTGTTGCTTGTCTTGCTGCATGTTCGGCTGCTCCGCTTGTGCCGAGGAAGCGAATGAAGAAAAGAGCCGTCATCCCTGGTCGAATTTCTTGTCCTGGGCTGCTCATCTCTTCTTTCCTGACTCTCTACTTCTCTAGTCACTTGTGCGCTCTCATTGTAGAGGCGTTGGTTGTGCTTGGGAGCAACGCAAACAGCCATGTATCCATCATGGGCAGCCTTTGTGGCTTTACTTGCCACTGTAGTGGCCTCGCCCGCCACCAACTACAGTCTTCCCTTTTTGTTACCTGTTGACAGGCGCGATGACGGCTTTGACCCAAGGGATTTGTCATTCATCGAGAAGAGCGGTGGTCTGAATAGGCCTGCAGAGAGAGACGCTCAAAGTGCCACCCGTCCCTTGACAGGCGGACCTGGCGATCCGAGTCCCGATCCGAATAAGCCTCCTGTCGTGCTGCGTTACAAAGGCACCGCGCCTGGGAAGCGGATCGATAGAGGCACGAAACTCCGCATCTTACCCATGGGAGACTCCATTACCGTGGGCTTTGCGAGTGACTTGGACGGTGGCGATGGTGATGGCTACAGACGTCGACTAAGAGACAACCTATCGAGTAAGAACTCGGCGAGAACCAGCATCATGGTCATGTACTAACTCCATGCCGTAGAGAACAAAGTTGTCTTTGCAGGTACTGAAACATCTGGGACTATGGAAGATGGATACTACGTAAGCATTTCTACTACGTTCAACATGTCAACGACAGCATCTAATCCACGAATATAGGCGGCATGGAACGGCAAGACCATTCAGTACATCCAAAAGAATAGTTACAGCTCTCTTGAACAGCGCCCCAACATTGTTCTCATCGCAGCTGGCACGAATGACATGAACCCGTGGCATTCTATTTCGACTGAAGGGAACGACCAGCGGTCCGACGACTCGGCAAGCTTGTCGAGCAAATCTCTCACAAAAACACCGACGCTGTGATCCTGGTGGCCATGATTGTCAATAAATGTGACCCGAACCAGTCGCCGCGGACAAGGGAGTTCCAAAAGTTGATTCCCGGCATGGTGGAAGAGCAGCGGAAATCGTCAAAGGGGCACATCTTCGCCGTTGACTTTGCTGACATTGGCACAGACTACCTCCGAGGAGACTGCATCCATCCAACAAATGCAGGGTACAAACTCATGGGCGACTACTGGTACGACTTCATCACCCAGATCCCTTCTGAATGGATTGGTGATCCTGTCGGCCATGACCCCGTCCGCGATCGCGGCGAGAAGGAAGCAAAGAGTGGCATCGACAAGAATGTCCCTGGGCCAACATCCAAGGGTGATCCCATCTGGAGAAGCACGGGCCAGATAGCACTGGGAGCCGGTGTTAATACGCAGGCCACTCTTCTACTAATCTTTATATTTAAATATTTTCTATAATTACACTAAGTTGTTGCTGATGGTTGGTGGCTTGGCGGCTTACTGCCCTGCCTATTATTTTGCAAGTCCATTTGCTCCCGCTCCTCGAGTGTCAACTGACTCTTTGCCTGTCCCAGATCGATGGTGGAAAAGATGCACAGCGCAGCCCCGGACACGCCCACCGCCATCCAAAACGCGACCTGGTAACTCTCCCTCAGCGGGAGATGCGACGTGCGCGCGACGGCCACGTTGCCGAAGCCGAGGAGCACGCTGATGCCCAGGAACAAGGTGCTGTTGATCAGCGCCCCCGCCAGCCCCTGCCGCCGCAGCGGCAGGTTCGTCGTGATGAAGACGTTGCTGACCGTGAAGGCGACGTCGATGCCGACGCTCGCCGCGATCATCGCCGGCATCACCCACGCCCAGTAGCTCGGGTCCCCGGCCGGCATGAGCGCGAACAGGAGGCTGGCGACGACGAAGCCGAGCCCGGAGAGCACCAGCAGCGCGCGGCCGGGCAGCCGGTGCAGGGTCAGCCCGCCGACGGCGCCGAGCACGAGGCCGCAGCCGACCATGGGTAGGTACCAGACGGCCGTCTGCAGCGGGCTCCGGCCGAGCACCACCTCGAGGTAGAAGCTGCTGTAGAAGAGGAAGACGCCAAAGGCGCCGTAGGCGAGGAACAGCCCGCCGACGAGCCGCTTCATGTACGGCGCCGCGAACAAGTCCGCCGGCAGCAGCGGGTCCGTCGCCACCCAGCCCTCCACGTACACGGCCGCCGCGAGGAGGAGCGTCCCGCCGACGACGGTCGCGAGGATGTGCGGGCTCGCCCAGCCGCGCGCCGCCTGCGAGCTCTCCGTGATGCCGTACACCACCAGCACCAGCCCCGGCACCACCGTCAGCGTCCCCCACCAGTCCATCACCGGCCGCCGCCGCTCCTGCTCCTCCTCCCCCTCCGGCACGCTCCCGCCAAAGTCCCGCGGCACCGCCCACGCGCCCGCCGCGCAAATCGCCGCCATCGCCGCCGCGCCGATCCAAAAGTACCACCGCCAATCCAGGTACTGGCCCGCCACGCCTCCGAGCAGGATGCCCGCGAAGAAGCCCAGCGGCGCGAACGCGCCGTACAGCGCAAAGACGAGGTTCTTGCGCGGGCCGGGCCGGTACGTCTTGCCGATGAGGGTGATGCCGGCGGGGAGGAAGGCGGCGGCGCCGACGCCGGTGAGCGCGCGGCAGGCGACGAGCGCGGCGTAGGAGCGACAGAAGCCGGCGCCGAGGCAGGCGAGCGCGGCCCCAGGAGGCCGGCGACGAAGACGGGGTACGCGCCGCGGAGGTCGCTGAGGCGGCCGAGGGGGAGCAGGCAGGCGGCGGCGGCGAGGGTGAAGACGCTCGAGGGCCAGGTCTGCGCGGCGGGTGACAGGTGTAGCTCGGAGGAGAGCAGCGGCAGGACGATGTGGAAGCCGGAGATGAAGTACTCCTGTTGACTGTGTTAGTCGTGTTTTGTTTTTTTCTAGGAGAGTATGCTGAAGGGGGGGGGGGACTTGCGGACATGGCCATGGAGCCGAGGAGGGAAAAGGCAAAACACAACTCGTGCCAGATGCTGCTAAAGACGGCGGGACGCTGTCGGCCGAGCTTCTCCAGGTCGATGCCGGCGAGCTCGGCGTCAAAGACGACGTGGTGGGTGGGTGTTGGTTGTGACATGCCGCGAGTTGTGAGTTGCGGTGTGTTGGATAGCAGGATGGTGGGGGGTAGTCGCAGCCAAACCCACACGAAAGCTGGAGGCAACCGAGTCGGTAAAGCTGTAAGCAGAGAAGACCCTGACCTGGATGCTTCGCGAGGGAATCTGAAGACAAGATCCAGCCCTTTTATAAGTGTGTGTCTCTGAGTGTGTGCGTGGCTGCCGATGTCGTCTTCACTGGTCGTGCGTAGCTGCGAATCCTGGACCGCTTCGGCCACAGCACCTTTGAAGAAAAGAAATCGAGTACATGGCGGCCCCAAAGACTAATCATCATCCCTAGTTGTCCGTTACATGCCTCGCATTCTCATTGGCCTGGTCGGCAACTTTGCCTGCTCGGTCGGTGCTCCAAACTGACCCTTCATAAGTTGGCCTCGTCCCCTCGTTGCCCGACTCATGCCCCGTATTCTGTGGAGTGCAGGGCTGTATAGGTAATGAGCGCCAACTGCCTCATCGGGCTAACAAGGCATGGGTTAGCATCTTGAGATGCCAAACCGAAAGAGCGGGCGATGTGATTCGAACCGAGGCGGGGTGTGTTTATTGGGGTAGATGGAAGATCGTTCATCGTTCCTTATCCACAAGTTCAAGCTGATAAACTCTAAAATCTTCGGCAATGTCTTGTTCAAACTCCAAACTCCATGCTGAGGCTTGGCGTACTATTTCGTCGTGGCGTTCGTTGCCCGCGGCGTCCGATTCCCGCCTTTCGGAAATTTCCGATGTACGCAGCCAATCACATTATACCCTATAACAGTCGGTGAAAGAACCTTAGCAAGCACGCCTAGAAATGCACAACAACCAACAAAATCGTTCATTGATATCATACCTATCATCTAAATTCTACATGTCATAGCATCGTGTACATGGTCGTCACTCATGGCGTATCGTTACGATTCCAGGCGGTGGCGTCTCTACGTCTGCCTCTTTCATGCCACCCTTAACATCTGGACTCCGTGGCGTAGCGAGCTTGCGCTGGAGCGGTAGCTGCGACTGAGGTGGTGGAATCCACCTCCTCGACGAGGTCGTACTCATAGCATCGTCAGCAGTATTAGTTTGTCGGTGGTTGAGCACGTTGTCGATGCGCAGCCGCGGCGGACCGGAATTGAGCCCCTCGCCATTTTTCGGTGGTCCCGCTGTAAACCAATCATTAGTGTTTCGGCTTTTCAAATGAAAACCAAGTAGACAATACTTACACAGGATCAAGGAGAATAGCTTGACAATCACGGGGCCCCAAACGGTCATGGCAATAATCTGCCCGTATGACCAGCGGTTGGCCTGAAAACTGTCGTTGCTGATGACCTTGCTGAGAGAGACAAGGTAGAGGACGTTGATGACGAGGTAGGCGAACTCGAGGCCATACCAGAACCAGCCCGACCAGCGCACCCAATGGCGCTTGAGGCGCCCGTCGGGCCAGCGCCCGAGGCCGTGCGCGCCGAGCGTCCAGTGGCGGGTGCGCTGGTGCGTGCGCAGCGTCCATGCAAGCTGGTCGGCAGCGAGGGCTGTGATGGCGACTGTGTCGAGCACGAGGAATACGAGCTTATAGACGAGCGGGTGTGGGAAGAAGGTTAGCGTGAGGCCGTCCACACCCGCGCTGCTCGCGCAATATGTCCGCGGGCTAGGGTTGCCGCCGCACGCCTCGACCGCGTGCTGTCCGCGAAAAAGCTCGACACTGCCACGAAACGACACGCGCTGCGCTGTGGCCACGATGGCCAGCAGGTACTCCATGCAGAAGCCCAGGAACGTGTGCCAATTGCGGATTCCCTCGTTGTGCAGGCAGATCTGCACCAGGAAAATTGGCAAGATGCCGTTCTGCGACACGTGGAACGCAACTGCTGAGTTGACAACAATCTCACCCCAGAAGGTTCCCTCCTGCGAGTTGACAACGATGGCGAGGATGGAAGCGATTTGCACGGCGAAGACGAACCAGCACTGAGCCTCCTGAAACTCAACGAGAGTCGCGGCGATGGCGATGCTAGTTCGCGATAGCGCCGACGAGTCCTTCCAAAGCATCGACTCGATGCGCGTCAGTCGCCTGACGAGCCGCTCCGACGTCGGTCGCCGCTGGGCAGCCTTCTGCGAGTAACCGACCCAAAACGTGAAGATTTTGAGAAACAGGTAAAGAGAGGCGGAGAAGACCACTTGCAGAACGTACGAGATGAGAACCTGGGAAGACGGAGACTTGTGAGCAACAGGCGGTTTGAAGGCAAAGGTGGCGGGAGAATTTGCCGTGTATGTGTGGGACGACTTACACCGGGGCCGAAGATGTCAGGGTTGATCTCGGCGCGCAATTCTGGGCAAAAGTTATCCATGGCCGCAAAGATATCACGCGAGGACGAGTTACGCGACAGTTCCAGGACGGGCGTCTCGCATGGCGCGGAGAGCTGGTCCTGACTGCAGGACTCGACGGCGCATTCGGCGAACGACTCCAGGACGGGCCAGGCGCGGAAGCCGGCGAGCGAGCCGCCGTTGCCCATGAGGACGCTGGCGTTGCGCTCCGCCTCAGCCCCGAGGTAGTAGGTGCCGACGTCGCCAGTCCAGTAAGCAATAGCAGCGAGGGCCGCACAGTTGTAAAAGGTTTCAAAGGAGCGGAAGTGCAGCGCCGTGTCGTTGCACGCCGTCGGGCAGTCAGGCGCATCACCCTGGGAGATTTGGCAGCCTGAGAGGTAGAGGTCGACCTGAGGCCCGCCGTCGATGCCGTCCTGTATCAAGTCCCGGAAGGTGAAGTCATCCTTGGTGTAACCGCCAACCTTGGCGAGGTCGTGGAAGGGGAAGAAGTCGGAGGTGCCCTCGAAGCTTGAGTGGACGAGCACGGTTAACGGCGAGGGCACCGCGGAGGAGGACGAGGAGACCGCAGCGGTAGTACGCGAAAAAGAAGGCGCGAAAGTTGTCGTCATTATTGCGGCCTGCTCTCCTCTACAATCGTGACCGATTGGGAGTCCTCTTTGTAGATGCCGTTACTGCTGCCGCGGTTGATTGCCGGTCCAAGCCCTCCAATTCAAACACACGTGCTGCATTGCCGAGGAAAGCAATGGGTGCCTTTTTTTTGGAGTCTCGATTCTGCAGCCAACAGCCTTGCAGGCAACAGTCTGTTTTCTAACACAACCTGCGAGGATACGTGCGTGTCCAATTTTGGTGAGATTGAGAGATGAAGTTTCTGCGCTCCGCCTGGGCTATAGATAAATAAGACCAGATAACGTGATTGATCGTCCTGTCGAGCAAGTGATGACTTGTTGCGGAGCCTCAAGGCGGTCCGTTTTAGCTTCGACGCCGCCCGGCGGAGCTTGGCATCAGGCGGGGGTGGCTGGCATTGCTGGGGACCAGTCAAGGGTCGAGTCCCATTGTGCGTGCAAGTTGTGCGCAGGCATTTCAGTCGATTTTCGATGGTTTCGCTGATGGAATGGAGACAAAGAGTCGGCTGAGGATGAAGGCATCGCGACTTTGCAGAGTGTAAGTTGCGTTTGGTGGTTTGGAAATAAGCTTCGGCAGAGGCGCAGCTGGCTGGGCTGGGCTGGGCTGGGCGTGGACCCGGTTATTGCCAGCTGGCGGTGATAATATTGATAACGCAAGTTGCATAGAACAAACGGGGAACAAACGGGGAACAAGCGGAAAAGAGGAATGACAAGGAACAGGTCAGAATTCAGTATCCATATAATCATTATTACGCCAAGAAAAGTAGTATGGGATTTATGCAATAATTTCAGCCTTTTATTTATATCTGTCGCTCTCCCGGCGGCTCAAATATCTGCTGCGCCTTACGTGGTGATGAGATTCCGCGGAGAGGAGACATGACACCGAGATAAGGAAGCATCACAATCTAGCTCTGAAACAAAGGAAACAAAATCATTGAAAATATTAACAACTTCATTCCGACAAAATTATGTAACCCCCTTTTTTGATCTAGTTACAACAACTACAGAACTCGGCTCAAGCCACCTCCTCAGGCACAGGTATCACCGTGACCACAATTGGCCCGACGTAAACCGAACCCCAGACGTCACCTAGACCGAAGCTAGCAGCTCTCCTCGCGAAACCTCGCTGCTCATCCCTCCATCACCAACATTTTCCCTACTACCCGCGGCCCTCTTACATCTCAATTGCATCAACCAGCGTACTTCAGACTCCCCAATTACATAGCACCGACATCTTTAACAGCTCCCCAAGGTAAAGAAGCACTCTTCAACCCCATCCCACCTGGCGAGATGGCTCCCCGACTTCCCCGCGCCGCCTCCTCCACGGCCACCTCCCTCCTCCTCCGTCCATCCCCCGCCACCGCCGCCAGCCGCCGCCACACCCTCCTCCGCCTGTACTCCGCCGCCTCCGAGCCTCTCATCCGCGTCGCCAACCTCCCCGCCGCCGGCACCGGCCACATCCGCGTCCTCGAGCTGAACCGCCCCTCCGCGCGCAACGCCCTCTCCAAGGCCCTCCTCGCCGCCCTCCGCGCCCAGGTCGACACCGTCCACGCCCAGTACGACCCCTCCACCGGCGCCGAGCTGGCCCCCGCCACCACCGCCGAGAACGGGCCCACGCGCGCCCTCGTCATCGCCAGCGCCGTCGACAGCTGCTTCTGCGCCGGCGCGGACCTCAAAGAGCGTCGGGGTTTCACCCAAGAAGAGTGCGTCAGCAAACCCGCATAAAGAAAAAATTGAAATAGAAAAAAAAAAGAGACACTGACAATTAGCTCTCCAGAACAAACGAGTTCCTCACAAACCTCCGCGCCACGTTCGCCGCCCTCGCCGACCTCCCCGTCCCCACCATCTCCGCCATCTCCTCCGTCGCCCTCGGCGGCGGCCTCGAGCTCGCCCTGTCCACCCACTTCCGCGTGCTCTCCTCCAACGCCGCGGTCGGCCTGCCCGAGACCCGCCTCGGCATCATCCCCGGCGCCGGTGGCACCCACCGCCTCGCCGGCCTCGTCGGCCTCGGCCGCGCCCGCGACCTCATCCTCACCGGCCGCCGCGTCGCCGCCCCGGAGGCCTACTTCCTCGGCATCGCCGACCGCCTCGTCGAGGTCGTCCCCGAGGACGAGCGCGATGGCAGCTCCGCCGGAATCCTGCCGCAAGCCCGCAAGGCCGCCCTCAGCGAGGCCGTCCGCCTCGCCCAGGAGATTTGCGAGGGCGGGCCCGTGGCCATCCGCGCCGGCCTGCAGGCCGTCGCCTGGGCGCGCCCGGACAAGGAGAATGAAATGTACGAGCGCGTCGTGGCCACCGAGGATCGCAACGAGGCCCTCAAGGCCTTCCAGGAGAAGCGCAAGCCCGTCTTCAAGGGGAGGTGAGGAGAGTGAGGAGGAGCGATATGTAATAGTAGAATAATGACAACTGCCAAAGAAGAAGCAACAACACTTCCTTGACTCAATTTGGCGGCTCTTCGTATTTAATGCTGCATGCCTAAAGACGAAAATCTATACAAGGTAATTCTTCTTTAGAACATGAACGAGCTCTATTATACAGGTATAAAAAGTTCATCGCTAGTGTCTCTACGACGAACCATCGCCACAGCAAAGATTCTGCCAATCGTAGAAAATGCCGAAAAAAAAATTAGTACCCTCCTTAAGCTGCGTGTGCGACCGCTGGATCCTCTGGGCTACCTATGTCCACCAACGTTTCATCTTCGGTCGTCGCGGGCTGCGCGGGCTCCTGCACCGTCGGCATGGGAGTCTCTGCTGGCGGGACGCCCGTTTCAAGCACGAATTCAGGGACCTCGGGCACAGTTTCCAGCATCGGCTCCGGTTCTGGCGGCGGTGGCGGCTGCTCGCGCTTCGGAACGTGGACGAAGTTTTGCTTGTCCGTATCTCGAACGTAGCACAAGAAGTAGGGCTCGCCGCTCTTGCTAAGAGTCTCAAGCACTTCCTCTGTATTTTTGTTCTCCTTGACATCCGCGTCATTGTACCATCGCCACACGTCTTCGCCAAAATCGCGGATCCAGACCCAGTAGTGGCCAGACATGAGCTGGCCACGGTGGCAGATGACTGCATGGAGACGGTAGGGAACATCTGTCAGCTCTGCGTGGTGAGCAGAAAGAGTCGACTCCAGGGTTGCCAGCTCGTCTTCCATCATCTGCTTAATCTGAACGTACGTTTCGTAGATGCCAGTGACCTTGGGAACCGGTGTTTCATCCAGTTCCATGGTCGGCTTCGAGGGGGAAATCAGCAGAAAGTCGTCGTCAACAGGGCCATCAAAGTCAAAAGTCTCCACCTCCACCGGTGCATCGTCTTGGTTCTCAGGCGGAGTCCGCGCCGCAGACTTAGGTACTGCATAATGCTCAAGCGACTTCAGATACGCAGGACTAGCTTCTAGCTTACCATAATCAGCCCTGATTTCGGCGATGCGCTGCGCCGTGACCCAGTTTTCCACACGCCGCTGGAAGGCTGGCGAGCTATGGTCTGTATCCATGAACCGATCGACATATAGTGTCTCGGGGATGATGACCGCGTTCCCGTTTTTGCTGCCATTGGATTGTGTGCGTTGAATCAGGACGTGAAGAATGGGCGGCAACGTTTTGATTGTGGTATGGCGGGAGAGTTTGCTCTCTTCCAAAATCTGTTGATCAAAGTTCCTTCCCAGTGCCTCATACAACGAGCATGGTCCATTCTCGGCCGGAAAGGCTGTGATGGATCTGTCCCAGCTTACCTCATTCTGGTATTTGTCTTCGTGGAACTTCTTGGTATAGTTGACCGTCGTAACGAAAAAGGTCTCCATCACGCTTTCACGCTGAATCCCCGTCTCTGGATCGATGGAGGTCGGCCGGATGGCGGCCTGCAAGCGATTGATGATGCTTCCCATCACTTCCTCGACATCTTGCTGATCAGTACCGGAAGATCGTTTCTGCCGTTCAAGGGCACTGAGAACTTTTTGATCAATCGTTCCAGAGGTATCTATATCCATCATATCGGCCCCGCTACTCTTACTATCAAGCGCCGAAAACGACTTATCAGTTTCGGAGCTCTCGCTTGACTTTTTGTCGAGCGCTGCGGGATCCGAAATGACTTTATCATCATTATTGCTCTGTTTCTCTGCGGATGGAACAGTACTCCCATTCGCTCTGTTGGCCCCCTCAACACGCTCGCACGAAGGTAGTGGATGATCTGGGTTGTGCTCCACGAGGGTCTTTGTACTAGATAGACTGGCCGTATCCAGAGGTACCGTGTCTTGGTCTTCGAAAAGAATCATGTCAACGTCTCCCGGTCCGCCCCCTGTTGCAACACCTGGCTCTGGGGAGGGTCGAGAAGGAAGTGGTGGAGGCAGCGGACTGCTTTCTCGATCGTTGCTCTTCTCACTATTGAGTAGCGTATGAGTGGAAAGCAAAACAGCGTTTGCCAACCGCTGTGACGGTCTTGTCGCTGTTTTCTCCGATGTCTGTAGAGTTTCAAATAATATAGCGAGTTCTCGAGCAACTGCATCATGTTAGCATGTGGCACAGAGAAACAAAGAAAAGTGTGTTCATACAAGCATCTGCAACAACGGCCTCCCCTCTATCCAACTGCATCTTGTTTCCGCCGATGCGACGGCTTGCAATAGCCTCTTCAGACAAACCAAGCTTGAGATCATCGTACTGGGATAGAACGTCTCGCACGGGTTTAACTGTGAAGAGATATTGGAGCAGACTGTTGAGGTAACATGTGTTTCCGATATTGTCCAAGCCAACAGGCAATGAGAAATTGACTGATGCACCCGAGTTGACTTCACCGAGCCCAGTAGCTGTCTCACTTTCGTGAGTAAGTTCCAGGGCTATTTGCTTGAGGGAAAGGGATCCGGTATGCTCGGCAATGGAATCCAAAGCATCAAGGTATAGTTTCCTTGCCTCTCTCACTTGGCACATTTGGAGCTTGCTGCGGGTAGCAGGGCCAGCGTCAGACACAACATTCGACGAATGGCTTAAGCCAATAACGTGCTTGGCGGTATCGAGAGACATCTTTGAATCGGCTTCCATGAGAAGGGCAGCCTGATAGTAATCATCTTGCGAGCCTGATGCAATTACCATCAGCCCGTTCCTGGCAGCCCCAGCCTCGGCCGGGTCATCGACCAATTTTTTTCGAAACGCCTGAATGATGGCATCAACACGATAGTTGTTTGGAGGGGCAAGGCCAAAGTACGCAAGCGCCTGAGAAACCTCCCTGTTGTCATCATCCATAGCCTGATTGCGTGGTTGGCTTTCGTATACCGCGGACTCCGTGACGGCATAATCGATAAGTAGTTCGTCCTGAGCGTCGTTGGCAATGTTCAGGAGAGCATCAATAAGCTCTCTGCGGGCCGATGGCATGAGGCGCCACTGTCTTTTGAAGGCGTTGATTACGACGTCTCTGCCCTGTGTAGGGAGTACACCGAGAAGCCTATACCTATCTGTCCCAACCAAGGCATTCGACTCCACATCTTTGACCTCGACGCAGTGAAGTACGCCATGCAGCATTGGGGTAAAGAGGGTCGGTTTTTCGGTGGCTTGTCCAGCTTTGTGAATCAGGCACTGAACTTCTGCGCGGACATCTTCAAGATATGCTCGATACGTATTTAGCTCGGTGGTACCTGAAGGGCCCTCCGGGGGAGCGGCAGGCCGTGGCGTGAAGGAGCCTTCATCGATGCCGTCATTCACTTCCTCCTTTTCTTGAAACTCGAGTTCTCTGAAAAGCGAAAAGCACCGTGGTCCAAAAAGAACGGAGAAGCGCTTGTTACGCTTTGATATGCTTCGGGCGGTCTCAGGAGTCGACTCCAGTTGATTTTTAAGATAGGTATTGAGGTTGAGAGGGGCTTGGTATGCCCATTCATCCGTTGCGCCTTCATATCTGCTAGGATCTTGCTCTTTGGCAAGATCAAGTTGTTGTCGGATTGCTTCGTGATCGAGAAGCAGCTTCACAGCCCAACTTTGCATTCGAGGCTCGCTGATCTCCAACGCCAATTGAAATGTGCAGGGGTCAGCGGTGCATACGAAGTATTCTCTGGCCAGAATAGGGTTATATTTGCAGTGATCGCTAGCGATGCTCCCTGGCGATGCAGAGCTGGCCCATGCAAGGTGATGCCATGGAAACACGCCGTCCTGAGGCGGCCAAGCAGCCTGGGAGTGGTGGCAAAGCGATGACGTGAGTGCTTCGTCCCAGGACATTTTGAAGACGAAATGAAAGTGGCAGTCGAGACATATCGCTGAGAGAAAGTGCTTTGAGGTTGCGGAGTAGCTTTGGTTCCCGTTTACAACAAGCTTATGCGGATGGTCCCAAGCGTATGGGCTGTCGAATTCGGCGCTCTGGGCTCGGGCTCGTTCGAAGAGGTCGCAGACGGTGAAGTGATTATTTGTGAGTTCGTATATCCATCGACTGGGATGGCATCCTGAGAAGGTTAACCACCTGTTGGTCAGGATTGGGAGCGTTCAGTACCTACCCAGGACCCCTTTGGGGTCGGAAAGAACCTTGGCCTTCATAGGAGTTGAATTGTATCCCCCGTATAAAGTTTCGGCAGCTTCCTCCCCTGCCATGTTGAAATGATCCATGGTTGCGTTTGTATATTATGGAATTGCAGCGATGCGGGAAAGGTAGTAGCTGAGGAGACGGAGACTGGCTCTGGACGCAGCGTTCAGTGGTGGTGGTGAAGCTACTTCTGGGGTATCAAGAATTATGAAGCTTGCGAGTGTGAGCCAGCCACACTCCAGCCTATGCTATCGTAATGATCGTAAAGCGTCCGTCTATATCAACTGGGTAGCTGCAAGCAAGCGGACATGAGAGCGCAGACGGTCCGAGCAGCGGTCGTTGCAAAGCTTGGTTGCTCTACCGCGGGGAGCGTATGGGAATGTAGCGGGCGGATCGAAGACGGAGGGGCATTCGGGAGACGGTGAAGCAGCCTGTATATGCCGCTAGAGACAGACTCGAGCGTAAAAGGTGGCAATTCGATGTGCTTGTGCTGATGCAGCCCTGTGTGAGTCGTGGGAAGAAGAACGTGATAGATGTTAGATGAAAGACGTAAGCTTTCGGCTGATCGCAGCCGCTGAAACGGTCAGCTCAAACGGCCTTGGTTGGCGGGTAAGCTCGGTCAGTGAGCGGTTAGCGGGTGGCGTTGGCATGCGTGGCGTACAATGTGGCGTGGCGCTGCTCGCGAGCCTCCTCCAAGCCTTGTAAGGCAGGCAGAAGAATGGGGGCAAAAGGGGAAGTGCAGAGTCTTCTGCCCGAGGGACTTGGTACAAAATCCAGTTAAAAGTTACTGACACTTTGTTTTTAATCCTTTGGAATTGTCTTGTGCCGTGTGACGCTATATCATAGCTGTCTCCTTGTGTGTGGCCGTTCCAGGCCCCCAGCCAAGTTGCAGACTATGTAGGTAAATTATTTCAGGTAATATACTGTTGCAGTCTGCAAGTATAAACCCAGACCCTACGTCTGTACCTTGCATTATAACCCGTCCCCCCCTCCCCCGACTTTCTTTGGAATTATCTAACGTAGCCACCACCGCCGCCGGGCCCCGCCAGCTCTCGCTTACGCAGCAAGCGCAGTTACGTACGCGTCCGGCCAGCTCGGGTTCGCATCACGAGCAACTATCTCTCTTCGCATCACACACCGTAGAAAGAAATTCCCGGTCCTAGAGCTGTATCATCGCTTCAAGGCCGCACTTTAGCTATCCCAGCCCTTACAAACAGAGCCGTGGCTGTGACACTCCCCTTTAAATGGCCCCTATTCAGATCAGATGACATGATGCCTGCAGATCTCGTGTGGTTTCAGAGCCTTTGACTACACGCATAGTTAGTCGGCAAGCCGCTAACATTACGGCTTAGCCGTTAGCATAACAGATGTAGCTCTCCTCGACCGCATGGCTGGTTGGAACTTGAACGACAAGAATAACTGTGCCATCTTCTTAAAGTTGCACGACGGCGTGGTCATGGAAAGGCAGTAGGACGTGCTCGGCATCCCCCCGGGCCTCATTGTCGTCATCAACGCGCAGAACGACGAAACCATCGGCACTACCGAGTACAGGAGTTATTGGAAGCAGAAACGTTTTTTCAAGTACGTACATGTAAACCATGTCTCATAATTCTTCAAAGCCAAATGCAAACGCCATGCAAACAACTCCATCCCAACCTACATTCAGGGTATCAAAGAAAAGTGGCAACACCAAATTGAAATGTATAATGTCCGAGTTTCCAACAACGCTCTTTGTGAATGACCGCTCATTCCACTGTAACGCCTCGCGTCTTCAATGCATAGCCCTCCGCAAACGCATTCGTGTCACACGTCTTTTCCAAGTCAATCCGGTGCTGTGTGACATAGCGGCGGATCTGCTCCTTGTCCACACGCACACGTGGAACAGGCTTTCCCAACTCCATATGGACAGGCGATTTGGGCATGGGAAGAGGAGGTGGCGCCGGTACTGGGGTCGCATGCTTCTTCTTCCTGGGCTTCTCCTCGGTGTGCTCGTAGTTCGCCTCGTCCGCCTCGGCGAACTCGTCCTCCTCCCCTGCCTCGTTCGTGTCTTCTCGCTTAACCGGCTTTCCAGGACCAACACCGGCGTCTTCCAGGATGCCCATATCGCGCAGCACACCTAGGCAGTCCTCAGGTGTGATCCATGTAGCGTCACTGCAGTCATTGACATCAACCATGAGCTCCATGCCGGGCGGTGGAATCTGGGGTACCTCGAGGCTTAATAACCACCGCGCGATCTCGCCCGACCAGAACCTCTTGTACCCCTTCTTCCCTAAATCAGAGATGGGTTTCTCAGGGCCGCCGAGGATACCCTCACGTCGTGAAATCTCATACGAGACACCCATGAGAAGCGCACCCAGGCCCTTGCGCTGCCATGGGGGAAAGACCAAGATGCACGCCAAATTATTATTGTCCCATGACATTTTCTCTTTGGAAAAGAACCCAGTCACTTGCGGGACGGGGGCCTCGGGGGCCTCATTGCCCACTGGTGGCTTGAAAGGGGGCGTGTACACCAATAAAAAATAGTTGAAGCCTGTCACGTCAAAAAACACCGACTTGTTGTCAAGAAATAACTTGGCAAAAAGGGACAGGTTTTGACAAAACAACTGTAAGAGTTAGCACAATACTAGAACACGCGTAGATCCAAGCTGTCGCACTCACTCCGTCAACTTCTCCGTCAACCTCCCAGACGCTCCATTCACCTTCGTCCTGCACAATCTGCTCCGTGTATCGTATTCCACCGTCACCTCGGCGCTTCTTAGGGCCGGGTCCTTTTCCGTCATGCGCTACACGAATCTTGCGACGACCTCGGGGATGAGTATACACCCGCTTGCCAGGGACGCGACCTTTGAGCTCGCAGGACCGGACATGACCCCACCAGGCCACAAGTTCTTTGGCGTACTTGAAGCAGCTGGGGCAAACGTACAGTCTCTCAAGCATGGGGGCTTGCTCGCGATCCTTCCTACCATAAGTCTTGCCAGGCTCGGCGGTGCTGTCCTTGCCCCCATTTCTCGCGCTCCCAGACGTGTCACCCAGCACCTCCTTCCCGTAGTAGCTGGGGTACCACGTCTTGAAGCAGAGGTTGCCGAGAACAACCTTGTCAATGTTGCGATCGGCACTGAGCGGCGCCTTAGCGGCAGCGGCCAGTTTCGGCGGCTTCGGAGGCAGCACGGGAGTGACGTTGGAAGGGCTCGACGCCATTTCGATTCGAGAGGCTGTCGCAAGGTAGCCGTGGTAATTGGGCATGGAGGATGTTGGTAATCTGCTTTTTTGGTGTGGGGGGAACGCGATGTGATATGGAGTCTCCGGGGAGATGAGGGCAGACGGGCGCACATCCCCCTTTCCCGTATCACCACCCATCACTCGGGCGCCTCGTCTGGCAAACGGTGGCGACTCAAAGTGCACAGGCCCGCCAGGGGCCGACGGCACGGGGGGCAGCGGCACGCGTGTGGCGGGTGGGCTCCTGGGCCAGACACCACCAGGCTTGGGAGGCGAGGGTGCTTGTCCCGGGACGATGGGAAGGGGCACAGGCGTGGCGACGGCGGCGGCGGCGACGGCAGCCGGCTTGGGCGGGCTGGAAACCGGTATCGAAGGTGGGTATACGGGCGTCTGTCGCGCGGTAGCGGTGCCGGCACGGGTAACGACAGCTGGCGACTGCGTCTCGGGGTCGATCGTCGGTGGTTGGGATACCTGTGCTGCTTCTCCAGGCCGTCTTCGCTTGGGGGGCATGTTCTTTAAGCCTCTCCGGAATGAGGGAGGCGGTCCGGGGGGTCGCAGGGGTGGTTTATTTTCCTGTTTTTCTATTCGGCAAAATGCCACCATTGATGACAACCGATGCCAAAACGGGTGGGCGGTGAGGACGGACGGGCAAGCAAACGTATTTTACGGTATTGTGACTGGTTCTGCCGCTGGCACAGCTGGGGGGTTTGTCGTTTATTATTAGTAGGCAAGCCTGCTGGCTGCTGGCTGCTGGCTGCTGGTGCTGGTGCTGGTGCTGGTGCTGGTGCTGGTGCTGGTGCTGGTGCTGGTGCTGGTGCTTGGAGCTGGTGGGTGTGGGGATCGGCGGTCTATGTTGCTACAAGCATCTCGGTTGTCGTCAAAGAGATTCGCTCGTGAGAACGCGTTCAACTCGTCGTTAGGCTCTCTGTCGTTCTGTATCAAGATGGTTCGAGATCCAGGATGGCCATACATGGAAGAACACGACCCGAGCGAGGGAGGCGCGGCGCCGTCCTCTCATGGCTCTCCTCCCATTACTATGGCGTGCGTCACGTGCAACTGGTGTCTGTCGTGAATTGGTAAGGCGCAACTCCATCTTGCTGCGGTTTGCTGTGAATGAAATAGGTGTACCTCCATCTCATTCCAATTCATCAAAGGGATTGTGTCACACATAAATCACATAAACCTTGTAGTGCTTATTTTCATATCTTATATGCCGTCCCCGTCGCTGCCTCGCTCCCGCTCTTCTCTAGTTGTATCATTCCTCAACCACGACCATAGCTTATACAAGTGCGAAGACATCAATCAGCTGCCTTCCATCCTCTCCTGCCACTCGCCCATCAATGCATAAAAAACATGTGGGTGTTGGTGTATGCAGGGAGTAATTAAATTATCGCGGATGCCCCATGCATGCGACTGTAGTAAAGCGTGCAAGAGCGAATGCTCATCTCTACATCCCCTCAAAATCACCGCCTAGATCCTCGTCATCGAGGTCTCCCTCTTGTATCTCCTTGGCCATCTCACGCTCACGCTCTCGAGCTTCTTGTGCATTCTTGAGCTCCAAACGGTGCTGGTTCATGGGAAATTGCATAGCCTAAATTTCCAACGTTAGCCGTCATTGCCACGTGACAGTTCAAACCATCATCTTACCTTGACACTCTCGTCATGGAGAGCGAGGCACGCCCTAATGCGATCATGGAATGCCTCGCCGGGTTCTCTCGTAGCATACACATCGCCAACCTCCTTGCTCTTCATGTAACCGTGTTCGCGATCCAAAGTGGCCTCGATAACGCCGTCGCGAATGGCCTTGGCGACGATGTATTCAGCGCTCTCTTCACTTCCGAGATGCAGACGAATACAAATGTCACGCAGAGAGATGCGCGAGTATGACAGCGACATCATGCGAATACCAGTCTTTATGACGTTTTGTCTCAAGCGCAGGATGAGGGAATATGTGCCGTCGCGGCGGAAGGTATCGGCGTGATCGGCAATAGCAATCTCGAACTCCTCCAAATTACCAACGCGGACGGCCTGGACCAGGAGGAAGTACGGCTGCAGGGCATCCTCGAGGGCAGGTTGGCGGAAGGTGGCGCGGTCAGGAATGTCTCCCATGAGCAGTTCAACCACCATAAGTAGCTCAGTAGCGGTCTGCGAAAATCCAACGGCACAGCTACTCGAGGGCGCCTTACGAGTAGCGGCAGTAAGGTGTTCGTGAGCTTCGGTATACCGCAGTTGGATGGCTCGGATGCGACCGAGGTAGTACAAAAATCGGGCAACCTGGTTGTTGACGGCATTTTCGGGGAATTGAGTGTGCGAAACAAGGAGGTCAGCCTGGTTGATGTGAGAAGTGAGGAGGTAGTTTCTCAGCAGCAGCACAATGACAGAGGCTTGAGTATCAATATCCTTGCGCAGCACCGCTGTGCGGAGAGCTGAGAGCAGAGTCGGGCGGATGGCAACAATGGGGGACTCTGGCGAAGGTGGCAGGGGCGCAATGTGCTCGCAGAAGATGGAATAATAAAAGTAGACCTTGGAAGAAAGCGAGTCTAACGTGCGACGATTCAAGGACTGAACGCGCTCGACCAGCTGAGCGGAAAACGCAGCGCCCTTCTGATACTGCTTGGCGTCAAAGAGGTAAACTTGGACAAGGATGCCGAGAAAGACATCGATTTCGGGAATGATTTCCTTCGTCTCCTTCTTGGCCCCATTCTTGGCAGGCTTGGAGTCCGAGTCAATATCCATCTCGCTGAGGGCCTTGAGGGGAATGCTCTCGCGGCCGACAGCAACAAGGAGCGACTTGGCAACATTGCCGGAGGCGACGGTGGCCGGGAAGGTATCGACAATGGCCTGAGAGATAACGTCGGGGTTCAGGCGCTTTCGGAGCAGGGAGATGGATCGAAGAGCTCGGAGAGAGAATCTGGCATCGAAGAGGGCAACGGCGCGGTCTAGCAGGGCAAAATTGCTCTTGATATCTGCAGCAGAGGAGAAGGGGTTAAAATTCCGGTCGGAAAGGGCGCGGAGTACATGGCAATAATGGTAATTAATGATTGTCAGCTTGCTTACCCACGACAGTCTGCTGAGTAGGGTCAACCTGCTCAACGGCCTCCTCATCACCCATGGTCACGTCACCATCAGCGTCGGCAGCGCGATTAGCAGTGCCTTTTTTGGCCTTGGGTGGGGGGACGACAACGGTCATTTCGTCATCGGCATCCTTTGGGGACTTTTTGCCCTTGGATTTGCTGGCGTCCTTCATCTCGGTATCTTTGCGAATGCCGTTTTGGACAGGCTTCTTGCCGTTGCCGGAAGGCGTCTTGCTGGGCATGGCGCTCCGGGGGCTCGACTTAGTGGCGCGCGGTAGGGCAGTTCAGAGCGAGTAAAGGAAGGCGCGACGAAAGCCGTGGACGAGGCGGGCGTTTTTGGTGATGGAGGCAGCGAGAAGAGAATGGCTCGTGATGCGAACGAGGCGGGCGCGCTTACGGGGTTTAGGCTGGCCAGGCAGCGTCAGCGTAGGTGGCCCGGGCAGCAGGGTTGTCCTGTTGCGTTGTACCCGTGGCGAAAAACGAGGAAGCAATTGCGGGCGGGCGCAATGCAGGCAGATTGGCAGCGAGGGTACGGAAATGGTGCCGACTAGCGATTGGGGTTGTAGATGGCGAGAGACAACCGCAGAGGCAATTGTTGAATGCTGAGACGTCAATGGAGATGATGGCTTGATTACGGCACTGAATGTGCATATAGAAGGTTCGAGCTGGCAAAAGGACGGAGGAGCACGGGCCAACAAGCGTCGCGCTGGCGCTAGCGATATGGCAACTAACTGACTGACCCCATCCGGAAGCTCTCACACAAATTTTAGGCGACAAAGGCACGCGTGGCAGCAACTCCTCCAGGCATGCGGGTACAAAGGTACTTACCTAGGTACTCGGTCGTATCTGCTGACCTAAGCAGCACAGGTACGCCACCTGCAACACATAACTAGTTACTTTGCACGCGTTACATCTCAAAAGCTTGGGATTTCTTTATCTTTCCGCTTCCTCTTCACATGAACCGCTGCTATGCTCCAGTGAGAGGTTGCATCATGTACATGTGTCCTCGCCATCATCAAGGACGCCGCAGGCTATCCGTGGCCACGTTCAACGTTTGCAGACTGTGAACACGATTGTTTATAAAAGATGTATCAGTCACTCAATCCCACAATATACACAGACCACAACAAATGCCATTTTACAACGCGAATGAGTCTAAATTCTGCACCCGTACAAGCGAATTGAGTTTTCTTTGTTTTCCTTGCAACCATTGGCGACTTTTTGGGAATCTAGAGTGTGTCCGGGATCAAGCTAATCGATTTTACTTTACTTTAGGAGGAAGCGATACGGTTAATCCGCCTCTTTCTCTCGTTTTGTTTTGATTCAGTGTATTTATTCATATCTATGTTTATTTCTTTCGCCTCTCCATATTCCCCTGCTTCCTCTCTGGCAGTCAAGTTCGTATCTCAAGTCAGCTTCCTCCCAAGCCGGTCCCCTCTTCGCAGCAATCTACCTTTTCAGTCTACTCCTCCTCTCCAGCTTCGAAATTCCGGATGTTTCCTCGTATATGCCCATCTCCAGCACACACCGTCGACCACAGATGACTTCCAGCGAAACCGCAGACGGCATGGCGCTTCTGGCCAAGTTTTTCTGTGATGATAAGGATGTTCGTCCTGAAGAGGTCAGCTTCCTCAAAAGAATGCTTCTTTCCAATCAAGAGCATGTCCAGCCGATGACTACGGACCCAGAGGAGCAAGAAGCCAAAGTCCACTGGATCCGTGAGATACAAACCCGTTACTGCTCAGGGCCTAACCGACGCAATAACAAACGCATATTTCGCGAGGTTCACTTTGCTGGCCTTTTCGTTTTGCCCAAAGCAGAACTTAGGAGTTTGGCGCAAGGCCATATCGACGAAATCAACGACTACCTGGGCCACTGCCTCCCTGTTGTCAAGCATAGTCAGTGAACGGCCTCTTCAGGCCTTCAAAGTTCGACTCATAACTCACAAACTCAGTTGTATTCGGACTCGAAAAAAGTAGAGCACTGCGGAGGAGCTACGACTCTGATGCTGATTCAAGCACCGATTCCGACGACGACGACGATGACGACGACGACGACGACTATTGTGGTCCTCCTACTCCCAGGTCAAGTAGCACATTCGAGAAAACCCTCCGTTACATGACTTATAACCCTGAACTTCGTCTTCGTCGCCTACCACGACTCCTAGCACAGGTAATTCTGTTATCTAGTTGCTCTTGTATGTCTCCTATCGCTAATAATTTACTAGACGATGGCTCACAATGACGGATGCATCCTTTCCGGCGCACGGAATCCTGTGGAAATTGCCCACATCTTCGCCCTCGAGGCTTCCAGCACCAGCTACGCTGTTAATACCCTGAAAGCGTTGTGGCACTCTACACAACGCATGTTTGGTCCTGAAATCACAGCTATAGTATCGGACTTTTTATTGCGTGAGCCTGGAGCGGCTGATCAGTCGTGGAACACTATTTGTCTATCACGATCTCTACATCGCTCATGGGACCTGAATCTGTTCGGTCTTGAGCCGTTACCCGAACAGCCAAAACCCCATACAATCCGGGTGCGCCTTGAATGGTTCTGTGAAAGGTATGGGGAAAAATGGAAGCGAGAAGTCGAACCGTCCACAAAACTCTTGACAGAGCTAGCCGAAGACGTTGCTTTTCACCGCGAGTTCATAGCGCAATACGAGACGAATGTTGTTACAGGTCGACGTCTGTTGACAGACAACATTTATGAGATCAAGGGCCTCACTGCCTGTGAGCGCTCCGGCATGATCGCGGCACTGGCTGCAAGGTGGCGTGCCTCAGTGGTGCTATTTATGGCCGGGGCTGCTGGGATGCCCGGAGACATGATTGACTATGTAGATCATGAGAAGGGCGACGTTGTCAAAATGATGGCACTCGTAGCCGAGCAAGCCTCGACTGATGCATTTTATGAGTTTGCCGCTAGTGCCCTGCCAGAAAGATATCGCAGGATGGGTCGGCGTTGGTAGGAGGTGCACAATTCAGGTACTGGTACCTGTGTAGGGGTGTAGGGTAGGTATTCAAAGGTTTTTAGGTGGCAGGGGTGGCAGTGTTAATGACGGTAGTGATTTTAGCCGCAAGCTATTGTCCTATCCGAGGTCTGGAATTAGACAATGTTTATTGATTTCTTTTGCCCTGCTTCCGACTGTCAAGACAAATCACAAATCCTTCCCTTGCCCGTGTATGTCGAGCGTATTCTGACTTTCCACAGATACCCAGCACCAAAAGTACCCAGGGTGCTACTTACCTAAGTTATCTAGTTAGTAACTAACTAACTTATGTGCTAAGGCAGGCAGGTATGTATCTACTGCAGTGCACCGCCGATACGCGTATACAAAAAAGGCCAGCATAAGAAGACCACCTGTAAACTTGTCATTTGCAACTCCCACATACCGGACAACTCGCCTCACCACACATCTTCTTCCATCAATCCATCAATCCATCAATCCATCAATCCATCAATCCATCAATCCACCAGTCAAATTAATTCCAGTTCTTCATCAACAGGGATGTCGGAGATCACTTCACGCCCCCCCCCCCCCTTCACCAACAATGAACCAATCGAGCACCATCCTAAAGGTGGCTTACTCTCCCCACCATCAGTCCGCCCTGGCCATGATGCCGTGGCTGTCGGCCTTTTCGGTTTGGCTCTTTACTGGTGGGAGCTTCGGGCCATAGTAGCCGCCCGCCCGCGGTCGGATCGAGGCCGCCTTATCTCGATGCTTTTTCTCCTCATCAACCTTTCGACCTTTCGCCTTCTTCATCAGCCTAGATGGAGCGCAGTTCAATGACCCTCCCCGTGTGATTCCCACCACCACCAAGACCGGGCCGCCTTCTCCGCCTGCCCGATCTCATCGTCGATCCCCGTGAGCGACTACCGCCCGGGCTAGCCAGCGATGTCTCTCCATATCGCCAACCTCATCCCTGCTACGGTAGCCTCGTCGCGACTACCCTCCGCCGCAGCCGGCCAAACCTTGATCCTGGCCCTTCTCATCGCCATCGTCGCCCTCTTCGCCCTCCGAGAATGGCTGCTCCCGCGCGCCCTGCCTGGCATTCCGCACAATGCCGTTGCCACGCGCTCCCTCCTCGGCGACGTCATGGCCATCCAGCGTGAAATGCCCGACAACATCAGCGAGTGGGTGGTTCGCCAGGGCGCGCGCCACGCCAGCCCCGTCTATCAGGTCTTCCTTGTACCCTTTGGTCGCCCCTTCGTCGTTGTCTCCGACTTTCGCGAGGCTCAGGACATCCTCGTCCGCCGCGCCCACGAGTTTGATCGCTCCGACCTCGCCATCGCCCTGCTGCGCGGCGAGATGCCCAGCTTCCATGCCTGCCTCAAGACCGGCCCCGTCTGGTCCGCCCGCCGCCGCCTCCTCCAGGACCTCATGTCCCCTCCCTTTTTGCACGGCGTCGCCGCTCCCAACATGTATGCCGGTGCCTGTCGCCTGCTCGATCTCTGGCGCGTCAAGCGCCGCATAGCCGGCACCGGACGGCCCTTTGCCGCTGCGCTCGATTTGAGCTACACGACCCTCGACGCCCTCTATGAATTTGGCTACGGGGACGGCACTGACGAACGCGCCGTGTCCGAACAGCTCAAGCTGCTTGGCAGTCTAAGCGACGAGGCGCAAAACGATATCCGCGGCAGCGCAGCCCTGACCGAGCCTGTCGACTTTCCGCGTGCGCCGCTTGCCTCGGCAATGGACGCCATGCTCCGAACAACGGAGAACATTCCCACCGTCGCCGCCACGGGCTTTCCGGACATTGCTTGGCGTGTGCTGGCCTGGTTCCCGCACGTGCGGCGGCTGCGCAAGCTCAAGGACCAATTTATCTGGGAACAGGTCGATAAGGCGGTCGGTCGGTTGGACAAGGCTGGCGGAGGAGAAGACGACGACGACACTGGCGGCTACTCCAAACTTAAGTGCGCTCTGGATCTGATCCTCCTCCGCGAGCGCGCGCTGGCCAAGAAGGAAAACCGCCCACCCGTTTACTGGTCAGATATGCTCAAAGATGAAGTTAGCTGGCTGCCACATCCCCTCACTTTCCCGTTGCCCGTTTTACTGACACAAAGTCCGTAGATGTTTGGCTTCGTCACCGGCGGCCACGAAACCTCTGCCAACGTCCTTGCCTGGGGTGTCAAGTTCCTCGCCGATCATCCGGCGCACCAGTCTACTTTGCGCGCGCGCCTCCGTGCCGCACATCCCGCCGCCGTCGCCGAGCGGCGCTTCCCAACGCACGCTGAGATAACTGCCCGCCATGTGCCGTTTCTGCTCGCCTGCACCGAGGAAATCCTGCGCTGCGCGCACGCGACCTCCATGACGGATCGGCAGGCCACCGTTGATACTGTCGTCCTTGGGCACCCCATCCCGCGCGGTACTACCGTTGTCCTCGTCAACAAAGGCCCCGGCTACACAGAGCCGAATCTGCCCATCACTGAGTCGCAGCGCAGTGAAAGTGCCCAGAAAGCACTGGCTGAGCGCCCAGATGTGGGCTGCTACCGTATGTGCAGCGAGGAGCGCAGCATGGGCGAGTTCAACCCCCGACGGTGGCTGGTCCATGGGCTAGAAGACGGAACAGGAGAAGAGTTTGACGCCGCGGCTTACCCGACCCTCCCATTCGGTCTCGGCCCCCGCGGCTGCTTCGGCCGCAGGATGGTGTACGTCCAGTTCCGACAGCTGCTCACGCTGTTGGTGTGGCAGTTTGAGCTTCTGCCGTGTCCCGAGGCGCTCTCAAGCTACGATGCCGTACAGGTCCTGACCAACAAGCCGCGGCAGTGCTACGTCGCACTCAAAGAGCTGTGAAGAAGGGGAAACAAGAGAAAGGGGAAACAGACAAAGAGGAAACAGACAAAGAGGAAAAAGACAAAGTCGAGGAGAGATAAAGGAGAGTGGCTCTCTTCTTGTGTACATATAAATTAGGGACTATGTTCATAGAGACGCGCAAACCCCAGGCACATGTTCTTGGCAGCACCTATTGGAGATCCAGACAAGGAGCGGAAAAGCCACCATTGATTGGGTCTGCGATAGTAGCGAAGTTAGAATACAACTGAAAGCACGGAGCATTTAGACCGAGCAGGAATTTCCTCTCGGAACGGGGAACGAAAGCGAAGGAAGAGAGGGTTCCAATAGCAGGAAGAAGGTAAATAAAACTTGTTACCGAATAAAACAGCCCGACCTTTCCCTCAAACGCCTCGATGTAAACCGCAAACACACTCCAAAAAAGTAGATAAAGCTGCCCTCGAGGATATTAATCTGTAATTCATCATTTTCCAGTGTCATTATATCGCCCCCCCTTCGCTCCATCTGCCCCCCCCCCCCCCTTCCCTTACTCTCCCTTTCCGGGCATGACCTTGGCGGCCTGGACGGCACTCATCTTGGCGATCCAACCGGGGGCGGGCTGCACCTTGCGCACAGTGCGCAGCTCGTCCGACGAGTAGCCGGGCACGCGGATGTTATAAGTGCGCTCGAGAACGAGCTGTATGTCGCGGATCTCGAGCACCTTGGAGCCGCGTTCCTTGGAGTTGCGGCACGCCGCGTGGAGCACGTTGTCGACGAAGCTGTCCGCCATGTTCAGGACGCTCTATCAAAGTATCGTAGGTTAGCCAAAAAAAAAAAAATTCACATTATAAAAGGTATGGGAGGTTATGTTGAGCTGGGTTTCTTCGTACCTCTTCCACCTCGGGCGTAAGAAGGTTGCTGTCGGAGCTGCCCTCGGACGGTGCACCACAGACCTGTCGTACCAACTCGTCCAGCTTTTTCTTGCTGAGCACGTGGTCGCCCTCGGCGTCGTGGCTGTAGGCGGGAACCTTGGCCATGGCTGGCTGGTTCATGACACCGCCGAGAATGCCGCCACCTTGGGATATGGTCGGCCGGCCTGCAGCGACGCCACCGCCGAGGGTCACCCCCTGGGGGACCGCTGTCGAGCGCTCGGGCAACGCCTTCTGGATTGGCATCTTAGACTGGAGGGAGGTTGTTGACTGCTGTGAGGACTGCGAGGAGTGCGAGGGGTGCGCGTGCGAGTGACCCTGCGACTGCTGTTGTTGCAAAGGCTGAGTGGCCGTATTGGCGCCGGCGGTGTTCGGGGTGCTGGTTCCCGGAGTTGGGGTACCCAAGGCTTGCTGCTGCTGCTGTTGCTGTTGCGCTACCGCCGCCACTGCCGCTGCCGGTTGCGGTTGAGATTGCTGCTGCTGGGCAACCTGATGTTGCTGCTGCTGTTGTTGCTGCTGCTGCTGCTGCTGCTGCTGCTGCTGCGTTGCAAGAGCAGCGTTTGCGGGCGCAGTAGCGGCGCGTTGGTTTGCAAGTGACATGGCAGCTGAGTGACTCAAGGCCCGGGTTGGACCGCCGGGTGCTTGCGCGTTCGCACTTTGTGGTGTGCCCACTCGCGCGGAACCTTGGGCGGGTGTTTGTGCCTGCGCGTTGGCGAGGGCTGTATTGACGGGAGCCGGCTGCTGGGGCTCTTGTTTAATCGTTGCACCACCCTGAGCTCCTGTCGCGCCCTGGGCCAGACGAGCCTGTTGCTGTTGTGGCGTTGGGGTATTCGTCGCTGGTGATTGTTGCTGGCTAGCAATTTGTTGCTGATTCCTGGCAGCTTCAGCCGCGGCATTGGTCGATGTCGTAACATTCTGGTTTTGCGGTGTAGGTGTTGCTGCTGCACCGTTGGCCTTGTTTTGGGCAGCGCCAACATTGGGGTTCTGGTTAAGTCCATCCTGCTGCTTCCTCACTGTGTCAATCCACTTTTGGCCGTTGCTGTGCAATTCCAGCTGCTTCTCTCTGTGCTCACGGTACTGGCGCAGCTCCTCATCCTTCATTGGGTTGCCAGCCTGCGCTCGATCATTGAACATTTTGTCCATGGCAGCGACCTTGTTCTTCGCGGCATCCATAGTCATGAGAGCTCTTCCATAGCGCACCTTTAAATCTTCAATCCACCTCGCAGCATCAGCAGGGGCCTTTTCGGAAAGATGGTGCGGGGCCTTGAACGTCATCTTGTTGACAAAGGCCATGAAACGGTCCGGGACCTTGGCTTGGGTGAGAGCGGCAGTTATCGAAGGTTTCTCATTGGGGGTAGTTTGACCAGCCGTGGTTGTTCCTCCATTGGCAACACCGGCAGGCTTCTCTGTAGCCGCTGTCACCTGTTGGGCTGGCTTCGGCTGTGCTGCAGCCTGTTGCTGTTGGGCCGAGGCCTGTCCCTGAGGCCGCTGGGCGGCGGCTTGTTGTCCTTGCTGTTGGTGGGCCTGTACTCGACGGCCTTGGATCTTGCTTATAAGCATTCGGGAGAACTCGATAATTTTACTTCGAGCCGCCATATGCTCCTGGCTGTTGGGCGGGGAATTGTTCATGCGGGCCCAGAGTCCGGAGACGCCCTGTTCGTATTTGGCCTTTTCTTCGTCGCTCAGTAGAGGGAGGTTTTTTATTTGGGAGGGCTGGTACATGGGCTGAGGGCGCGACTGGGGCTGGCCAGCCTGGCCGACTTGGCCCCCAGCGTTATTCATGTTGTCGGTGCGAGGCTTCTTGGATCGTAGAGTTGGAACGCGACGCGCAGCTTCCGCGTCTTTGGTAGGGGGTTTCCGATAAAACAAGTCTGTAGCTGACGTCTGGGCTTCTTGCTACACCCGTAGGATGGATGGGTTTGCGTATTGCGTGATGGGTAATCGAATGGCACATGCGCGGTCGTGATAGACAAATAATCAGTGCAGTAGACCACTCGGGTTGGTGTTGCGCACAAGAAAAGCCGGCCGGAAAATTGTATGTCCCTTTGCTGAATCAGCAAGGCGACAGCCTTGCAGAAGGGGTTGTTAGGACTGCCACCCATGATTTAGGTATCTGCTAACATGCTAGCTACAGCGGTGTCTATGGCCTGGACACCCATGTTTTTATCAGTCTGCAGGTCAACTCCACTAGTTAGCCTTGTATGTCGGTATCGACTGGCCTAGACTTTGCGGCAGTCGAACACGAAGCTCGCCTTTCCTCAAGGGCAGATGTCAACGGGGTAAGTTTATCGCTTCGTGGATGAAACCCTCATCTGCCATTCTTTGCACTGCATGAGCTACCACCCTGTGTCTCCATGTCTCCTGCAGACACTGCACCTCCATCATCCGGGGTAGCGTGTGAGCGGTGGAACGGAACCTCGAGTTCTGATATCCAGGTCGTCTTCATCGAACCATGCACGTATATTGCCGCCATGACGATCAAAAGCTAGGAAACGACCCGGACAGAGAGGATTGGACCGAGAATCGATGCGCCTCGAAGCCATCAGAAGCAGTTTGCTCGTGGTTCGTTCATGAGGTGGCATTCGGCTTGACCCCGCTACAACGCCATGCGGCGAGCACTCGCATCGCATGGCGTCAATTTGCCTACCTGTCAGACATTAACTCATTAGGTGATGGATGTGTCGGAGCCGAGCCACACTGGTGCTGGGTGATTAAGTCTCTAGATTGCGGAGTAGGTATCTGTGCTTCCCTCTCGCGTGGAGCATCCGTACTTTGCTATATATTATCGCGGCCCTTGTTTAAATAACGCAACACATTGGAGATCAAGGCCGTCGATGCATTGTCCTCCTCAACTCGAGGAGCGCTCTGTAGTGAGTCGCTTGGTTGAGTGATTTTGAATCACTAAAGCAACAATGATGGAAGACGTATCAGGCCGTATCAAGACCTGTGGGTGATGCGACGTCAGAGGGCTGCATCTGCATGTGAAAGGTGCATGGCCGACGGCCGGGGCAACTGGAGCTGCCAGCATAATCTGTTAGTATACTCCCAAAACGCGTGCATTCTGAGCAAGTTCAAGTCCGGGAGAGTTGGAAGCTGGCAAAAATACTTCAAGTGCATTGCGTGCGTGGAGCTTTGTGGCTTGGGCGGACTTTTGCGTCATCGTCCTTGACGAGGTTGTGGATGCCTGAAGGTCCAATGTTGAGAAAATGAAGTTGTTTTCTCGCAATTTTCCTTTCTTTTCTTCACCCCCTTGCAACAGAAAATCACACTGCCCTATCGGAATAATAACGGTCTCCATATGTTGTTAGACAAGACGTGCTGCAAGGTAGGCACGTAAGCACTTGATATGTCAGCCCCAGACTTAGCATTTACACGAGGTAGACGGACACATGGCTCAATTTTGAACAAGGGCCAATGCATTGTTCCAGAAGGCTTGTGTAGTAATATTTCAGCGATAGCATAAAGCAGAAAGGGGAACTTGGCCAAGTTGGACGGCGCCGACCGATTCCATCCCTACCTACTCGGTACATGACCATGACGGCCGCCCCCCCCCCCCCCCCCCCCTCTCGCAGAGGGAGGTGCATTAGGCTCATGCTGGAATCCCTGCCAGTCTGTCTCGAGCATTGATGAGAGGATGGACGGGCGGGTTACCTTCTTTCTTCAGGTGCAGCAGAAAATTTTCTCGGTCGTTCTGGAAGTAGCGCCAAGTGGATTGGATTGCTGTGCAGAGCTGGGGTGGCTGGTCTGAAGAATGACTTTCTGGTGCCTGAGAGGGCGAGGAGGGGGGTAAAATGGGGAGACGATGAGCCTGCGACACGGGTGTGAGAAGCATTGATGCCCAACGGGAGCAGATGATGGATGCACAGCATAGACGCCGCTGGATGGGGGCTCTGCGGGCGCAGGTACGGGAGCAGGTTTGTCTTATTGCGGAGCGGCCATGGTAAACTAGTTTGGAAAATCAGCTAGTCAGTAGCAAGAGACAAGGGATGGACGAGTGATATTATTAGTTTTTTTCTCGGACAGATTATTTTTATAAATTTCTTCCTTGCCTTCTGTCTGGTTCCGCGAGCTAGCCAGAGAGGTGCTTGAAGCGCAAATAGGCGACCCATAGGGGCAGGTTCTGGAGCGAGGGACGGGACGAGGGGAGGTCTGCATATAAGATGTCGGGAGCTGCCGGCGCGTGGGACAGATTCGGGTTTCACAGTTGTACCAAAAAAAGTTTCCTTTGAAAGTACGAGGCCATTCGGTTTTTTTTTTTTTTTTCGTGCGTCTTCCCTTTGCCCCGTCTGGCGCTGTCTCGTTGACGCTGGGCTTGTTATCGGCATCATCGCCGAGAGGACGGCAGCAATCAGAAAGTTTGTCTCAGGCGGCTGCGTCCATCCATCGGAATCCAGACCGTCGGGCCGGACAGCCACGCGCAGGACGGGACGTGGGAAGAAAACCCGAAGCGTCGGCGGCGAGAAGTTGGAAGACCTGGTGGTACGTGACTGGTGGGCTGGAGAGTGTGGCATTGGCGGCTGAGTGTTTTGGAAATCTGACATTTGATTGCAGAGGGTTGGCGGCGTGAAGTTGAGTCAGCAGCCAGCTGGATTATCACAACATTGGGAACTGCTTTACAGTGGGAAATTGGTCCTGCTATAGCGACCGGTCCCCTATAACACGCGCCGACAAGCCCCGACAAGCCCCGCGATAGCAGAGCAAACCCCCTATAAGCACACTCCTGGTGAGCTGGTCCAATCAATCACTTATAATCAATCAATCCTTGCTCCTCGTCAGAGTCATCACCGCCTTGGTCCGTCTTGCCCTGACTTCTTCTTTTTTTTTTTTTTCCCTTCCCTGGCTCCTCTCCTTTTTTATTTCCTTCGATCGTCTTCATCGCTGACTCTTGCGAAGACAAGCTGTTTTCGGACACGACTGCTATTGTTTGTCGACACGGGCTCATCGCCTACTGATTTTATATCCCCCTTGTGGCTGTACTACCTATTAGTGGTAGCAGCTTGTCTGTTAGAGCCTTGTTACTTGCTTGCCTGCCTGCTTGCTTGCCCTTGCTTGCTTTGTTAGAAAAAAATACAGCCAGCCCTCTCTCCCCAAGGGCAAAGGCGCGCACAACACCAAACACACCGTCCGTTTGAAGACTTCGTCTCACCCACAAGGCACACTATATATACCACCACCACCACCACCACCACCACCACCACGACACCCAAACCAAGACGGCACCAGATCGTCACGGCACTATATTTTTTGGACCCGGCCTCTTTCCACTCAAGGCTCCTCAGCAGGCTGCTTTGAATCCGTCGACGAATCAACTCAGCTCACCCTAGTGACGGACAAACGATCAATCAACTCTCCCATCCCCGTCTCTTCTCTTGTGCACAGCAAACGGGACTTGCTCAGCAAACACCAAACACCAAACACCCATCCATCCCACATCATAATTTCCTGTTCCAAAGAACATCGAGAGAAAGCAGCAGCATCGCCAACAGCAGACGCCGTGGTCATCGCTGCTCTCCAGCCACAACCCCCTCCACTCCCCCGATTATCATGACCACCGTCGCAAACCGCATTCTTGCTTCTTCTCCGCTCTGGCGGTTCATACTCGGGACTTGGACTCCCTGACTTGACTCCTCCTTGATCCCCTCACTCCCTGGCCAGCCAGCCAGCCTGCCAGCCAGCCTGCCTGACTCGACTGCGACTTGCCCGCCAGACTCCAGACTCGTCTCCTGCACCGCTGCCTATAGCGCTCCTCTCGCCGCCCCTCTCTGGCGCATGCACTTGCATTGGACCATTGACGACCAAGGCCAATCCCCAACTCTCTTCATTCAGGCACTGCAACGTGCCAGACTATACGTTATTTTTTTAAGCTGCGCTGCACTGCAGCTGCCAGCATAGTGCAATTACCCGCCCTGCCTGCGCTGCGGCGGTCAGACTTTTCCCCATATCAATCAGTGCTTGCTGCTGTGGCGCTGTTGCCTTGCTGCTGCCTGCCCAAGGAACTCTGGGTGACTCTTATTATTACCTTATTACCATCACCTACCTGCTTTGACACCGCACATACCCGCCGTGAGCGAGTACACGGGCCGAGTTCACGCGACGCCGCCGCCACATATCAACGCACGTTTTATATCCGTTTTATATTTACCGAGGATCGACTTGGCAATCGCCCATCCCCAAACTTCATTGACAAAGTTTGCTGAATTTTGTGAATTCCGTCCAACTTCTATTACCGAGAACAACCCCAAGCGCAGCACCATCACCATGCCCGCTCCCAAACGCGGTCGACGCCAGCCCGGCATGCCCAACCTCAACTTGAGTCGCCAGCGGCTTCATCGGAGCAAATCGCAAGCTGACCCGACCTCTCCTCCGCACACGCCTACTGCGTCGCCGCAAAAGACGCGCAAGAACCAGTCAGCATTTGGCCAAGCTTCCCGCGCGGCTCCCAATGACCCTCGCATCCAGCCCGTTGGCAACGGCCACCAGTTCAGCTACCAGCCTTTTATCGGGCCAGAACAGCTCAGCCCTCGCTCTCCATCCCCATCCGAAGCCGTAGATGAATCTGATGAATCCGATGATTCATCCCAGGAAGAGGAGGGGTATCGACATGGCCCGCCCAAGGCTCCATCGCCTTTGGCTGTATCCGCCACCCAATCGTCTGAAGAGCATTCTGACTCAGACGAAGATGCGGAGGATGAGGAAGCAGAAGAGAGCGAAGAGGATGACTATGAGAAAAATATGAACGTGGGCAAGAAACTTCGGGACACTCGATTGAACAATGGCACAAACCGGCCAGCAAGCTCTCCGGCCGGCAGAACAGTGCAGATGGAGGATATTGGTGAGGATGAGAACGAAGAAGACGATGATGAAGAGGAAGACGAGGAAGAAGAAGAAGAAGAGGGGGAGGAAGACGGTGATCCAGCACAAGACTCCAAAATTAACCATGATGCAGCATGGCCACCAATCTCTACGGTCGGAAGAACAGTGCATATGGAAGACATTGAAGAAGAAGAGGAAGGCGAGGACGAAAATGATGACGGAGATGATGAAGAGGAAGATGAGGAAGACGAGGAAGACGAGGAAGACGAGGAAGACGAGGACAGAGACGAGGACGGGGAGGAAGACGAGGAGGAAGACGAGGAGGACCACTGCGCCGATGAGGAGTACGTGTCACCAATTATGGAATCGCCCGTTTCTGCCGCCGTCACCACTTCTACGGCTGTCATCGTCGACTTTGTTCTCGAAGATATGGATCCCATGGAGAGTGACGATGGGTTGTCCGTCTTGGATCCAGATGAAATTGAGTCCAAGAGCAGCCGATCGAGCTCCAAGCATAGAAGCGAAACTGGGCCAAAATTCGAGCACAGAGAGTTGCCCATCAGGATGATGCAAGACTTGAAAAATCTCAACTGCAGTCAGGAAGCGTCGGATGAAGAGGCGGAAGCTGAAGCGGAGCAAGACACGGAAGAAGCGGCCTTTTACAAATGGCAACAGTATATGCGTCGGCGGCGGCTCAGCGTATCGAGCAGCATTACGGGCAAGCGCACATTCAGCGAGCGCAGCGACTCGGATGACTCAGACGATGGCGGCCTGGACGTGAATGAAGTCGGCTCGAGTGCTCGTCGCATGAGGAAGCGGATGCACCGTGGCAGCTTGCTATTCCAGGACCCTCCCGAGCCGCGCATTGACGAGCTCGAGGAGCCCAACTCGAGCGAGGACGAGTACCTTACCACACAGCAGTTTGGCATGGAGCTGCCGTACTGGACGATTGAGATCAACGAAATGGAAGATTCGCAATGAGGAATGACAAGATACCCGGTAGCTCACAATTGGCGGCATTTGAAGACGGTTTCCTGCCAATCTTTCCTGGGCTGGGCCATTGCTTGGCGACAGACATTGGGGGAAGGCTTCTTGTTTTGGATAAAATGATGGATAGACGTGGGTTGCTTGGTTGCATTATGGTCTCGGGCTCCCGTTGTGTGTCGACGGTTCCCTCGCGGGATGGGATGGAGAAATGCGATTATTTGAAGGGAAAGTGATGAGATATGGCTGGCATGAACATGATGAGATTCAGTTAATTTGATTTCGCATTTAGATAGGATAGACATAGACTGGGTAAGCATTGCATACAAGGAAAGACCACTCTTTGCAGCATGAGTGAGGCCAAGGGATGGGTTCAGGAATGACGAATGCTATTTGAGGTTGAAATTGGAGATGGAGTTATTTATTAGTTGGAAAGTGTTGATGGTGCGAAATCGATACTCTTTACAGCTTTTTCACCAGTAGGCCTGGTGATGCTGTTGAAATGTTCAAATACGCAGTTCGCAGTTGGTTGTCGAGGTCGAGGACCTGTACAACTATCCCCCCCCTGTGCCACCTGAAAATGCCACTGTTGTACAGCGGACTCTCCAGTGAAAGGCCACCCCACATCATGTTTTGATCCCCGCCAAACTCCCATTTCCCAACTTCATCTCTTCAGCAGCGCATACCCATCTCAATATTGTTATACTTTGGCGTGAAGAGTACTGCTCAAGCGAGAATATCGATCCAACGCGGAAATAGCATCCAAGTCTGCCAGGCCAAAACTGGTCGGCGATCCTGCTCCAGCCAATCACGCTCAGCGTCGCGCGTCGCGACAAACAGCATCATGTCACACCTCGGCTCCCATCTGGAGCAAATCAGCTATGCCTGTCAAGGAATTGACTCTCTCCCGTACGAACCCGATTGAACATGCCCTGATACCTGCATAATCCCATCGCTCCCCCCCCCCCCCCCCCCCCCCCAAAAAAAAACCCCCCCCCCCCCCCCCCCCCCCCCCCCCCCCCCCCCCCTTTCTCCCCCCCCCCCCCCCCCCCCCCCCCCCAAAAGAACGAACGCTCACTTCACGCTTCCCAGCTTCCCGCCGCCCAAAATCTTTGCCAACGCGCTCCTCTCCCAGGAGCACGACATCACCGCCCTGATCCGCGACACGGAAGCCCACGAGCGCGCCCTCTTCTCCGTGCCGCCGCCGCCGCCTCCCCCCATCAACCACGCCAAGCGCGGCGCCCGCGCCCGCGCCGCCTCCTCCTCGCACGACGACGACAAGCCCAAGCCGGCTAAGCGCCGCCAGACCGTCTTCAACGTGACCGCCGGCGGTGACGTGACCGCCAGCGGGCCTCCCACGAGCGCGCGAGCGCCGCAGAAGCAGCAGCAGCAGCAGCCGCGGAAGCACACGGCGGTGGCGGCGGTGCTGGGCGGGGACATGCACGAGCGGTTGCGGCGCGGGGAGGGAGGAGGTGGTGGAGGCGGGGAGGTGGACGTGGAGGTGCTGCTGCGCGGGGCGGAGACGCTGTGCGGCGTGTACGAGCTGCCGGGCGCGCGGGAGCGCATCGCGTCGCTGCGGGCAAAGTACCGGAACGGGAGGGACACGGCGCGCTACTACGAGGGCAAGGTGGCGGAGCAGGCGGCGCAGCTGGCGAGCCTGAGCAGGGAGTGGCAGGAGGGGGGGGAGGACGAGGAGGAAGAGGAGGAGGGGGAGGAGGAGGAGGATTGGAGGGAGGCGTGGACGGAGGAGGACTTGAAGAGGGAGGAGGCGGAGGCGCGGGAGATGGAGAAGAAGAAGAGGGAGCTGCAGGCGAGACTGCGGGCGATGGAACAGGACCTCGGCGGGCTGAGGCGGATGTGAGCTGAATGATACCCTGAATGTGCGCTGTGATATTAGACTTGAAAGACGAGAATTGCAATTCTCCCATTTTTGCTGCGCGAATGATACCCTGGATGTGCTCTATCATGTTGAGAACTTGAAAGACGTGAATCACCCATCTCCCATTCGGCTGTGCCTGTGCTATACATTGGCCTACTCTAGCTCGTATATTAGATGGTAGAATCTCGAGTTGTTCCACATCTTGGCCTACTATAACCGTTATATCGTATAGTAGAAGCTTAGACTCAATGAATTATGATGCCAATCTCGTTCGCACAACTCCCACTGATTTGGCCTTTTCCAAACCTCATCCGATCTGGCGACTGTGTCCGGTATGTCATGTACGAATTGTGACGCCTATATCCAATATCAAACACGACCTTTATTCCAATGTGGTACAAGATGCCCGAGGTCGAAGTCGCTCCGGCGGCATGGTCGCTCGCCGATCCGCAGCCGTCCTCGCGTCCCGTCATCGGGCATCGAGTCTCCTGTCGCTATCACGGATAGGGAGATCTGCGCCTCGCATCTTCAACCCCCTCCATCCACCGCTGAATATCATCCCTACCGCGGCCCCTCTTCCCCTCATCCACGATCCCCTCATCGCCGCTGTCCACCACCGACCCCTCCCCCTGCCCCTGCCCCTGCCCCTCCTCCTCCCCGTCCCCATCCCAAGGATGCACCAGCCGCAGCGGCACCGAGTACCGCACCTTCTCGTACCACTCCTCCAGGTCCTCGTACGGGCTGCGCAGGAACTGGCACATCTCGTGCATCAGCCGCCCCGCCGCCGACCCGCCGACCGCGGCGAGCAGCTCCTCCGGCGGCGGCACGTAGTCGCGCAGGGCGCTGCCGCGCCCCGCCCACACAAAGTCGTCGTGCAGCTTGCCGAGCACGAACC
>MWMN01000051.1:104683-197282 GCA_002968875.1 Cordyceps cicadae | reverse complement strand
GGGGAGCGGTGGGAGAGATTGTGAGGGGAGAAATGAGGAAAGAGAAAAGAGGAAACTAAGAGACGGTATTTTGGCAGCAAAGAAGAAAAATGAATAAATAAAAAAGACGGCAAACGAGAGACGGGGAAAGAATTAAGAGGAAAGAGAGAGGTTTTCGTGATGTTAGGGTTGGGTGTCTAACCAACCAACCCAACCCATAGGGCAAGGCTGGGAGGGGGAAGAGCGTCACAGGGCAAGCTTTATATCGGACACATGCACCGTCCGTCCTGCGTGTTCTGCGTGTCCTACGTGCAGTGCAACAGAACCTTTTTTTTTCCCCCTCCTTCTTCCACCTCCTTCTCCTCCTCTCTTTGCCTCCCCCCTCCCCTGCATCGTGTACTGCAGCCTGCTCAGGTTGCCCGAGTTGGCAGCCTGCAGGTAACCCAAGTTCACTCCCGGGGAAAAGCAAGGCAAGGCTTTTAGCTGATTTCTACGACCAGTGACGTGTGTGGTTTGGCGTGCCTTTCCCCCCTCCCCCTTCCCACCCCTTGCCGTCTCATCGCACGCCCAAGTTTACTTCCACTCCCGATCCCTTCATCTGAAATCTGGAGTGGGCACAAAAGAAATCGGTTAAAAGAAGGATCTAGCGGCTAATCATGAGTTGGGTCACAGACTGGGAACTTGAAAAAAAAAAACCAATAAAATAACGGCGCTGGCAAACATGGCAAAACGAGATGGGGGTCAAGATGACGAGGGGGCAGAGAGGGGGGAGGGGGGGGTGAAGGTTTCCAGAAATCTGGAGTGCGTGCACTAGCAATCTCGGAGGAGCGCACCGCAGATACATTGTAGGTCAATGCTGAGGGGGCCCATGGGGTGGTTCGTGTCTTCGGGTAAATTCCTTGCGAAAGAAGACGAAAAAAGGTTGGTGGTGAAGGAAGAGGAGGCAAGGAGGAGGAAGGAGGAGGAGTTGGGTTACACAAAAAGGCGTTGTGGTGGAATGGGGTGGCGGATAGCAGCGGGTGAAGAATATCACGCTGTGGGAGCGAATCAGAGAGGAGGTGTATGGATCGTTCTTGATTTTGATTATCATTTGTCCTAATTATGATACAGAGTAGATCCCGTCTGTCCGTGACATACACACATATACACCATCAACCCCCTGTCGTGATTCCGGCCCAACCAACCAACAGCAGCAATATGCCCACAGAAGCTCTCGAAACTGGATAGAAAACAAGGCGGCAGCAACTCGCACAAAAGCAACACGAATGACGGAAAAATGACAGCGCAGAGTGACAGGGATGGCTGTTCCCTCCAAGGGTCAAGGGTGCGTGCGTGTGCGTGCCGAACCGGAGCCAATCCTGCGTGCCTCAACACACAATTTTGCCCACATTGCCACCACGTCTCTTTTTTTTTTTTTTTTTCCTTTTCTGTTCTGTTCTAGTGGCTGAAAAAGAAGCAAGTAAATGACCTGACACAATGACGATAGATGACGCCTCTGCATTGCAGTGAGTGAACAGCATGTGACGTGACGAACCGACGCACGGCTGGTGGCTGGGCTGGGGCTAGGCTGCAGCTTCGTCCTTGTTCGTGTCTGTCCAACCAACTAACCAACCAACTGCTGAAATCATGGTTCGCCTGGTTCGCAAAATAAAGTAAAATGAAACGGTTACATGCCTGCCTGAGACTCTCGTTTTTTTTTTATAAAAAAAAACTTTTTTTCCCCTTCAGCATCAAGGAAGCACGCCTCGTCTTTGTCACGCCAGGCGGGTAAAATTGTTTCCTGTTGGTGTAACCGCCACATCACCCATCAAGCACCACCAGCTCGGAAACTACCAGGTAGCCGTTTTTTTTTTTTTTTTCTTCTAGTTTCTTTTTTTGCCTCTGGATCATGGCGTTTCGGTCTTAGCTCCCCACCACCTGTCGGTCTGTCTCTGCCCTCTTCTTTGTCTCCAGTGAACTCCCCGGGGCCAGCCAGCCGCGCCGTGATGTTCGCGGAGGGGCAGAGGGGCGTGACGGCTTTCCCTTGCTGGCAAATACGGGTCGCTGCGTGTCCGTTCTGTGATACCCTTCAGAGACAAAAACTCATCTCGGTCGCAGGTGAAGAGATGATACCCACGAGAGTGGTGCATTCGGTGACGTGTTCGTGAGCAGAAAGAGGTACGTTTCATTTCTATTACCGAGTTCAATCCATTGAGCTGAAGCTTAGCTCAACAGGGTAATTTAGGTTGGGTTTTGAAAGATATGGGTGCGACATCGGGTTTCTGCCGGGCCGGGGTCTTGCTTGCCGCTTCCCCGGGCAAAACATCCCTGGCAATGCGCCCTGCTACGTATCGTTCAGCCCTAAGGCGTACCATACTTCAGCAAAGACGGTGTAGTCTTCGCCTGTGACACATTCGGGGAGAGAGCTTCTGGCAAAAATACCTTCCAATGTGACACAACCGGGGAGAGAGAGAGAGAGTCAGCGACACCTCCGGCGTCTTGGCAGCAGCAACGACCAACTCCAGACTGCCCGAACAAATTGCCGCTTCTCCTTCTCGAATCCTTCGGTAACACTTTGCCGAGACAACATCTGCACCCGGAGTTATTTTCGGCGTAGTTCCTCACGGTCTGCGTCGTTTGCTGGCATGGCACACCTCCATACTCCGCCATGCACGCCATGATCAAGAGGCTGGCCGCTTCCACTCTCTTCTCACGAAATCAAAGATTGCCACATGGATCCTGGAGCATCTAGTGGCCCGTCTTCTCTTTATTTATTCCACTTTCAGCTCATGACTTGCAGATCCGTCGTGGTGAGCTGTGCAGGTGGCGTAGATATTGATCCACACGATCCATAGACAGCCTTTGCGTTTTGTGAAACGGGTGTCTTGTTAGCAGATATTCGGTATTTGTTCACCTCTTGATAAAAAGAAAATCATTTCTCCTCTTTCATCTGTTCTGGCCGAGACAGTTCTTAGCGGCAAGGTGCAAGTGCAAGCAAGTACAAGCATGCTGCCAAAGCTACCTTGAAGTTATCAACAACACTCAAACACTGAGCAAGTAACATGGGTAACAAAGTGGGCTTGCATTTACTCAGCCCGCCGCAAAGCCATGATCCTTCTACCATGATGCAGATATTAATATAGAAAGTAATCGACCGCTCGAACATGTGGCTGCAGCGAACTGATTGTGGCTAGACTTTTGCCTTTTTCGCCAAGGCTGGCTGTTTGCTGCACGTTCCACGTGCAGGCGCGGAAGCAGGGATTGGAAGATGAAAACAGAAAATGCCGCATATAACGCAGGAGAAGCCGTATAAAAACTTTTGCCCCGCGACGATGGTGGCACACTGATGTGGAAGAACCTGCCAGAGGCCATGGCCAGGAAGAAGACGCCGCCGGAAACCGCTGGCCTGTCAAACAAGTCATGCCACATCACAGATTTATCAGGTCTCATGCGCAGGACAGTATCTGAACCATGCCCGCCATGCCATGCAAAGGAGCCATTGGGTCGCATAGACCAGCGCAAAGGGCACTGCGAACCACGTTATGCGCTACGTGGGTCCTATGCCACAAAATTCCAGGGAAGGGAGATCGTACCACGTGCCGCATGTCTGGCCGGAGATGGCGATGCGACTTTTGAGGCAGTTTCGACGGACGAAAATGGACATGTAGATGTAACTAGTAGAAGTAACTAGCAGATGACGTTGACGGCTTTTGTAGATGTTGGATTTTTGTGGATTGGTGATCCGTCCAACGCTAACCGAATAGCTTGAAAGTAGCGGCAACGGTTCGACTACCAGGACGGCCAAGAAGGGGCCGGAATGACTCCAAAGACAAACCTCGTCTTTCCTCTTGGGTCATCGTGAGCTTGCCTGCCTGTCCGAAGCCACTGCTCGTCCGATCGTTGTTCGTCCAGTCCGAGGGGTATGCCCCGGTACCCCCCACGGCCGGCATCAGCCACGAGAGCCCGACGCAAAGCCCTCGCCGCCGTGCGCGCCGCCCACCAGAATCCCGTCGCGAGCGCCAGCGGCGTCGTCGCCATGATCCAGGCGAACACGAGCCCCAGCAGCCGGCCGACGTCCGCGTCGCGGTCCCGATGCCCGACGAGCGACTCCGCCGCCGCGGGGACGGACAGGACGAGGCCAAACGCGGCCGCGACGCACCATGGCACGCAGAGGCACAGCAGGACGACGCTGCCGGCGCGGGTGTCGTGGAAGAAGGCGTCGACGGGGTCGGTGACGGGAGGGCAGGCGCGGGTCTGGGAGAGCAGGCGGTAGAGGAGGAAGGCCTGGAGGAGGAAGACGAGCGAGATGGCGGCGGTGGCGAGGCCGGCGAGCTCGCGGGGTGGGAGGGCGTCGTCGATGGCCAGGACGGCGAAGGGGCCCCAGAAGTAGATGACGGACATGGCGAAGCCGGCGGCGAGGAGGAGATGGTTGCGGATGGGTCGTGGTGGGTGGCCGGGGGGCTCTTGTAGCTCTAGCGGGGAAAACAATGTCATGATGGTGGTGTCGATTTTTGGAGTGCTGATCGATGGAGACGAGATGGAGACGAGATGGAGATGAGATGGAGATGAGATGGAGATGAGATGGAGATGAGATGGAGATGAGATGGAGATGAGATGGAGATGAGATGGAAAGCGATGAATAGATGAATGTGGGAGAAGGAACTTGCGAGTGGAATATCATGTTGATCATGTCATGCTGTGGGTCCGGGTGGTCTAGTAGATCAGGTTCTTATAGGGGGGCTGCGGCTGTGACGAGCGATGTTCAGCTCGAGAAAATGGTCATCTTAATGCCCACCGATTGATAAAGTGTCGGGAGGTTTTTTTTTTTTTTTTTTTTTCCCATTGTAGAGAAAAATGCTATTAAAGTATGAGACTATCCTGGAGCTTTGGAATGTTGGATTCTAAGTACAGACAACGTCCTAACTATCTTAGTATGGTAGACAGGTACATGGCTACGGCTATTGCCGATCTATAATTAGCAGCTCGTAGGCTAGTGGCTAGTGCTACTAATTTAGTAGTAGCTGATCTCACTACAGGGCCACTAATTTTTTTGGACAACAGGCCAAGCTTATAGATGCTTGGGCAGCTACATTTAACGAGTTGGACGCCTTTGGCACTGGGTTTCTTTTTGTCAAGAACAGATTGTCGTTCCGTTTAACAGAATCAACCACAATCAGATTGGAACACTAGGCAAGTCCGCCATGTTACCAATCTTGCAGTCCTGGACAAATCGCTCAACTTCGTCCTTCATAGCCTGCCAGGTTCTCTCATTGAACGAGAAATTCGTCTGCTCAAACGAAAACGAGGCCGTGACTCTAGACTGAGTACTTTTGGTCCTCACTGCCGTGTGCATCTCCTGTGACAAGGAGTAGTTTATGTTCCGAAGCGCTTTATGCAGAGCTGGTTAGCAAGTACTCTCTCTCTCCGCAACTCTGGAACATGGGTTCACTTACACGCGCGCAGGTCATCCCGCACCTCGTCGTACGTGTACACTTGAAGGAGGCTCCAGAATGCCCGTCTCTCGCCGGTATACTCGGTTTCTTGGATGCTCTGGGATACTTTGCGCAAGATGGCTTCGCTCGAAGCCGCCACCGGCCGGGGAAGTGTAATCCCGGAAAGCATGGTCGCCAGTAGTTCCCAGTGGAACATGCTCTTCGCGACGGCGATCTCCTTCTGGACAGAGTTTGATGAAGGACTGTACATCCTGAGTCACGGTCACGGTCAGCTTTGCGTCGCATTCATGTCATGGAAAAAAAAAGCAGCAACTCACCATGGATAGACGCCGTCGTTGAAATAGACCTCCATGACTCTGGCCCGGTAGGCGGCGCGCCTCCATCGGGAAGCATCGCTATCATCAGCCGGCAACTGACCGTCTTCCTTTCTCTTCCTCACCTGAATGCTAGCGTGGATTGTAGCCAGCTGGTGAGTCAATGCGAGCATCTGCTCGAGCTCTCCCATGCGTTCTCTGAACCTTTCGCCGAGGCCAGGCGCTTCCATGTTGACGAACAAAATGTTCTCCGGGTCTTTAAACCCCATGTCATCCTCGTTTGGGATTTCATCCTTCTGAGGGGCCCTGAAGGAAGGTCTGTCAATGGGGAGTTGGTCAACGGGGAGCATGTTGGTGTCAGCCATGGTGCTGGGAATCTTTGAGGTTGATTCTAGTTTGATCAAGTGAAGATGGTTCCTTTACAGGACAAAACAAGTATATGAAGGATGCGGAGGTGTGAGGGACAAGTATACGAAGGATGCGGAGGTGGGAGGGGAGGGGGATGCTTGGGTACCCAACCTAGAACCCCGTCACCTCATCCTACAGTACTTTGGGCAGCCAAGGGGACTTCCTAAGTGCAGCCATTTTTACTAAACGGTCATTTTTTGTTATTCCTAATCCTCCCAACAAATGCCTACGGTAGATCCGAGCCGAATCCGGGGCCTAGACGAGCGCATTGGGGCCGAACCTGCTGGTAGTGTGAGCGGTGCTCTCCGGAAGCCATTACTCAAACGCCGATTACACATCAACCCTCTGGCTGTGGAGGAGGTGCAAGCAGTCAACTTTCAAGGCGTTGTCTAACAAGGTATCTCGAAACCCTCAGGTTACTTGTGGCAGAGAAATTGGCCTACACTGGGTGGTACGGTGGTGCAGCGGACTAACCCGGTTTGACTTCTTCCTAGCATATATTGTGCTTGGTTTTCTAGCTGCATTGTTGACTGGCTGCATTATCGACTAACTGCCTTTATCACTTTCCCGGCTGCCATGTGTTATTGCTTGCCTTGTTGCCGTGACGCCTTGCCTCACTTGGCGTGGCCCCTCGTTTCCTGCTCCATCGCCACTATGTATGCAGATTGCTAGGTGGCTTTTGACCTGAAAGCTTTTAGCTCAACATAATTCGATTGCATGGAATACATCACAAACTTGAACCCTCGTCTTGGGAACGTGATGAAAAATGCCTCTCAAGCTTCCTATACACCCGTGTATCCAGGAGCCTTGTCACAGGCTTCATCCTCCTTCACCCGAGCTGCCGCTGCGAATCCGAATACAAGGGCCATTGCAGTCGATAGAGAAGCTGCTGTCTCTGGCGCAGATCTGCGAAGGATCACGCCTTTCCCGCAGCCAGGGGGGTCTTCAGCTCGCAACGCTTATGCACGAGGCGGTATTTGGCGTCAAAGTGCACGCCGAGACTGGCGGGAGTCTCGTTGTGCGACATGAATACTTGGCCTGGGCCGTCGTTGACAGGAGGCCGCTAGAGTAAGAATAAGAATGCCTTGGCCCACTTTGCTGCCCAATTTCCAAAGCTGATACAGGAGCAGTTATATTGACTACTATGGCGTCACATTCGATCACCTCGTGCATCCAGACGATCACGACCCGGAGGTCCTCATGATAAACATCATCCAATGGATTACGTCGGCAAGAAAGTCCTAGCCGTGCCGAGGTGCTGCCAGCATAAAAAAGGTACCCAAGATCGTCGCCTGACAAATAGTATGGTACGAGAGCGGGATGGAAAAGTGCTGCGTTCGCAAATCGATACGAAAGGAACGACACCTTAGCAGATAGCAGACTATTGATGACTTGTTCGAAGTACCCGTCAATCCACCATCTACAGTATGTACTTGCAGCAGATATCTGTACGATAAAAAGTCGGAACCAAAGACTGAACAGACTACATATATGACAGTTGACAAGTAAAGGCAACAGTTGCAGATAAGAGTGAGCGTATGACAAATGCTTCCTGGCCTTTGTGTACATCTCTATCTACCCTAACGGTCAAAGCAAACTGGAAGTCGTTGCACCACTTGTCCAACTTGGTGATAGAATTGATCACGCTTACTTGCTACAAGTTATCATCCTTGACACCAACTTATTAAAAATAATTGTATAGTTGAGGCTATTAAAAAAAAAACCCTTACCAAAGTAAGGACAGGAGAGAGAAAAAAAAAACGTAGCGACACTAACATGTTTCCATTAGCGACAGCATCCCATCTACATCAGCTCCTTGCGGGGCTGGCGCCACTCCCTCCACTGGTTGTTGACCTCGGCGTAGGCATCGGCATACGTGGCGACGGACTTCTTGTCGCAGTATCGGAACTTGACCTCGAGGAGCAGCTGCGCCTCGAACTCGCCCTGGGCGGGGCTTTCGTCACGGCGACGCACGCAGATGACGGAGTCGTCGAAGAAGCGGTTGGTCTCGAAGCCCGGGCCGGAGCACAGGCACGCCTGGATCGTGGCGGCGTCGCCCTTGCTGAGGCACTCGCTCTTCTTGTCCTCCATCTTCTTGCAGACGGCCGTCGCGTCGGCGCGGACCGGGGCCGAGGGGCACAGGGTCGAGGGGGGGCACGTGGGGCACGGGGTCGAGGGGCACACGGGGCAGTTCTCGCCGGGGGCGGACGAGGCGTTGTTGCCGATCTGGGCAGGACCAGCGACACCGGACGGGTTAGAGGAGTTGTCGCTGCCAGGAGCGGCGGGCTTGGAGCCGCTGCCGGAGGGCGTCTGCGGGGTGGCGGGAGCGCCGTTGTTGCCGTTGTTGCCGGAGGGGGACTGCGGGGTAGCGGGAGTGACGGGCTTGGCGTTCTCGCCGGCGGCGGGCTGCTGGGGAGCAGAACCAGCAGGCTGCTTAGGGGCGGAGCCAGAGGGCTGCTGAGGAGCAGAGCCGGAGGGCTGCTGAGGAGCGGAGCCGGAAGGCTGCTGGGGAGCGGAAGCACCGGGCTGCCCAGGGGCGGAGCCGGCAGTCTCCTCATCACAGTCCTCCAGCTCGGCGTCGCCGACAGTCTCCTCGGCACAGTCCTCGACGGGCTCGTCGGCGGAAGGCTTGCCGTTGCCGCCGTTACCGCCAGACGAGGGAACCTTGACGCCCTCCTCCTTCATGGGGGGAGGAGGAGCAGGCAGGCGCTGCTGCGGCTTCTGCTGCTCACCGCCGCTACCGCTGCCGCCGACGGGCTGGACGGGCGCGACCACGACGGGCTTGCCCTCGATGCCGGCGACCTGGCAGACCTCGCTGGCGAGCTTGGAGTCCCGGCCGGCGTCCGGGATCGCGCCCACGATCTTCTTGAACGCCTCCTCGCCCTTGACGGCGTGGACGGGCTGCTTGGGGTCGATGCCCTTGTTGACGAACTTGATGCCGGCGGCGCCCGAGCCGGAGGCCGAGCACTCGATGACGACGAAGACGACATAGACCTTGCACACCTTGCCGTTGATGATGACGGTCTCGCCGGAGCCGGTGCCGACGGCGGGCGGGGCGGGGGTCGGGGCGATGGGGGTGGCGGAGAGGACGGAGGTGGTGGTGGTGGAGGTGAGGGTGGTGAGGGTGGACGGCTTGCCGCTGATGATGGCGGTGCCGTTCTGGAAGGGCGGGCGGGCGGCACCACCGGAGGAGCTGTTGGCGGGCTTGCCCTCGGCGGGCACCTCGATGGCGACGAAGACGGGCACCGTGACCTCATCGACGGGCTCGTCGGCGACCACGGCCGGAGCGTCGGCGGCATCGGCGACGAACTTGCCCGGGCCCTGAACCGCGGGCACCTTGTAGCAGGCCGCGTCGTAGTACAGGGTGTCGTTGGCGACGTAGCCGATGTGGATGTTCTTCCTGCCCTCGTCGGCGGGCAGGGGGCCCATCTGCTTGGTCAGGTCCTCGCGGAACTCCTTGAACCGGCGCGTCTCCGTCTTGTTGCGGCAGTAGCCGGAAGCGATCTTGGCGTTGAAGGTCACCCAGTAGTTCCTGCGCGACAAGGCCTCGAGGGCGTTCTGGTGCTGGCACTCGGAGCAGGCCGCCTGGTCGGCGAGGAAGGAGCTGGGCTCGTTGCAGAGGCAGTCACGCTCGTTGGTTTGCTTGGCGCAGTAGGTGCGGATGGAGAGGGCGGAGGCGCAGGCCGACTTTCGCCCGTTGAGCAAGGTGTCGATCTTGTAGCACGCATCGTAGGCGACGTCGCGCCCGACGATGTTGACGAGGTCTTGGTCGACATCCGGGTTGGAGGTGACGACGGCCGTGTTTTGCGCCCAGACGAGCTGGCTGCCGAGCGTGACGGCGCCGGCGACGGCGGCGGAGATTCTCATCTTTTCTTTTTCTTGGGAAACGATAGAAGAAGAAGAAGAAGAAGAAGAAGAAGAAGAAAGAGACAGAAAAGGACGATTAAATTATCACGTATTAAGTATGTCAACCCCAGCAAGGAGTGTAGTCGCGATGCCTGGAATAAATGAATGAACGGCACTGGTGATTAATTTAATGGTATCGGCAAAAAAGAAACGACAAATTGAACGTGGGCTGTCCTGAAGAATATATACATCATTGCAATCACATAATTCAACAATTGAGCTTTCCAACCCTGAGGCTTATTCGTCCGGACTTGTCCGCTTCCCATGACTCGGGGCCTGCAGGGCTGTAATAGAGAGGTCTGGCTTCGGCTCAGCTTCGAACGCAATAAACTCACTGTCATCCGGAAAGGCTTTCCAGGTCTTTGAACCACTATAGGCCCTCATTCTGGAGCCCGCAAAGAACAAGACAAATTAAAAAAAGGTCGCCCTGACCAGCTCGAAGCTGCCCTGTCTGTCATGCATCGCCTTGGCTCTCATTACTCAGGCCCGCAGTGGGCAGGCAAAACAAGGGTGGTGATACGCAGGGCGATGAACCAACGTCAGTCATGCTGAATAGGATTCGCGAGGATTATGCGCATACAGCGAGGATCCATAAGTAATGACCTGATGCGGCGGTGCGCCGCCGGGGGCGATATGTCAAAGGTGTATTAAGACGACGCTGGGCACAGTCAGTTGGGATGCCCTCGTCGCTTTGACTCTTGGTTTGCGCCGTTGTGGGAGGGCCGGCTTACATCAGTTCAAGAGATGGTGATGGTTATTCTTGTTAGTCAGAAAGAATCAGCCACAAATCTCCATGTTCTCGCCGACTTTGAACCAACACGGTGCGCGAAGCCATCCATCATCACGCGTCATTATCGTCGCCATAGCCACTTATCAATATTCCAAGCACTGAGTGGTAACTTAGTTATGGTATGTAAGGCCAAGCAAGTATGTGTGTATTTGTTCTCCCACCCTTGTCCCAGAGGTTTGCGCAACCACGACCATGAATCCAGAATCTTCTTTTTCTTCGTCTTTTCTTCTTCCCTTCCTCTTCTTTTTTTCTTCTTTTTTTCTTCTTTTTTCCTTTCTTTTCTCCTTTCTTTTCTCCTCCCCTCCCTTTTTTTCTTTTGCCTTGCCCTATAACAATCCTCGGCCTTACCTCACCGAACATCTCCACTTCCTGACTCGCCGCGTCATCATCCGAGGAGAATGCCAGTATATTAATACGCTCAATCTGCTAAATACAAATTTACTCAATATGCATAATCTTCTTCCCACGCTACAACACGTGGAATGGCAAATAAGTACGATGCATAAGATCCCATTTCTGGATACACTCAACAATACGAGGGTTTCGCAACATGGCCAGTAGGGCAGAACAAGGGTGAGCTTGTTTAATTACCCAAAGATAGTAAGACTATGGAAGATCAATTTACTGCCAAGTCGAACTACTGTTTTCTTGCCTTTTTGCGATCGCCGCTTGGGAGATTCTCAGTGCCACTGCACTGTTCAGTGCCACGGGACTGCTCAATACCGCGGTACTTTTCAGCGCCACGAGACTGCTCAGTGCCACCAGGCTCATGATGAACTCGCGGCTGCTCAGCATCTCGCGGCTGGTAACTACCCCGAGATTGAGAACCAGCCTGCGAGCGAAGATTACGTAGCGACCGATAGCTGCTCTGCGATTGGTGACTGCCCTGGTACTGATGGCTGCTCTGGAACGGGCCTTGCTTGACGGGCGATGCGGAAGACATGGATGAAATGACGGACGCTCCGGGGGTCCTGTCTTCCCCAACCTGGCTAGCTGTCGCATCGGAGCTGTCTGCCGCATCCGTGCTACCCGCCACATTGGAATTGCTTTCATTGTTGACCACGCATCCGTCGGACTGTCTCCTCGCGAAAACTTCGACTCTGAAGCCTTCCGCAAGGCAACGATCTGCAGACCAACGTCTAGAGAGGACGGCTATCAGGTTATAGAGAATTGAGAGTACCGTTTCCATCTCTTCTTTGTTCGCGGCAACACTAATAGCCTCTGTCCACTCCTCTGCCCACGGCAATTTCGCTTCGGGATCTGCAGGGTAGTCCCAAGAGGGCTTGGGGAGCTGATAGAGTGCTTGGAAGCCCATGACACCGAGTGACCAAATGTCAACCTCCGGCCCGTAGCTACTACCGCTCTGGAACACTTCCAGTGCCATATACATTGGCGTGCCGACAGTTAACGTGAGCAGGGATCCCTCGGTGACAATCTTTGACAACCCAAAGTCGGAAATGGCAATCTGGAAATCGGGCTGCAGTTTGACAAGTATATTCTCAGGCTTGAGGTCACGGTGAACCTCTCCATGCCTATGCAGATGCTTCAGGCCATCAGGGATCTGGCCCAGGGCACAAAGATTTTGGGTCTTGCTCAACCGCCAGTCCGCCATGCTGCCATCGGGATAGTAGGCCATGACGATGAAGGGGTCTGGTCGGGCGCAGAAGCAAAAAAAATTCATGTCTCTTTTTTCTTCGAGGCGTGCTTGTTCTGCCCATTGTTCGAAACCGCGGTTCCGTGCGTCGAGCTGTAGTCGTGCAGGCAGATGTGCAGCTGCTCGTCCACTGTGATGCTGTACTGGTGTCGACTCATCCCTCCGGAACCATGGTGTCCAAGAACAACATTAGAGTCACCGCAACCCAAAGACCAGAGCCGACGCGACGACTGGCTCGAGTTTCACGCCTTATTCCACCTCGACCGTCTGCGCAAGATGGTCGAGAAGCGAGACGCCTGCTTGAAGGAGGTGGGCGACAGCGCGCGCCCCCGCGCCGCCCCCGCGGTGCCCGACTTCACGGACCCGAAGATGGCCTTCTTCAAGGATCCCAGAAACGTGGCCCAGTACCACCTGGACAACGCGGAGAGGGACGTCGCGCAGCAGAAGACGCTCCTGCGGTGGATCGCCGCACGGTCGGCCGACAACAAGCAGGATGACGCCACGCAGACAGGGACACGGCGTGCGTCTCGGGCCGGATCGCGGAAGCGACGGCGCTCGGTCAGCGAGGACGGCGCGAACGAGCCGGCGCCACCACCACCTCCAAGACGAGGACCCGCCGCCACCGCTCCTAGCCGAGCGTTACTGGGAAGCGGTAAAGGTGGTGATTCTAATAAAGAAGAGTCTCCCTCTCGGAAGCGAAGAGTGTCAGTCACTGCTACTGCTCCTGCTCCTGCTACTAAGACACGCAAGAAAGGCGCCGCGACGCCGACCATCAACCCCAAGGCCAAGGAAACGAAGCCGGAAGCCCCATCGCTGACGGCCACGACCCGGAGCGGCCGTAAATCGCGGCCGCCGGAGAGGTACACACCCTGGCCAAAACAAGTGTTAATCTTCATTGGAATGTCGAATTTCAAAGAAATCTTATTTCCCTACTATGATACCTAATAAAGAGGAACGAGAAAAAAAAAAGGATGCGTGCGGAGTCCGATCAATCATCACCAGCAGGATAACCCGTAAACATTTCTGCTTTTGAACAATTCATTTTACATCAGACATGACTTTGTATAACATGACCTCATATATATACCACCAAAAGAAGATTTGTAAAAGGTCTCTGCCCACCACTATCCAAAAAAAAAAAAAAAACAGAAAATTGAAGAAATATAGAACCAAGAAGAAAAAAAAGAAGAATACTCCATGCCAATCCACACCACTACAAATCTTACACCCGAGGAGACTGTGACTCCTTGCGCTCCGGGCTGCCCTCCCTGCTCTCAATCGAGTCCACCATCTGCAGGACCCTCGACTTGGCACGCGCCCGCTCCAACGTCACCGCCTCGGCCGTGCCGTACACCGCCGTCGATGTCCGGTCACCCGCGACGCCGGGCTCCGCCAGCGCGCCCTGTCGACTCATCCGCAGCACCGCCTCCCGGTCGTCGTCGTGGTGCTCCCCCGAGCGCTTCCCGCCCCCGTACGCGGTGACGGGCGTCAGGCTGCGCAACGACGGCGTGATGAACGGTGACGTCTGGCTGCCCGGGTCCTGGAAGAGGGAGGCTGGCGGCGCCATCACCGTCTGCGGGCGCTCGGAGCCGCTGGATGACGACAACTGGCTCACCGAGTCGAGGACCTCGGCCGAGTGCGGCTCGCGGATGCGTGGCGGCGGCGCCAGCACCAGCGGGCTGGGCTTCGGCTTGGCGGTCTTGGTGATGGCCAGCGGTGGCGGCACGTCCTCGTCCTCCTCGTCAATGTCGTCATCCGCGGCATTCACCACCCGCAGCCGCTCCTTGGGCACCGTGAACATGACCTGCACTAGGCGCTGCTCCACCGCGCGCTCAATGTCCCAGTCAGTCTCGGAGTCCGGCTTCGCCGCACCGCTCACGCGACGACGCCTGCTGCCACCATCCATGTCCGACGCCGGGTCACCGTCGACGGGCGCGGGAGGGTCGCTCAGGTTCCAGCCGCGGCGGCCCTGCTTCCTTCGCAGGATCTCGCCGCTGACACCAACCAGCGGTGCCTCGTAGTCGGCGCTCACGCGCTCAAGGGATGGTCGGCGCGGGCTTTCCTCGCGGATCGACGAGTCCGGCGATGATGTCGACTCGGACCCAGAGAAGACACGGCGCAGGGATCCCAGCCACGTTCTTCGAACTTTATTCTTAGAAGGCGATCCCGGGATGGGAATGTGGTCGTAATCGTCATAGCCGCTACCGCGGAGGAGACCGGGCGCCTCGGCCTGCAACGTCCCGAAGCCAGACTTGGCCGTCCGGTAGCTGCCCGACGAGGAGCTGGCGGCCTTCTTATGGTACACGCCAGCGCCCGCGAGCAGGCTATCCGCGGCACTCCGCGTCGACTCTGACAGGTTAGAGCCGCTTCGGGAGTCGTCGTCGTGGTGCACCGACAGGTGGTGCCAGTCGCCGCCACGGCTCGGTGAACTTCGGCCCGCGCGGTTCCGGGCATGTCGCGTGAGCAGCGCCTCAGCACCGCCGTCCGCTTCCGAGGACCACTCCTGCACCTCCGGGTCCGGCCCTTCCGGGCTCGGCGTGCCACGACCAGGAATCGCATACATGGCCGCCGCCCCGGCTGCCGCCCCGAGGCCAGCCGCAGCATAGTGACCCATGCCTGGCGGGTTCTGGAAAGGGTCCGTGTGCCCCTCTGATGAGGGTGTCAACAGCTCCTTTTCTCGACTACTATACTCGTCCTCATCGTCCTCGAGGATTGGGTGAATCTGTCCAGGGGGGGAGGCAAAGTTGGACATGCGCCCTTCTGGCGACGGCAGGTAGGGCACATAACCACCACGAAGCTGGCCGCTGACGGGCTTTCTTGTAATAGGACTTTGCGTACTTTGCGCGCCAGAGCCGCCACTCATCAGCAGGCTCTCATAACCTCCGTGGGACTTTTCGCGGCTGCGATGATTTTGGTGGTTGTTATTGTTGTCGCGCTGGCCGAACCATCCCCATTGACCATAGCCGGCTGGCGGATCGAAGACATCGTCGCGGTCGTTGAAGAATTCGGCATCTCGCGCCATGGCTCTCGCAGCCTCTTCCCGTCTGTGCTGCTTACGCTGCTTACGCTGTCGGAGGCAACAGAACAGGGCAATCGCGCCAATCAAAAGCAGCAGACCAAGACCAAGACCCAGGCCAAGGCCCAGGCCCAGTCGTCGGGCCCGGTCGCCCTGTCCCTGGCCATTCGATCCGATGCTAGGCGCGTCAGGATCGTTTGGACTTGGGGGTGGTCGCTTGTACTCTTGCGTCCACTCCATTGAGGTCAGGTTCAGGAACCTTGCTGTGTCTGGTGCCGCTCTTTTGCTTGCCGACGAGCCATCACTCGAGTTGATCGTCCAGCCGCCATATACCATCATGATGTTTCCCGGAAGCAAGGCCGCTCCGTGTCCGTAAACCCCATCTCCCGCTGGCTGCGCCTCCGGCACCGCCCACATCCACGAGTTGTACGTCTGGCTCATCTTGAGCACCACCAGCTGCGGCTCCGCGGCCGTGTTCACGTCACCCACCCAACCGCCCATCACAACCACCTCGCTGCCGTCCTGACTGAGTATCGCCGTGTGGCCGGATCGGCTCGTGACCTCGGGCATGCCATCATCCCTCTTACTATTGCCGCCGCTGCGGACCAGCTCCGTGTTGGCCGTCTTGCTCACCGGCTGCTTGATGTCAATGTACGACCACGCCTGTTCCGGCAGACTCCACACCGCCGCGGTGCTCATGTTGATGAAGGCGCTCTGCGTATGCCCACCGAGCAGGATGTACGTCATCTTCTGCGTGATGGTACCCGAGATATTGGTGATGGACGGAGGCTGCGGCGTCAGCGTGAACCCGGCAAACGGCGATCGCGGGCCAGCCGTTGACGCGATCGAAGCATCGTATCCTGTCTGTGCATCGTCGCTCTCCGGCGTCAGGCTCACCATCATCTTGGTGTAGTTGGCGCCCGCCTGCCACTTCTGCGCATCCGTGGTTGGCGCCTCGCACATGCCGCCGTAGCTGTAAAGCGTTGGCTGGTCCATGACTGGCGCAAGCTTGGCAGAGAAGGCCAGCGTGCCGCCCAGGAAGAAGGGCGCGCCGCCGGGACTCGTGCCCTGGGCCGTGTTTCGAGTGCTGCGCTTCGTCCAGGCGCCGCCGCCGACGGTAGCGCCGTCACCATCCTTGGTGTCGTCGTAGGACCAGACGGCGCTGGCGTCACCACCGCAAACGCCAGCGTAGACGAGTACGGAGCCGTTGGCCGTGCGGACCGCACCAAAGGCTGTCCCGGGAGCGGAGTCGCTGAAGAAGGGCAGCTGGTTTGACAGCAACTTGGGGCTGAGGTCGGCGTTTAGCTTATTGTTGTAGTCGAAGGAGAGGAACTGCACGGTGCCGTCGTCGCCTTGCTTGAACATGTACGTCTGACCGGCGCCGTGGCAGGATGACTTGCTGAAGCATGACGGCGTCAGGATCTGTGTCGGCACGTAAGGAAACTGGTGCGCCGCGGCGGTCGTCGATGCCGAGGCCGCCAAGACCAAGGCTGCCAGGGCCGTCCGCCGCATTGGCCGTCGCACAGCGTCAGTACGCCGTGGCGATTTAGCCATGTGTAAGGTCGAATGTACGGTCGTATGCGTACTGTCTTGTAGGAGAAGGGAGGATCGTGTTGGTTTGGCTGCAGTCGTCTGCTTAAACCATGATGCTGGAGACGGCGTTTCGTTTCTCCAAGGGTCGCAGTCTTCCTGTTCCGTGATGTCGCCAAGTACCAGGCCTCGTCAGAGTAGTCACCAAGCAAGCAGCAAACTGTGCGACGAGCCTGTCAAAATAGCAATGAGACAAGCGGAAGCACAACAACGGCAACACTCGACAACGCCGCCTGCCGTCAAACCTCCTTGCTTCGGGGGCAGATGATACGGTGGTTGGTACTGTAGGAGATGTCTGTCAAGGGAGAGAGAGAGCGTGGAGAGGCTTCTTGCAAAGCAGGGCGAAATGAGGCCCAACGACTTGTCTCGCCGGACCGCAGTCTATATCCCGAGCAAGGAAGCGGGGATCCCGGTAACGACTGGCAACGGAGCGAGGAGGAGGGGTGGTGTGCATGCATGTCGCATGCGGGCTCATCAAGATGGGCAGGCAGGATTTAGCAACTAACCACTCTGCAGTCAAGGTTTCCAGCATAAAACGGGGTGGCACCGCATCCTATTCGCGGCAGGTGAGCGACTTGGTCTGTTCGAGGTTAGTTGGCAACAATGGGTCCCTGGAAGCGAGGTTCTGACCGTTCGAGAACAGTCCCATTGTCTCCAAAGCTCGTTTCCTGGACTGATTTGCGATGAATGGTTGGGTGGTGGGGTATGTTTTGGTTACGGTGGTTGCTATGGCAACACAATAGCGTGTGTTGCTGGTGGTGTGGAGAGCCGGCACGCGCTTGGTACCAGTGATTTTACTGCCCAGTCCTGATGTTATTATTAGTGATGCGCTGAATGGGGAAGCAAGAAACCTTAATCAAATATAAGCAGAGAAAGTAAAAAGGAATTCTAAAATAATAACACCGAAATTTTGTAATGGCGAGGGCTTCGTTGGAAATGCCCGCTAGTCGAGAAACGCCAAGGCAACAACAAACATTGCTTTATGAGCAAGCTAGTTGTGATACCAGAACAGGGCGTCCCAGCCAAGACACACGCCGGGAAACGTTGCGCGCCACGTACTGGTAGCTGGCAGCTGGTAACTGGTAACATTGGCTGCAAAAGGTAGTCTGCTAGCGAATAAGGAAGGTGTCAATATAAAATATCCCAACTTAATTTATACAACATCCGTATCAATGTAGCCTGCCATCTGCCCAGGTGGCTAGTATAGGGTAGTTGCAGTTTGTGTAGGGAGCCTGCACGACATGTACAAGTTTCTGCGGTGTTACTCATCACCGTTATGCTTTCGAAAAATTCAAACAGAAAGAATCAAGGACTTTCCGCAATCGTCCTCTGCGTCATCCGAAAATCTAATATTCTGGGGCTTTCAGCCTTCTCTTTAACGATCCTCATCTCCCTGGAAAGGGGGTCGCCCGTGCGTGTTCGACCTGACCTTGTTGGTCGATGTCGCTGCTTTGGGCCGTGGCTGGGCCATGGCTGAGAATGGAGGCGGTGTAGAGACCAGTATTTCTCCGGGGATATCAAAAACGCCCACGACAACATGTCTATTGATTCTTTGCTCTGCATGTTACCATATGAGCTGCGTGCATCCTAGAGCAGAGCACAGTAATACTGCCCCGCGTTATTGCAACAAACTCCCGCCCGGGATCTGTGCCATTTGAAATTTACTCCGCGCCCCGCCCCCACGAAGTCGGAGCCGGAAAGAGGATACGGGGCATGCATCATCCACAGGAGTACATTGTGAGATCTGTCAGTTTATATCAGTCGATGAGGATGAGCTGATATCGGGCTTTTATACAGATACCTCGGTGGCCCCAGCTCTGATGCGGTTCATTACTTTCAACTTTCCGCGAGGACGGCCAAAGCTCCGAAGAAGCCAAACCCCAGCGACCTCCGCTCCCGCAAGGTCATGTCATCCTTCTTCAGCCTTGTCTTCAACCCCGTCGACACGTACCATATCTTGTACCGCACCACCGCCGTTACCGGCCTCCGTCACCTCCGTCTTCAAGCACCGCCTATGAAAGCTCCGCAACCCGGTGCCAACCAAGCTACACCTACCGTCTCGGCTCCAGCGTCCTGCCCTCCATCTTCACTACCGACGGTTTTGAGCAGCTCATCATTGAGTTCTACATGCTCAACGGCTACATGGTCTCGTCGCTCGAGCATGAGGGCCCGGAAGCGGTCTTCAGCGCCGGACGCCTCTCCAGCATGGTCGTCTTGGACAGCACGCGCGCCATGTCCAATTCGGCACACTCTGGGCCTCGCCACCAAGAGGTCGCGACCTCGTGGGCGGCAGCCCTGCACTAAGTGCACGGCGCTGAACCTCATCAATTTTGCATTCAAGTCTCTGTACTCCGTACGACTTCAAGCACCAGAGCCTTGGTGAGGCGGTGCTCGCGAACCCGGCACTGCTCTCCGCCCTGGAGGAAAGCTCACTGGGAGTCGACAGGGCGCAGAAGCTGACCGCGCCTTTTCTCATGTTTCATGCCAAGCCCTACGAGCTCGTTCTCTTCATCCCCGCAGTCAAAACCCGTGACACTTGGTGCGCGAATGGCGCGACCATCAAATTTATCATTAATCTCATCAACTGCTTGCAGCCCTTGGCAAACAAGATATGAATTGGCTGGCGAGTATCAAAAAGGCTGCAGCTGTGCAATGAGACATACCTTTCTCTCGTAAGCGCAGAAAATTTGTGACTGCCTGTCGTTGCTCTCCCACTTCTCTGGGCAACCCCAAGTAACACTTGAGGGGCTTATACTTGATGCATGGTAGCAAGACATGGATAAACACCTACTACTTTTAAAACCAAGGCGTTGGTCGTGATTTTCACCCTACATTGCCTGTGCTCGTAGCTGTAGCTACATCTCTGCGCCCGCCTTGTCGTCTCCACTCCGGAGGGCGCGCCCCAATGAGCAATTCCATCCGGGCCCGGAGCCCTGAGTTCAGAGCCGGGCGCCCTTGAGTCATTCTACCATCCAGAGCAGTCGTCGTTTGCAGAATAACCGTCCCGCATCACTTTGAAATCGGAATTTTGGAGCAGCAAAGAAAGAAAAAGAACATGCCTTTACAAATGCGAGTGGCCACCGAGGCCGACACAGACGCCATCGCTCGTCTGGCTAGAGCTGCTTTTGACCCTGCCACCGATGCCATCGCTCGGAACCTCTTTCCTAAGAGGCTACAGCCGGCAGTGCCTGCGACCGAGGACCCTGCCATCGCGTGGCGGCGCACGCGCAAGGGAATCAAGATGCAGACGGAGCGCATCCTGCTCATGGTGGTGACAGACGACGCGCTCGACGGTCAGGTCGTTGGCTTCTCCATGTGGGAAGAGCCGCTGCCTGAGGGCCAGGTGGGTGAATCTATGATTAAAAGTCTCGTGCCGTGCGAAACACTGGACGAGGATGCGTTCCAAGAGTTGCGGCGGGCGAGCGAGGTGGCGACAATGGACTTTCTCGGCAAGGACGGCTCCAAGCACATGTGGTGTGAGTTATCAACGAAGCTTTTGCCGATGGCGAATAAGGGACGACTGACGAGAAGCAGATCTCGACTATCTGGGGGTCGACCCAGGACATCAACGCAGAGGAATAGGCAAGATGCTGCTTGATTGGGGCCTAGACAAGGCACGGCAGCAGAACAGGGACGTATATTTGATTGCAACACCGGCTGGAATCCCGCTATATCAGGCAGCTGGATTTGAAGACCTGGGTTCATTTATGTTGTTTGACACACCGCATAACGGCATGATCAAGAGGCGAGCGGCACCATAAAGAAGGCCGAGGTGGTTCATTGGCTGACACCAACACATGCGGTAGAGTCCCATGTATAGGTAGATTTAGAGATGTGACTGGTTTGGTATAATAATTTCGCGTTCTGCCATTGCTGTGCGAATCTGTGAATCGTAGACTGGCCTTGTTCGTAGCTGCTTTGAGAGGGATTATGCGCCTTGGTGCCTTGAGTGGTTAGTGCCAGCGATGCAAGACAATAAGCTCGGGCGTCAGAATCACCAACAGAGCTAGGCCCGTCAAATTGCTCTGTCGCCGCCGAGGAAGGGACGGAACAGGTACGGGGAAGTAGTCAGATTCGGTTTTGGAAAGAAAACAAAGTCCAAAGGAGGTGGTGATGTCATGATCAACCGAAATTGATGAATGGTCGCTGTTTCCCCTTGCACAAGGTTTGGAGCCTTTCCACGCCAAGTCTGACGCAAAAGATGCGAGATCCTGACGGCCCATCAGTTCCGAGGTCGTGGGCCAGCATCGTTAGGGGCACCGCTGGCGATCAAAGCAACAACTGTGGCCCACAGTTCATATGGAGACGGTTCCTTCACTAAAACGGATGTGCAGTTGATATTGTTGTCCATTGCTTGGTTGCAGAGACGGATCGACAACCACCAAAGACTTTACTCTCCACTCTCACGAATCTCGCGACCCCATCTTTTCGCTTGCATGGTTCTCTGGTGCGAGATTGATGACTCAAGTTATGGTGGGAGGGACGCGGTTATGACGATGGCAGGCTTTTGCTAGCCTTGGAATGGGATCATGTAGCTCGTAGCCACATGTACAGGATGTTTGCAGGATGAATGATAACAGAGACTATGGTTGAGCAATAAGTTGGCTGTGGTGCAGCGTCGAGAAAGCGATCGATATATCGAGCGGGGCTGCAGATTGTTGGTTGTGGTTAAGAACAGCGGACGTCCTCTCGAGCCAATTTGCCGAATTTGCCAGCCACAGCGACCAAGCAGTTGGGTCCTGGCGAGCCGAGGGTTATCATGGATGGTATCGTAGGATGGTGGGGCTGAGGCGTTGTAGAAGAGGGTGGCTAGGCTGTCCGAGAGAAGGGAGCATGACAAAAATGAGGCTGCGTGAAGGGTAACAAGTTGAGATCAGATGCTCGTTGTTGAAGGAATGAGCATGAAAGCCAAGCAAACGGAATGGCGGCGGCTGAGCGATGTTGCCAGCTGCATTACTTTGCAATCATGTTTGGTCATGCCAGGTGCCAGGTGCCAGGTGCCAGGTGGAGGCCTTGCCAGCTGTATTGATGTGGCAGTGTGAAAGTGGCGCTGCAACACCAGCCCAGCTGGTCAGGGGTCTGGGCGACGTGGTCAAGACTCGGGGAGGGAGGCAGTCAATATATATATATATATAAGATAATGCAATACTCCATGGCGATTGTAGCTATAGTAGCTGTGACACCTATATGGCGTTCTTTACATGGAACGAGAACACATTATGTACGATGCATTCTGATCCGCGGCGGGGCGTTTTGCTCTCGCAATTCGTCCAAAATACAGGGGGTAATAAGCCATCACCAGCCCAGCACCCAGCAACTCAGGCAGAAACGAGGGAGCGAGCGTAGGGGAATTGCTTTTAATTGCACGTGGGGATGGGGTGTAAGCGCGCAGACAGGAAATCTACGCATTGAAAAAAAAAAAAAAAAACACTAAAAAATAGACAAAAGAGAAGGGACGGTGAGCATGGACATTCTGATAATGATGGTGACACTGGTTTTGATGCCAAGTTTTGCGATGACGCAGTTGACGCAAAATGGTTGTTGCAGCTGGCTTTGATGTTGCTGGGAAAGGCATGTCGCGCTGGCGTGTGGCTGGAATGCCGGTGGATCTCGGTTGCTCACGTCGCGACGACACGGTGCCGGCCTGACAATGCAGGCGATAGACATGCGGGTGAGACAGGCAATGCAGACCGCAGGTTTGTGCAGCAAGTACCATGAGGTACTCTGGAGAGAGGCATTCTTGAATCGATTTTTCTGCAGGGAAACGCAGCCTCCCTGTTCATACATCGCATCGCACTGTGCATCGAGGACCCATGCGCACTGTCCCACCCAATACGTCGCTCCTGCGAGTTCCAGCGTCTCAGGCTCTGACTCTCACATGGGAACATGGAAAATAAGACAAGCGGCAGAGCAGCAGCGGCAGCCAGCCAGCCAGGAATATGGGATGCAGGAGCTCAGCTACTCTTGTCTGCCGGGCCCCACCCAGACCCACCTTCTAGATCGGCATCCACCTCAGTATCCAACTACAGGCCCACCAAGTCAAGTCCTCCCTCTTATGAGTCCTGCCCGCTATCAGCCGCTACTTAGGTCCACGACTTGCACAATCACATTGACTTGTCCTCCTGGAGCGCTAACAGTAGCGTAAAGCCGTACGCTGGCCTAAGACAATGACTTATTACGTCTTTGACCCAGTCTTGCGCTCATGTACCTCTTGCTAGCACGCCGACGCGCATGGATGGATAGCCCACATATTACATATTGATAGCTCAAGCTTCCATGATAATGGGCCCCAACTTCCTTGTTAATTTCCCTTGCGCCTGATCGCTTCCACCGTGTCCCTCCAAAAATCATCCATTCTGTGAACTCAGCTTCCTGTGTCTCATACTTCGTTTTGTCCTCCCAACCGCCCAGCCCGTGGACACGACTGTCTCGCCCTGCTGTCGTTTGCAGTAACCACAAGCGCACTTGTGTAAACAGTGTCCCATCGCTGGAGGAAACACCACGGCCACACACACACCTCCTGGGGGATTTGCTAGCTGCAAACTCAAATCTGGCCCCCCCCCCCCCCCAAACGCGCTATTCGTGCCTCGCGCAGATACTGCGACCAACTAGCACGGGTGTCAACAGAGACAAAACCCCTTTGGCTCGCCCACACGGACCACCGTTCGGTCTTCCTTTTTTACCTTGTTACTACGTCAATCGCGACAGCCCAGCCAGCTACCAGGCTATCGTCCATTGTAGGCCCTCGAAGCCGAATCCGAGCTACTTTCAACCGCCGTCTAGTCGCTGCACGAAGCAGTCGACAATTCCTCAACTATGGGTGCCTTTATCAGCTGGATTCAGAAGGCTCTCGCCAGTGATCCCAACCAGGGATCTAGCCAGTCATCTTCGTCGGCTTCGCTTTCCGGTGCGTCATCCTGCTACGTTGTCGCCAGTGCCGCACCACGCCCTCCCTACTGACACATGCATCATAGGCATGATTGCGACGCTGGTGCCTGTGCTAGTGATTTCTGCAGTCTACTTCGTCATCTGGATCATCGCCAGACGTTCGCAGACGCGCTTTTACGAACCGAGAGCATATCTCGGTTCACTACGGCCGTAGTAAGTACAACACCGGCGGAACCTCACCGAATCGCGCAGCTAATCTCAAATCTCCAGCGAACGGTCGCCTGCTCTTCCGAATGGCTGGTTCAATTGGATCGGTCCTTTCTGGAGACTCCCCGACGAGACAGCTCTGCGCCACCAAAGCCTGGATGCCTATCTCTTCATCCGCTACCTCAAAGTTTGCGCCACCATCGCCTTTGTCAGCCTGTGCATCACTTGGCCGATCCTTTTCCCCGTCAACGCAACCGGTGGCGGAGGTCTGTCCGAACTCGACATCCTGTCATTCGGCAATGTGGACTCCACGACTCATAAGAACTACTACTACGCTCACTGCTTTGTCGGCTGGGTCGTCTATGGCTTTGTCATGTATGTGATTACGCGCGAGCTCATCTACTACGTCAACATCCGCAACGCCTTTTTCAACCACCCCAACTACGCCCGCCGCATTTCCGCTCGCACCGTCCTCTTCACCAACGTCCCCAAGGATTACCTCGACGAGACACGCCTGGAGGCCATGTACCCCGGCGCGATCCGTAATCTCTGGATTGCTGGCGATGTCAAGGAGCTCGAGGAGGAAGTCAACAAGCGAGACGAGACTGCTCTCAAGCTCGAAAAGGGCGAAGTTGCCCTCATCAAGGCTGTCAACAAGGCTCGCGCCAAGGAGCTCAAGAAGAAGGGCGGCAACGCCGAGGAACAGGCTGCCGTCACCCGCGACGCTGAGACTGGTAACATTGCCTCCCGCTGGGTTCCTGACAAGAAGCGCCCCTCCCACCGTCTTGGTTTCCTCGGCCTCATTGGCAAGAAGGTAGACACCATCGAATGGGGTCGCGCTGAGCTCAAGGAGAGTATTCCCAAAGTCCAGGCCGCCCAAGACCAGTACCTCGCCGGAAACTACACCAAGGTTCCCGCCGTCTTCATCGAGTTCAACACCCAGCGTCAGGCCCAGGATGCCTACCAGAGCGTCAGCCACCATACTGCCCTTCACATGGAGCCCAAGGCCATCGGTATTCAGCCTCAGGATGTTATCTGGAAGTCTCTCGGTCTGCCCTGGTGGCAACTCGTCATTCGTCGCTATGCCGTCTACGCCGCCGTCACTGCTCTCATTGTCTTCTGGGCTATTCCTGTTGCCATTATTGGTCTCATCTCGTCCATCGACACTATCAAGGCTCTCCCCGGCCTGCACTGGATTGGTGACATCCCCCCGGTTATCCTCGGTGTCGTCTCCAACCTGCTACCATCGGTCGCTCTCGCTATCCTCATGTCTCTCGTGCCCGTCTTTATGCGTGGATTCTCTCACCTGGCCGGTGCCAAGACCAACACTGAGGCTGAGCTCTTCACCCAGCAGTCGTACTTTATCTTCCAAGTCATCCAGGTTTTCCTCATCCGCACCATGACCAATGCCTTTGCCGACTCCATCGTTCAGATTGCCAAGGACACGTCCCAGATTCTCCCTGCCCTCGCTACCAACATTCCCAAGTCCGCCAACTTTTACATCTCGTACTTTATCGTGCAAGGCCTGACGATTGCTATCGGCACCCTCACCCAGGTTGTCGGGCTGTTGATCTTCAAGCTTCTGTACAAGTACCTCTCTGGCACGCCGCGTGCCCTCTTCCAGAAGTGGACCAGTCTTGCGGGCGTTCTCTGGGGCAGTATCCTTCCCGTCTACACTAACATTGTCGTTATCGGCATTACCTACTCTGTCATTGCCCCGCTGATGCTGTTCTGGTCCAGCCTGGGTCTCTTCCTCTTCTACCTGGCCTACCGGTACAACATGATCTTTGTCAGCGAGACCACGGTCGACACCAAGGGTCTGATTTACCCTCGTGCCCTCAAGCAGCTCTTTGTCGGCGTGTACCTGGGCGAGGTTTGCATCTTTGCACTCTTCGTTTTGGCCAAGACCCCTGGCCCTGCCGTCTTGATGGGCATCTTTGTTTTCTTCACCATCCTATACAATATCACGCTCCTCAAGACCTTTGCGCCTCTGCTGCGTGGTATTCCTACCAGTCTAGAGGCCGAGCATCACCTCAGCGCCGGCCACCTTGGCACTGCTGGCACGGATGCCGCCATTGACGCAAAGAAGACGGAGACGGCCGAAAGCGGTGCCGATGGTGCTCCTGCCAACAACGGTGCTAATGGCGCGCACGCCAACGGCAGCTCTGCCGCCGCGCACCCTGCCGCCGCCAAGCCCAAGGGTAACATCTTGCAGCGCTTCCTCAAGCCTTGGATCTACTCCGACTACCACGTGCTTCAGAAGCTTATCCCGGCGGATGACTACGACGTGAACGAAGAGCTCTCCCCCGAGGCCGCGGCAGAGGCGTACCTGCCCCCGGCTGTCTACAAGCAGGTTCCCAGCCTCTGGATTCCAGAGGATATTGCTGGTGTATCCAAGCAGGAGATTGCTGAAACTTCCAAGGTCATCCCCATCTCCGACCACGGCTGCACACTCGACGAGAAGGGCAAGATGCACTGGGACGAGGAGAATGCGCGTCCTCCCATTTACTCGGAGAAGCCCGAGTATTAAGGGATAAGTTGAGGGACGTGTGTATTGTTTTTTTTTTTTTTTTTGATACCCGTGTGCTATCAGGCGCATCCTTGCCACTCAGCTTGTCTGCCAAGACTGTACGGTGCGTAAACGAATTGCCTGTACATTTATGGTTTGCAGTGAACCACATGACGACAAAAAGGATTTTGCTGGATAGTTGATAACTGTGTGTGTTATGCTTTGATGTTTATCGTGAAGAGGGACGAATGTTGTGTAAGACTGGGTAATGCGAGCTTTGCTTATTGTAACTCGAAATAGTAGTAGTTATTAAAGACATAATGTAATGACTTGTATCATTTTTGATTTTTTTGCATAGTATCAACTGGCTGATGGTTGCTAAAGACAATGCACAACAATACAAGTTCTTGTAGAAGGGAGCGTTTAAGCTGGAATGGATTCTTTGCAACGGAATTGTTTTCACCCACATTGCAATCGAATTTCAGCAGGCCCCCCCTTCACTCACAATGTAATATTCATGCAGCTTTTGAATATCGCCGGTCTGATTCCCCAACATCTTGGTACGTGTGGATAAGATCGGGCTGGAAAAAGGACAAGGTTGGATGCGATCCGAGCCTGACTGCAACAGTCCAAGATTGCACAAAGGCAGCCAACCGGGCCTTTTCTTTTCTTTTCTTTTCTTTTCTTTTCTTTTTCTTCGCCAATCCCACGCTGCATGACATCTCTGCCTCAGGAACCCCCTTTGCAGATCCGCACCATGATTGGGAAAAACCTGTCGATCCATGCATACAAACATTGCCACGGGGACTTGCATATTATGGTCTGACTTCTTTTTTTTTTTAAATAAAAATACAAAAAGGCAAATCTTATCTGGGGCTCGGATGTGGTTGTGATGCGGATGCGCAACCCCCGGCATTGTTCCCGGCTCCATACCTACAATACATACTGGGCAGATGGTTGCCTAGAGGGCCAAGGCGAGCCAATCTGCTGAGGGCGATATAGAATTGCCAATCACAATTCCTCAGCAGCATGTCAAGCCGACAAGAAAGGCTCCGGACCTTTTGACGAATGATTTCTCGCCACGCGGGCCTTGCCACACGCAGCACAAGTCGTGGCTGACCAGGAACCAAGCTCGCTCACCTGCTCCCACCCAATCAATCCAAAGATGAGCGAACTGGCATTGGCGGACTTTCCTTTGTGTGCTTACTGGGAGCATTGAAACTTGATGGAATTTCTTACATGCAGATGCGCCGCATGCAGGAGAGGCATGCGTCCGTTGCCTTTTCTTCGGGGAGAGGGGAGGAGGGGGGTGTTGCCTGTGCAGGGAAAGGCTTGGGTAGAGGTGACACTGGGCGTCGACAGCTGCTGGGCGATCCGGACATGTATCTGGGACTTTTGCCTTTTTGCGACAACCTTGCGCTTGAACCAGCTCGTACGAGAATAAAGGGCCTGCTACGGGGTTACGCCCGGAAGAGCGCGGATTACCGCTGCGGTCTTGCCGGACTCTAGGAGGACGGGAGGAGGAGGTTGGACGAGCCTCACGCTGGGACGCCAGAGCCCCGGAGCGCGCCGTTGCAACGAGGCAGCCGGAGGAGAGTCACCGCTCACTATAAAGGAGCTGGCTGTTCTCCCTTTCAAGGTGAGATTTGCAAGCAAGACGAAGTAAACCCGGCCCAGTCAGTTCCCTGTGGTCTCTAGTCCTCTACCGCTCTTGCCAGGGTACCATTTCATACAAGGTGCGTCCCAGCCTCGGGGAAGCGACATATCTCTCCATTCTCCATTCCTTTCTTTTCTAACTTCAGCCTAGATCCAGCTGAACTGCAAGAAAAAAAGATGGCCGGAAGTACGGAATACTCCGAAGTCTTCACATCCCTTAAAGATCTCCTCAGCAAGGATGGCGGGAGGAACATCATCATCATCGCCGTCGGCAGCGGCCGGTGCGTGGAAGAGCTGGAGCGCACCAGCGAGGAGCTCTTTCAAGAGTCCTGGCACCGAAAGATTCGTTTCTGGAAGGGTATACTTATCCATACCTCCCTCTTCTCCCCCCCTTCCCATCCGCTGACCTTTACGAACAAGCAGACCGTCCCCGGCCGTCGGTATACTTTTGCACGCCCCGAACCCTCCCCTCCGCGCTGCACTCTGCCGAGTCTCTCTGCCGGGAGCGCCGCCGCCGTCGCGAGCGCAGCGTCGCCGTCATCGCCAGCCGGGCCGTCCGGTCCCTCGACCTGCGCGTCGGCCAGCAAGTCCGGTCCCTCGCCGTCCTCGGCGCCAAGCCACCCACCACCACCACCACCACCACCACCGCGCCGCGGTCCCCGGCACGCAGTTCCCGCCATTCCTCCTCTTCCTCCTCCTCCTCCTCACGAAGCCTGACCCTCCGCGAGTCGTCCAGCTTCTGCGACGTGCCGCTCGCCGAGTGGCGCCGCCGCCAACCCTCCGGGTACAGCCTGCTCACCGGGCCCGGCGTGCTGGTCGAGGCCGGCGCCGCCGCCACCAAGCGCTGGTCCTCGACCCACGCGTCGCCCTCGGTATCACCGTTGGCGTACGGCGAGGAGAAGGAGGAGGAGGAGGAGCAGCGGAGGCTCGGCGCGATCAGGAAGCACCTGGAGGCGATGGAGCGGCGTGCGGCACGGGGAACGGGGCCCGCGCGGGTGGAGGGCGCCGGCGGCGGCGATCCTGGGGGTGCTGGGCGGGCGCGGCCAAGGGCGCGATGGCGGATGCCGACGGGCTCACGTTCCGCGAGGCGGGCGCCCCGGGGGGGAAGGATGATAAGGAGAAGGAGGAGGAGGAGATGGCGCCGGGCGGCGTCGGGATGCGGGACACGCTGGTGGCGGCCGGGTTCGGGCTGGCGGCGGGGACGACGGCGGCGGCGCTGCTCGTGTACGTGGTCCCGTGGGAGGCCTTCTTCGGCCATCTCCGCGGGCTGCTGGCGAGCTGGTGGGCGTGGATCTGCGACTTGTTCTCGCGCCTGCAGGACGCGGTGCGGTCGTTCCGGGCACGGGTAGCGGAGGAGATGCGCCGCGGAGGCCGGAGGGGGGGAAGGATGGAACGGGGAGGTGCGCGGTCTGCTGGCTGGTGGTAGCTGGAGCTTTCGTGCAATGCTCCCGCGGGACTTTTTTTTTTTTTTTGCTGGACGAATAGATTGATATTTGTTTCTTATGAATTGACCGAATTTTCCTGGGCAGAAACACTTGATTGAATGGGAAACTCACAGATGGGAAACTAGCCAAGTGGATGTTGAGAGAATGAAACTTGTTATCAAGTGTATACTGGAAAATTTTATAGAATTGCAAGGATATATATACAAAATGAACCCACGGCACTTAAAGCTTCCCAAGTGCCTGCCGCAGCGCCGCAAAGTCCATCGAGCCCAAGCCCGTCGCCGCGTCCCAGCCCTTCGTGGCCGGGAATCCCGCCTCGCCGCATCCCCTACTGCTCCCCCCGACGACGTCCCGCAGCGGCGCGCGCACCTCCGCGTCCCTGTACAGCGCCGGGTTGACGAACCCCAGCGGCGCCTTGCCCAGCGTCTGCCTGTAGTCGTTGATCTGCGCCAGCACCGCCGCCCACGCCGGCGTCGACGCCGACGTGCCGTACGCGCGGATCTTGCGCCCGCCTAGCACAATGTCCCAGTTGACGCCGACCAGGCTGACGTCCGGGATGCCGCGACCGCCCTTGCTGAACTTGCCGTCGAACCCGGCCCGGGAGGCCCCCGCGCGTAGGCCGCCGTGTCGGCTCTCCCTGGTAGGCCGGCGCGGCCCAGTAGCGGGAGAAGCCGCCGGCGGTGGCGCCGTCGGCTGGGAAACGCGGCGGCGACCTCGGTGCCGGACGGGGGTGGTGAACTGGGTGGCGCCCGACGGGCGGTGACGTAGGGGGCAGGAGGCCGGGGAAGGTGGGCACGTAAGCCGCCCGGGCTGGCGGTCCTGGCGGTCCAGGCCGGAGACGCCAAAGTCGCCGGAGCAGAAGAGCACGGTGACGCCGCGGGCGCGCCCGGCCTTGATGAACTCGCCGCAGACGCGGTTCTTGTAGCGGGCCGGGAAAGCCGGGACTCGCTGCCGAGGTACGAGCTGGAGATGACCGGCGGGCGGGTGGGAAGGCCGCGTTGATCCACTGGCCGAGGGGTGACGAGCTGGTCGCCAAAGTAGCGGTTCGGCTGCGCCTGGTTGTTCGGGGCCGACCATCAGGTAGGTGACCGCCGCGGGGTGCCCGACGGAGAGCGCGATCTGCGTGTCCAGGTTGCCCTCGAGGGAGGCGTTGCGCTCGTTGTTCGGGCGGGTGTCGGGGCCGCCGACGGTGACGTCGGCGAAGTCGGTACCGCGGCCGGCGGCGGGGAAGAACTGCTGCAGGAACTGGGCGGCGTCGGCGTGGCTGGCGGAGAAGTCGAGGAAGCCGGTGATGGCGAGGCTCTGGGTGCCGTTGCCGGCGGCGGCGTAGTCGACGTTGTAGTAGTCGTTGATGCAGGCGGCGGTCACGTCGTCGGGGCAGGCGGCGCCGACGGCGCGGCCGGACAGCGGCGCGGAGGCGACGGCGCCCTTCTTGGGGCCGAACTCGCTGTGGAAGACGGTGGTGGGCTGGATCGTGTCGATGTGGTCGTGCAGCAGCTGCGGCACGGAGTACTCGAGGGCCCGCGCGGCGACGATGCGGGTGCCGCGGTCCGCCTCGTCCTCGTCGGTGCCCTCGCCGTGGAAGAGGCTGTACTTGGTCTGCAGAAGCGACTCGGCCTTGCTGACGGGCACGTCGAACGAGATCCAGTCCGGCGAGGACTGCCGGATCGAGTCGCCGGTGATGCCGTAGGCCGACAGCCACAGCTTCACCAGCCTCGTGGTCACGGCCGAGGGGGCGGTGTGCTCCTGGACTTCCTCCTTGGACAGCCACTTGCCATAGTTGGGACTGCTGGGGTTGGAGATGTCCAGCAGCTTCCTCTCCAAGCCTGCCATGTCCTTTTGCTTGAGACCAATGGGCATGCTGAGGATGGCCTCGGCCGGAGCGTCGCCCTGGGCCACCCAGCCAGAGGCCGGAGCGGTCAGCTTCTCAAAGATGGACACTGGCCCGAGATCCTGCAGAGGGGAAGCATGGGCGAGGGTGAGGAGCGCGGCAAAGACCGCGGTAGGCTCAAAGACAACCATGGTATGGATGTGTGACTGTATAGACAGCTTGCCGTTGATGCTCGCTTCCCCTCGACGCACAGGAATCTTTGCCCCTATTTGTATAACAACATGTAGCCGCCAAGGCATGAAAGTTGTCGCGTTGTTGGCTCACGTCTATAGTCATTCCAGCGCCCTTCCGCGCGCTTAAAGGTAGAGCGAGGGTGAGACAGACCCTGGACCTCACCATCCTAAAGTGAGACCTTCCTAACTGGGATGGTGATCTACCAGAACCCAGTTCCGTGTCTAAGATGCCGGTAAGACCGTGACATACTTGTATAGGCTGTAAAATGCTTTCACTAGCTAGTGAGCCCTTGTCTTGTTCCTTGTCGTGCATCCCTGCCACGGACATGGAGCTCATCCGGAATGATGCCATCCCGGAGAAACATGGTGTTCGGCAGATCTCCCTATTTTCTATCCGTAGATGTGACACATAAATAGATATTGACAAAATACGCCTGAAAAGCTGAGGGGAAATGTTGTGTGTCTCGGCAGACCACCGAGGTCTCAAAAGCCCTCCTTGTCGGTATCGTCGACAACTTATTCCCCGAGTCCCACAGTTCTGAACCTGGTGTACCTGACTTTTTGGATATAAATATAACGGAAGATATAGATAGAGACTAGAGTTGACTAGAGTCACGGATCGACTGATGATAACCTGCACGACGTGGGAGTAGCGCCCATCTAGCAGTTGCACTAGACAAACTCTCCTTCCCTTTCTACTAGTACATGGGTAACCAATTTGTGAAATTGGTCATGCGAATTAGATAGCCATGTCATTTGAGCCAGCGGGATGGGTGAAGAGCCCGACCTGCTGTGACCGAGCGCATCTTGCACCGCCTTCTCGGAAGCTGAAAGGCGATCCTTGCCGATACACCGTCATACTTGCATTCTGAAATGGCAATTAGAGTCACAGTGGCCTCCGTTCAAAGTGAATGGTGGTACTACGACTCCTGATCAGCAACAACGCCACCAGGATCAGGCCCAGGGTACACTTCCGAGATTATTTGCAAATTTCATTTGATTCAAGCATCTAACAATTTATTAAGAGCCTTACGTTCTACATTACCCTAGCTCTTCATCCTACTGCTACGCGACACCGCTTCCTCCTCGCTTCCTTGACCCGGGCTGAGACCTTTCAGACTCGTCATCATCCAACGCACGCTTCCCTGCTCTCCTCTTCGCAGCGTTGCTGTCAGACTCGGTCGACTCTGGATTGTCACAGACGTCCGCGTTTGATGCTGTACCAGGAGCATCCTGTTCCAAAGGCAGCATGACATCAACAACCCACGGCAGCTGGGGGTCCCCATCCGACTCACCCTTGATCAACGCATTCACAAACAACGTCTTGCCTACATCACTTTCCTCCGTGAGACTCGCGCAGCAGTAGCTCTGCTCTTGATACCTTTCCCTCTTTTCTCTTTTCGCCCCAGTCTCCTCCGGGCCGTCAAACTCGCTCCCGACCAGCGTGCTCAGGGGCTCGACGACCCGCGAGGCCGAGTTGTCGATATCCGCGAGGAAGGAAGGGCTTCTCGCTCAGCCTGCCCCTCCACGCGACCACCATGGCACCCCATCCCTCGTGGATGTGGCCGAAGCAGTGGATCCGCGGCCTCGCCCTGACCACCGCCGCGAACAGGGACGGAAACACCCCGGCGCGCTCCCGGCCGTGGGTGCGGTCCAAGACGCCGCGCGGCGGCCCCCGTGCGTGACGACCACGTCCGTCCCGTCCTCGATGGCAAAGTCGCGGCCCTGGCTTCGGGGTGGTACTGGAAGCCCCAGTCGCCCAGCGACGGCGTGTAGGGGCTGGCGTAGACGCGCGCAGCCTGCCGCCGTTCCGCAGCGCGAAGCTGTGCGTGCCCTCGTCCAGCAGGTGGATGCCGTGCCTCTCGGCGTCGAGCAGCAGCTGCCTGGCCTGCCCGAACTCGCCGTAAAACTTGCTGACCAGCTCCGGCTCGAGGGGGGGGGGGGGGGGGGGGGGGGGGGGGGCTTGATCGCCTGCAGCTTCTTCCGAAAGGCTGGCGTGTCCAGGGTGAAGTCGTGGTTCCCAGCGATGACGAGCTTCAGAGGTGCGTTGATTCTGCGCAGCAGCGCGATGGTGGTTCGGAACTCTTCCAGCTTGGACTCTTCCGTCAAGTCCCCGGCGTGGATGCACACGTCGACGTGGTTTGGGGGGACTCTTCCCTCGAGGGTCATGCCGTGCGTGTCTGATAGTATCATGATGGATGTGTTGACCGAGTTTCGAGGTGTCATTGCGCAGGTTTGGGCAGACATGTCTCTCCGAGGGGAATTTACTTTGCAGATGGATAGGATGAGATCTGGGAAAGTCGGCCTTTAAATTCCTCGTGGCGCGACGTGGCGCGTTTTTAAATTTGGCATTCACATTTACGGCGCCGGTCTGTCACTTGATTAAAATTTAATCAAGATGTGAGCTTGTGATCATTCTTTTGCTAGAAGACACTCGTGTCTAAGTTCTGTCGGGCTGAGCTAGAGAAGGATGGCCCAACTTGGCTTCAGAGCATAACCAACACCCAGTTGGGCAGACATGTTGAGTATTTTCCGACGCGAAGAAACTAATTTATATACTGAATTTTTTCCCTGGCCATTCTTCGGCAGGGGATGAGTCATTCCATCTCCCGCAGTAGTACGGGAGGATTCCTTGTAGATGCAAGTCATCTCCATCGAGTATAAAATATCGTATTATCGTTGCAAGTGCATTCCACCAAGGAGACATGATGTCCATGACTGTATACAAGACAGATAGAAGATGTAGAGGAGGTGTATGTAAGACAGACATGATATGGCAACGAGGTTGAATAGGGACAGCTCCCTTTCCCTTACTTGTTGCAAGCTGGGTTCTCTCCGCTGGCGCAGCTGGCCAGTCCCTTTCCGATGCCGTTCATCAGGTTGCTCGCGCCCTTGGCCAGGTGACCGGCTGCATTGGCTGCGCCCTGAACGTCGTCGCCGACCTGCTTCGCCATCCCCTGAACATCGTCGCCCACCTGCTTCGCCATGCCCTGGACGCCGTCCGCCACCTGCTTTGCGGCGTCCTGCATCTCCTTGCCAGCCTGCTGCGCGGCGCCCTGCACCTCCTGGCCGGCCTTTTGCACCATGACCTGGGCGTCGCTGACCGCCTTGTCGGCACCGTTGCCGGCCTGGACCACGGCGCCGGAGATCATCTCGCCGCCGTGCTCGAGCATGTTGCCCGCGTTGTTCGCGATCGCCTGGATCCCGTTGCCGAGTCGCTGGGCGCCGTCACTGATGGCGCCGCGGGCGTGGACGGCCTCGACGGGGGCGCCGGAGACACCGCCGGAGACGGCGAGGAGGAGGGTAGCGAGAGAAGTGGTGAATCTCATGTTGAATAATATTATATTGGAATTTTTAAAGAAAGAAGAGAATAAAAAAAAATTGGGCGTGTTTGAAGGAATGACAGGCACGTAGCTACCAAACAAGATGGCAGATCGTCGTGGATAGGCATCATGGTTCTTATGTCCTTTGACTCGGCCCATGCTGCAAAATTACAACAACCCGCCCATACGACCTCAATGCATATGGTAGCATCTACACGGACTTTTTCGGTGGCGCTTGAGCCGCCTCGGGATTGACGGACTCGTCCGGATGGGATGGATGAGGCTCAAGCGATAAGGGCAGGGCCGAGCACCACGTTCTCGAGCCAGGGCCGTTTTAAATTCCGGCCACAAGGTTCAGGTACGGACGGCTGCGCTCAGTCTCGCCATGGACCTCAATGTTACCACCTAGAGTTACATCTGGGCGGCCCTCATCAATTCATCATCTACGCAGTCGCCGAACAGGGACTCATTGTAGTAAGGGTGACCCTGTGAGCTTTCGCGTCGGTGACTGGTTGGCCACCCGCATTCGTAACGCCCCGTTAGACAGAGCAAAGCGTCAATCATCATTGGTGCTTACCGCTTCAACACTGCGGCTTTGTTTGTCAAGAATTCCCGCGTCGAAATGCCCCATACCCCCATACCACTTATCACTCGGCTGCCAAGAGGCAGTGCCGAGGACAATGGAGTCGGTTCAGTGCGGTGGAGCGACGATTGTCCCAGGAGTATGGTAATGATGGTTCATGCGGGCGTAGTTCTGCGAATCAAGCCATATTGTATGAAATGCACCAGATTCGGCTTGATGTCTTGAGGGTTGTTGGTCAAGTTGTAGAATGGAGTGGTGGTGGAACAGATTGTCGGAGAGGTGCATTGGTATTAACGATTGCCAAGATCCAGCTGCAGACTTGCCAGCTCACGCTCAGCTTTGGGTGTGCCCCTTGACGTATTACATACATAGGTAGTTGCTATAATTAGGTAGTTTCAGTTGGCTTACAAGTCTGTTGGTGAACCTGGCAAGCGGCCGTCTACATAGGTACTAAGAGCGTGCTGTCAAGACCGCCCAACTGTAACTACCTGTAGTAATTAATGAAGAAAAAAAATAATGCAATCATTTTTGGATTCATCCATCCACTCACCGTGTGAATATCGGTCTACGATCCCGCTTCCTGTCTCAAACGCACCTCGATAGTATAGTAGCCACAGCAAGGGTGCCAGGACGCCGCGCCACATGCCACATGTCTTGATCGGAAAAATCCCTGACCCGGTAATACATACCAGAATCTCGGGTTTCCCAACTAGTTGGAAGATCAGTTATCAATGAACCTAGTGGCGTCTTGCAGAACAAGGTTAATTAATGACTAGAATTGATTGTTTGCGGCTGTGATCCTAGCGGGATCCCTGTCGCCGTACCCTGTACCCTGTATCCTCTTGCTGGGTGGAGATGGCTTCCTGGCCCCGCCCGGAACTTTCCATCTCCCTACACACACATCATCATCTTCATCTCCGCTGTCCTTTGTATTACACGTCGTTTCTACCTATCCATCTCGAACCTACGCATCTTCTGTTCTCCAGTAATAGGCTTCTCATGAGACAATGACCATCGGTCCGATGACAACCCTTTCAACATGATGCGCTTCAAACGCGCCTGTCGACTCGTCCCAACACCAACAGCACCGCCCGCGGCGGCACAGGCCAGGCGTCTCCATCTGGCTCCTCCATTTCTCCTCGACGACTATGTGCCTCGCTATCAAATGCTAGGGTCCCGCAATGTCGCGCAAAAGCGATCGAGGGCCTATGCCCACCTGCGCAAATGCAATCTCTGTCCCCGTTTGTGTGGCGTCAATCGTTACGAGACGACGGGCATGTGCCTCATCGGAGACAAGGCCAAGGTCAATGTCATAGCTCCTCACTTTGGCGAGGGTGGGTTTTATCTGCCGTCTCCCCTTTGTCTTCCCCCCTCTTTGCTACGCCCGGTAACACACGAAACCTGCTCACGCTGATGAAAATTCTTGGCAGAGCCTTGCATACAGGGACACAATGGCAGCGGTGCCGTCTTCATGAGCGGCTGCAATCTCCGCTGCGTGTTTTGCCAGAACCACGACATTTCCCACCAGCGCAACGGCATGGACTTGACGCCCGAAGAGCTCGCCGAGTGGTACCTGAAGCTCCAAACCGTCGGCCACGTGCATAACATCAACATCGTGACCCCTGAGCACGTCGCACCGCAGGTGGCCCTCAGCATCCTCCACGCGCGCGAGCTCGGGCTCCACGTCCCCATCGTCTACAACACCTCGAGCTTCGATTCGCTAGCCTCGCTCGAGCTGATGGATGGCCTGGTGGACATCTACCTGGCCGACTTCAAGGTGTGGGAACCAGGTTCGTCGCGGCGCCTGCTCAAAGCCGACGACTACGCCGCCACCGCCCGCGAGAGCGTCAAGGCCATGCACGCGCAGGTGGGCGATCTGTGCTTCACACCCGACGGTATCGCCAAGCGGGGACTCCTGATCCGGCATCTGGTCATGCCCGGCCGCGAGCGCGAAGGCGCCGCCATCATGCGCTTCCTAGCCCGCGACGTCTCCAAAGACTGTTTTGTCAACATTATGGAGCAGTACACGCCGCGAGCACATGTTGGGAAGCCGAGGCGTGGTGCTGCTGCCAAGGCTGGCGGCGGCGGCGGCGGCGAGGCGCGGTACCAGGAAATCAATAGACCGATCAATGACGACGAGGTAACTTTGGTTCGCCAGGCCGCCGAGGCGGCGGGTTTGTGGCGCTTCAATGAGCCGCCCAAGCATGACGGTTTTGCCATTTGAAAAATGTTAATGACAAGGACCGACTCTCACGCCGCCGGAGCCGAACCTGTGTCTCGGACGGGTCGATCCTTTGCGCTGGGAGCCTTGCATTGGATTGGGTATGTCGCGCGTCATACTCCATGGCGCAACAGACGAATCCCATAGAACACAAGTACAAGTACAAGCCAATGCTAAAGGCCTCAGAAACCCGTCTCAATTTGGGCCTTGTTGTTGAGCCACAAAAGATCAGCCAGATGCTAACCAACAGCGGGCGGGTGGCGGACGAGGTTTCAGCCAATCTTGGTGGGGCTTCGACAGCAGCTCCCCCGCGACTTTGTTAGAGGTTCTGGATGTTCTGGATCAGTTGCGCCCGCTACAACGCCCGCGCAAACAATCCAGAAATGAACCTATTAGTCCTGCCTTGGACAACCAGTAAGTTGCCAAGCCAATTGTATAGCGGCGACCCTATACGCTTCGGTTCCTCTAGGTTCATCACCCTCTTGTCCTCTTGTTGCCAAGTCCTGGAGCAAGTTTCATCATGCAGAACAATAGCTACCACGGGCTTATACATTCCCTAATATTGCCTTCCTTTTACCCGGTCCTCTTTGTTCTTTTCAGTCCCTCGGCCAACTTATAAGAATGGCCGCCGTCTTGGCGGACGGAAACGTCACACGCAGCGTCCCGGGCATGCACCAAACCGGGCAAACATGTACCAACATATCACCACCGAAAATCATCAATCCTCGCAATCCTGCATCAACAAACATCGCGATCAAGATGGTCACAGCAGTCACCCATCGAGACCCTGTAGCGTCACCCCAATCCAAGTCCAAGCCCCAGTCCATGCAGCACCAACACCAACACCAACAGTCGTCCACTCCGAACCCTCGCCGCCGGACGTCACGGCCGCACTGCCTCCTCGCACCGCGCCCGTACGAGGACATCTACCATGAGCAGTCATATTTGTCCTATCAATTGCAGCAGAAAATGCACCGCGTCGAGGGCCTCATCCGCGAGTACTCGGCGGCGCAGGCGCAGCTGAGCCTCGGCGCTGAGGGCAAGACACGCCGCCGGCTACGCAAGCTCCTCAACCTGCTGCGATGCAAGCTTGACGAGGCCTCAGAGCAGGGGTTTGCCATCTTCAGCCGGCTCGGCGAGCTATACATGGAACAGATCAGCAGGGATATGTGGGAGCGAGCGCGCGCGGCGGCCACAGCACCGGTGGTGCTCGTGGCTCCGTCGTCACCGACACCGGACAACGACGGCAATACCGTGTCGGTCCAGCAGCCCGAGATGGAGGGGCAAGAGGACAGTCAGAATAATGCCGCGCCGGCGACACCATGCCTGAGTTTCACCCTGTCCGAATGCAGCGTGGCGAGCTCCCCCGTGCTGATGCCGCCTCTGTACACCGCGGACCCGGCACAGGCAGGCTCCCAGGCAGTCCCGCGGTGCATTACGGAAGAGTATCTCGAGAGAATACCAGAGGAGAAGCTGGGGAATGCGGCTGCGCCCAAGACGCCGACGGCGCCGCAGAACCCGGTCAAGGAAGATGACGACCTGAGGCCTTGCACACGGCAAAGCAGCAGCAGCGTGCCCGAAGTCGGGAGTCTCGAGTACTATTACGTGCAGCATGAAGCGATGAAGGAAGAGCACTGCGGTGCCGACGACAACGGTGGTGGCCACGGGAGTCGCAGCGACGAGGCAGGCGGCCAGACGTCCGCGAAGCTACGCTGCTGTCGGTACAGTATGCCAGTGATGCAGTTTACGTGGCCCGAGTTGTGAAAACAGCAAAGGTTTTGGTCAAAGTGTTCCCGTATGTACAGCAAGCACTATAATCCATAATATTATGTCTTTTTTTTTTTTTTACATTAATTAGCATCCTCTAACAAAGTTATTCATGTAAATCGTGCGTGTTGCTACGGCCGCCTCTCTCCAACGACTGTGTCGTAGTTTGCTTCTATAAACTTGCCTTTTTCTTCTCGGTATGATTACTGCGCTCATGTTGTCGCGCTCTCTTGTTGAACAGCAAAGGACACAACCCCAGATTGCATGTCTAGGCAAACTCTCCGAACTGCCCGTCGTCAAAACCCATGGCCAGGAGCGACTTGCGCTTCGACTTGACGTCCTGTGCGCTCGGCGGCGGCGGCAACGCGAACCCACCACTTCCTTCCGCCCTGCCCCCCTCCTCCGCCGCCGCCGCCGCCGTCACCGACGACGACGACGACGAAGACGCCGGTGGTGGCGGCGGTGCCAGCGCAAACGACTGCAAGCTCGCCCCAGCCGCGCCTTGCTCCATCTCCCCCCCCTCCCCCTCCCCCTTTTCCTGCGGCCTCCTACGGCCCAACTTGCCCCCAATGTTCACCGTGATCGTCTCGCCCTCCTTGAGACTATAATCCCTCACCTGCGCCTGCGCCTGCACCGCCGCCGCCGCCTTCCCCGTCGCCTGGGCCGCCGCCGCCGCCTCCCACCCGAGCGCCCTACGCGCCTCCTGCAGCGCGACCGCAAAGTCAAACGCCTCGGGCCTCTCCTCGAAGCCGACGCCGAGCGTGGCCCGCCGACCCTGCGGGTCGCGCACCGTGAGCGCGAAGAAGCGCGCGCTGTCCGTGGCGGGCTCCACCGCGGCGGCGTCCACGTACGGGGCGGCGGCGAACAGCTGCCCGTTGGCCGGGTCCTCGAGCACCACGTCCACCTTGAGGGTGGACGTGGAGGAGGAGGAGGAGGTGGTGGAGGAGGTCTCGAGGAGGCGGAGGCGGGCGGAGAAAATGTCCCGGGAGGGGTCGTCGGTCCAGTGGGCGGCGACGTGGCCGCGCATGGAGGCGAGGGGCGGGATGGAGTAGACGTGCACGCGCGGCGCGAGGAAGAGGACGCGCTGGATGGCGTCGGCGGGCAGCGCGGCGCCGGTGGCGGGATCGTGGAGCGTCATTCGGGGCGGGAGAAGAGAACGAGATCTGGTGTGGTGTGGTGTGGTTGGTTGGGGAGTTGTTTTTCTTTTTTTTGTTGGTCGTGGCCTCGGGGGAAACTTTCTGAGGCGGACTTGCCGCGGGGAGGAAGGCTTCGTTGCTTGAATCTCGTTTGATAAAAGCCCTTGGGGGGGGGCGGGTGACGGCAGGGTCCGGAGGGCGGACGGAGAGAAGCCGGGCGAAGCAGTCAAAATAGTGGCGATGGAGAGTCCAAGTCCAGACAATGGGCTTCGTGACGAGGAGACAGGCCAGACAATGTTGGATGTGTAGTGTGCAACCGGGAGGTTGTCCTTTCTGATAAAAGGTATTCTGCCAGTTTGACCTCCGCGGGGTCGTATTCTTTGGCGGGGCTCGCTGCAATATCCCTACTGGTCCGCATTCAACGATAACCCAGGCTTCAGCGTTCTAGCAGGTGCTTACCGCTCCTTGCTTTTTTTTTATTCATGTGCTCCTGGTCGCTGAACAATGTCGCTCGCCATTCACTTTCTCCACGGGAAGCCTACGTGAGCAGTAATTGGTGCAACAACTTGCGGCCTACAGACATAGGCCCTCCCTCTCAGTCAGACGCCACGTCAGGCAACACGCAACTCCGACCTCATTTACCCTTCCATGGAAAACGTCATGCCATTAAGCTACTGAGAGTCAGAAGCTCTAGTCCTTTTAAACTCTCTACCTGTAACACCCAACTTGCATAATCGTCAGCCTGCAACCCATCCTAGCTGTAACTTCATTTATTTTGCACGAAACTCAGGCATATGCCTCCTTCTTTTCCAACAAAATCAAGTATCCATATCATGACCCTACTCATCATCCTCGTCAGCCTGGGCCTCGACCTCTTCCACCTCCCCGTGGCCATTCACTGCGACAGGTCCGTTGTCGATAGCCGAGCCGCCCTCCGCCTCGAGCTTGATCCAGGCATCCCATTCGGGAAACAGATCATCATCCTCGCCAGGGAGGCCAATTAGCTTGGCTACCCGGGTCTTCTTCGATTTTTCCAGATTTTCCTTCCACAATGTGACAGCATCCGCAGTCAGGCTAGGTTTGTATGTCTGCGTGAAGAGTACCGACTCGGCATATCGCTCCGTCTTCGCCAGAATACTCTGGCACTTTTGCACATCTCCAAGCAGCCAGTAACACGAAAATGCCACGTTGTTGGCGGCTCTCTCCTCAGCTTGCGCAGCTAGCTTGGTCAAGCCGTCGCGATCCCCAGTGGAAGAATGGAGAAGTAGTAGTGATCCGATGTCCTTGGCGTGCGTGAAGCACTCAGCAGCCAGCGCAACGTCCCACGCGGCAAGAGCTGCATCTCCTACAGTCTTCCACTTGTGCTCAACATCGGCGGCGCGGGCAAGCTCCAGGGCAATATCGAGTTGGCTTAGGCCAAGGGCAAGATCGAATTTGTGTTCGGGGTCGGTTGCGACCTCCAGAGCGAGCTCCTTGTGACCCTGGCCCTCGAGAAACCGGGCAATCTTGTTCAGTTGGTCGTTGGGAATGGTGGGCAGCAATTCAGCCGCAGTCTCCATATCTTCACGCAGAACAAGAGTCTGGTACTCAAGAACGGGCAGCGATAGAGAGAACGACGTAACATTGACATCTTTGTCGGCAAGGTAGATTCTCGAGTCTCTTTGGATATAGCCCAAGACGTACATAGCCTTGTCGAAGTGTGAAACCGTGTACGTCTGGTCGCCGACCAAGTAGTTTAGACGGTTGGTGCTATTCGTGTAGATGAAGCAGTCGCCGACCCATTCGCCGGTGCGCACCCTATATTCCGTCAGAGGTTATAAGATCAATCGCGTTTGGGAAAACTCACGTCTCACTGATGTCGGTGACGACCTCAAAGGCGGCCTCCACGCCGTCATCGTCGACCTGGCCAGCCTGGACAGCCTCAACGTAACTCTCTCGGGAGAATCGCAGCACGTAAAATGAATCCTCACAAGCAATGGCGACGAGTTCGCCACTCTCGGACCAGTAAACGTGCTTAGGTTCAACCTCGATTCGGCGAACAAGGCCGCCGGTGGCCCAGTCAAAAAACGAAACGCCACCCTGCCCAGTAACACCAAGAAGAACGCCTCCAGTCAGGCCATCCGCCTGGAATCCAACGTCAAGGCCGCCAGACTTTTCGGCAAAGTTCTTATAGATCTTCACTGTCGTCGGCGTCTCGCGTATGGCAAAATCGTTGCTATTCTCCTTGGAAGCCCAGACAAAGTCAAGGGCGGAGCCGAATGCTTTGTTACGCCACGCCAAGGCGGTATAGATGATATATTCGCCATCACCACAGACAGCAACAAAACGTCCGTTGGGCGAGTGGATCAGAGTCTGAGGGTAAACTTCGCAGGTTCCGAGGTCCTTGGTCGGGAGTGAGATCGGATCACTGTCCTTGATTTCAGTATCTAGTCCCATGTTAGCGAAGAGAAAACCTTTTTCAGCCTGCTCTTACTTACCTCCTTTAATGATTGAGGAAACAACCTCGTTATGCTTGGCCCAGATAAGCTTGCCTGAAGGGTCCATGGACACGGCGGGCTCTTCACGACCAAGCTTAACAACCACGACGCCATCGTCGTAACCAGCTGCAATGCATTGTTGTCCTTTTTGAGATGAGACGCACCAAGCACGCTCCATGCTATAGTTAAGAGACGTCTCGAAACGATAGGTGTTGGCGTGCCAAACTCGCAGTGTGCCGTCCTCTGAACCAGAGACAATCACAGGCAGCTCGGGGTGGTAGACTGCAAAGGACACATTGTGTGTATGACCCTCGAGCGTCGCAATCAGCGACTTGGTTGTGTAGTCCCATATCTTGATTGTTCGATCATCGGAGGTTGTGAGAAGGTAAGGCTTGTCGGAATGGGGATAGTAGTCGACGTGATTGACACCCTTAGTCTCATGCGCTTCGAGGGTGAAGTTAGCGTGTGGCGAGCCGAGATTCCAAATCTTGACAGTTCTGTCCAGACAGGCAGAAGCAAAGGTGTTGGTGTCTTTCGGATTGATGGCCAGTGACAGAATGTAGTGGCTGTGGCCCTCGAAGACGCGCACACATTTCCAGCCCTTTTCCCAGTCCCATAGCTTAATAGTCATATCATCGGAGGCAGTCAGTACAAATGGCTGCGTCGGATGGACAACAATGGCTCTAATATAGTCGGGGTGGGCTTCGAAGGAGGTAATCTTCTCAGATGTGTTGTAGTTGTAGACACGAAGCTGAAAGTCATCGGAGCCGCAAACGATCCAGTTCTTGCGAGCGATGAATCTACCGGCACGGACGGGAACATCGGTCATCTCAAAAGTCTTGACGACCTGTTGGGTGTCGTAGGAGGTGATGTTGACGTTGCCTGGGTTGAGTCAGCAGAGTGTTGGAGCAGGCTTGCACATGAACCGTACCATTGTACAAGGTTGTCAGCACCCAAGGCTCGTGAGGGTGAAAATCGATGCCCTTGACTCGGTCGCTGCGGGTGTAAAGCTGGCGCTATACGGGCATGGTTGTCAGTGCCAATTCGAAGAGCTGAGAGGAGGTCGCGAGGGAGCAGAAGGCCAGATTGCGCCCGGAGAGACGGTCAAGCTTGAGCTGACCAGCACCGCCGTGCCAAGGGTGAACTTGATACTTCATAGCAGACTTTGAGCGTACCTTGACGTCGAGCTTCATGTTGACGGTTTCTGTCCGCTACTCGCGACGTTGTAAGGGGAGGTGAGTTGTCGACGTTGAAAGGCGGCGTGGAGGATCCCCTGATAGTGGGGTTGGCGGACTAGGAGTTGGGAAGGAGGGCAGGCACGGGATAACCATGGGAGAGCGCAGTAAAAGGTCTGGATTTCTGAGGATGGTTTCCTGATCCTGTAAAGAATTATTATAGTCTCAATGGAAAAATTTGGAGAAAAATTGACGTAGCGCAGGCCAGCTCTTGCTGATACGCACAACGAACCTGACAGCATGTTTGGAAAATGTGGCCATCTGAAGCTCCAGGCCAGCTAATTGTTGGTGCCTAATTTCTCAGGCAAGAAAACTTCACTTACACTGCCATTGGCAATTACATTCTTCAATGCGACCCGGTTTTGTAATTTTTGTAATAGAGAGAGTGTTCAATAGCTTATTTAGAATTTTGGCTTAGCATTTTTTCCTTGAATCCTTGTCCACTTCCGTTCTGGCTCATCCATCATGGCCGAGGAGAATCGGCCACGGTTCTTGGGCTGCAGTCCAATTCGGCTGGCTGCCTCAATTTATGAAATCAAGGAGCAACCCGCCCTAATGGTAATGATTCGGGCGGGGAGTCAGTTTCTGTGACTGGTTCTTGGGCTTGCAGAAGAATTGCTTCAGTTACTTGAGAATTGAGGATTGACGTGAGTGACAGGATAAGACAACCAAGCTCCTACCCACTGGCACAGGTTGCGTATGTAAGTAGCGTTTTGCATGCTGGGTGTTCACTATAATATCAAACTGTCCCACCCGTATTGCCATTCGAAACTTGAAAGAAATTATATTTTAAGCGGCTAATATTATCTCCCCCTCCCCTCCCCCGCATCTTGCCATTGGCAAGTTCTAACTAGTTAGTATATAGGGTATTAGCCCGCCTTGTGCCAACGCATCGCTTGCCTACCTATCCAAGACATTTTGTTCTTGTAGAGGTATGGCCATCATTTGTAGCGCATCACGATTAGCAAACCGGTAGCCATGGCCTCTTAGTAGCGTCCTGCTATTGCATGCAATTTGCCACTCGGCGTCATAGGGTTGTGACGATTTTCCCCAGCTTTGAAAGTCCGTCTTGTTGGCACTGTCGAGATGGCACTGTGTGCCACACCCAACCGCGGCATGACTTGCGTCGCTGATGACATGTTTGCACAGTGCGTATTCATTTCTCTCAGCAACGCCCAACAACACCCCGCTGTGCTTTGGCAATCAGCAGGGAGTGGCCAGCGCCACGTCCTGACTCTGCAGTGCGAGCTGAAGTACCAGCTACAGCGATAACAAACACTATGCAGCCTACTGTGTCCGTACCTAGGTACAAGCCACCATGCCGTGTTGCACACCTAGCTGCACAGCCCCGTCCCGCCCAGCCAGCAGGCCGGCCCAGGTTCGCCCGGCGATAGCAGCACTCTAAAAAAAACATCCTTGGCGTCCTGGCGTCCTGGCCTCCTTACTGCTACAGGCCTGTGATGTCCCCATCATTGCTGCGCTTGGCCTCCACCAGTTCCGCCGCGCCCCTTTCGCTCGACATCCATCTGCTCTTGACTCTTCCCATATCATAATTGCCCAACGTGCACCGCTTACCCGTCGCTTCTACTTACTCCCGCATCCTCTCAGATCCTCCCCTCTTCATAGTTTCGCGGCCTCACAACAGTGTCATCCCGCGCAGCACCACAAACCTTGGGCTGCACTTTATTCCTATCCGCCTGCGGGGTTGTCAACCTGCATCCACCGCCACCTTTCCTCTCACACCCTCGAGTGCCTGATTTAGTCCTTTCTTTTCATCTGGCCACGACTCTGCAGCCCTGAATCTATTTCCAGACCAATTCGCTACCACTGGAGATATACTGCCTTCGACTTCCCCGCACCTCGTTCTGTACCCCGACGCTCTTCGCCCGCCGACCTTCAGGCATCAGCCCCATCCGTCAAGCAACTCCCCTTGGACAACTTTCGCGACATATGGCCATGTCGTGGAAACTCACAAAGAGTGTGTATCTGAATCATCCACCTGGCGTCTTGCCTCTTGGATCCTCTAGAGTCTCCCTTTTACTGGCAATCAAGTGACGAATGCTTGCTGACCAACCTGTGAAGAGTTCAAGGAGACACACTTGGGCACCCTGAGCCCATTCTCCCGATCTGCTTCGACCTCGACTATAACAGAAAAAGATGGCAAGGCCCAGCCCAGCCCAGGACTAGAAACCCCCGCCCCCGAGAATGATTCTGGTATGTAGTACTGAGCACCCAGAATCGGCTGCTTTGTGTCGCAGGCTAATTTCGATACGAATTCGCAGTTCCTGCCACAGTCACGCCCCAAGAGCCGACCGCCAAAGCGCCAAAACCCGGTATTTTGATTGTTACTCTTCACGAAGGGCAGGGATTCGCTCTCCCAGAAGAGCACCGCAATGCATTTACCTCACAACACCAGGGTTCATTGTCAACGAGCAATGCAGCATCCGTCAGACCTGGATCCCAGCGCATGGCAGGGTCTCTGGTGAATATGGGGTCGAGCCGCCCCCATTCATCTGCTGGCGGCTTCTCCGGAATCCCTACCAACCACGGTCGCATATCAGGAAAATACATGCCATATGCTCTCATCGACTTTGATAAAGTTCAAGTTTTTGTCAATTCGATTCAAGGAAACCCGGAGAATCCTCTGTGGGCGGGCAGCAACACGCAGTACAAGTTTGACGTGTCCCGTGTCACCGAACTCGTCATCCACCTCTACATGCGAAACCCAAATGCCCCGACGGGCGCTGGACGCAGCCAGGACATTTTCCTTGGCGTCGCTCGTATCAACCCCAAGTTCGCCGAGAGACAACCATATGTGGATGACCCCAAGCTCAGCAAGAAAGATCGCGAAAAGGCTGCTGCCGAGCATGCCCAGAAGCAGAACGGCGAGGGTCACAGCGGAGTCGATTGGGTCAATGTGCAATTCGGCTCTGGCAAGATCAAAGTTGGCGTCGAATATGTAGAGACTCGAGTTGGCAAGCTCACTATTGATGACTTTGAATTGCTCAAGGTAGTTGGCAAGGGCAGCTTCGGCAAGGTCATGCAGGTTCGCAAAAAGGACACCAATCGAATCTACGCTCTCAAAACGATTCGAAAGGCGCACATCATCTCTCGATCCGAAGTTGCGCATACCCTTGCTGAAAGATCCGTGCTGGCACAGATTAACAATCCCTTCATTGTCCCCCTCAAGTTCAGCTTCCAGTCGCCCGAGAAGCTCTACTTTGTCTTGGCTTTTGTCAATGGCGGTGAGCTCTTCTTTCATCTCCAAAAGGACGGCCGCTTCGATGTGAACCGCGCGCGATTCTATACGGCTGAGCTGTTATGCGCTCTCGAGTGCTTGCATGGATTTAGCGTCATCTATCGCGACCTTAAGCCCGAAAACATTCTTCTCGACTACCAAGGCCACATTGCACTATGCGATTTTGGCCTGTGCAAGCTTGACATGAAGGACGAGGACCGAACGAACACTTTTTGCGGCACACCCGAGTACCTCGCCCCAGAACTCCTCATGGCCCACGGCTACAACAAGACGGTCGACTGGTGGACTCTGGGTGTTTTGCTTTACGAGATGCTGACGGGCCTACCGCCGTACTATGACGAAAACACGAATGAAATGTACCGCAAGATTCTGTCCGAGCCCCTGCACTTCCCTGATATCGTGCCGCCAGCCGCCAAAGATCTGCTTACGAAGCTTCTCAACCGCGACCCGAGGCAGCGGCTTGGAGCTAACGGCTCTGCTGAGATCAAGGCGCATCCGTTCTTCCACGCCATAGATTGGCGCAAGTTACTGCAACGAAAGTATGAGCCTGCTTTCAAGCCCAATGTTGTAAGTCCCATTGAAGTAATCTGCGAGAACTTTCCAGCACTCAGCGCGCTTGTACTGTCTACTGCATGAATAGTCTGCCTTGTGGTTTATGATGCTAATGCTGATATTATAGCTCGACGCCATGGATATTGGCAACTTTGACCCGGAGTTCACCACAGAGATTCCAAAAGACTCGGTGGTGGAAGGTAGCCATCCACTTTCGGAGACGATGCAGAACCAGTTCACTGGATTCAGCTACAACAGACCGATTGCCGGACTGGGAGATGCGGGTGGCAGCGTCAAGGATCCGTCATTTGTGGGCAGCATCTCCGAGCACTAGTAGAAGATGCAGGGACGATCTGGTTTTGCGAAATTTACACTGGGCAAGACGGGGAATTGTGAACATTTGGCGTTGATTATCCTTCCCTGTTTGCTTCAGCGGGTCTGTCTGTAGCGGGGACGCATCCGCACCTGATCGTGTGCGGCTCGCCATGATGGAGAGTTGAGCAAGGCTGTTCAATGCAAGTGCTCAACTTGCGTGGCCATGCTATTCAGTAGGCACTTGATCGGTGGAAGATATAAGTAGAAACTAGCATTTCTTTGGTGTATTATTTTGAGTTCATGGATTCTACCATTGCTGTGTCATGGGCAATACCAATGTAGATTCGGATACATCTCTCGCCGTGTCCTCGAAGGGCAACGATGCTGTCTAGCATGGCCTCAAATATTGGCTCGCGATGCCGGCATTATGAGAACCGGGCTCATTGTCATGGGTCATATCTACAGAGCTCATGACCGCCGACAAGATTCTGCAACCTTCACTTTGCAGCCCAGTCCCTCTCATCACCATAAACTTTATACAACTGACCGTTTGCCTTGGTCGACATCGCGACTTGCATTTTTGAAAACACCCACCGGAAGGGTCGAAATAGATACAGACCACAAGGACAGCAAGCCGATAACGCTGGTTTACGCCACTCCAATGGAGTTTGTTCTGGCACACAATGCCCAGTTTCTAGGCCTGCACCCGTTGAGGATGGCTAAAAAATCGGCGATTCTGATCTCAGAGGGCTGCAGACCCAGAAACTGCACAATGTGCGCCAGAACAGATTCCATTGGAGTGGCGTAAGCGAGTGTCATCGACGCGTTAGCAACCCCGAGCCGTCCTCCAAACTGTAAACCCACACTTCCACCGCGCTCATCGTAAATAACCGCACCCGAATCACCACCATCTGTGGCCTTGGTACTGTCCGAAACCCCAAAAACTGTCTTATTCTGATAGACTTCGTGGGCTGGCGCGGGATTCCTCAATAGTCTTCCAGTCAACTCTTTGGTTGGACGGTCAGAATACAACGTCATCGGCCAGACATTGCGATTTGGCGGCTTGTTGTGACCAAAGCGGAAAGAGTGTACTTCAATCAGGGCCCAGTCCAGCCTTCCGTTGGTGGGTGTTCGAAATGTGTAGCCAGAGCCTGCATAAAGACGACCAAACAGGTGCTTCCATGAATGGTAGAACTCTTCTGGGGGGGGGGACGAGCCGCTCGAGGCGAGCCCGGCAGACAGGTCGATGGTTACGCCCGCCCGTCGCATGTGTGCGTTGACATCGGTGTCACGAAGCATCTTGATCCCGCGGGCGTTGGGGTTCACCATGTACATCAAGTCGGGGTGGAAGGACGTCATCTCGGCCGTACGAGCCTTGCCAACGTTCAGCATAGCACCACCCTGCTGGTGCAGTACATTCTTGACGCCGGCTACCGTGCTGCTTAGCGTAGCCCTCGCGAGCAGTCGTTCGTGAAGATGTCGTTGACCTCGACCACGCCACCGGGGGTGATTCCGGTGATCTCTGGGCGCAGCTTGTCGGCGGGTACGTCGAGTCCCTCGGCGAGCTCCTGCCGGTTGTTGGCCAAGGGTGTACCCTCCAGGCCCTGAAGCGGTCGGTCCTCGGGCTGAGCGGACTCCGTGGCTGTCTCCAAGTCGCCCTGTTGGGGGCGAACTGCACCTGCGAGACCGGCCGAGAGATCGATTTTCACACCAGCACGTCGCATATGCGCATTGACGTCAGTGTCGCATTTTCATACCACGACTGTTGGGGCAGACCATATACATCAGGTCCGGGTGAAAAGAAGTCATCGCTGCTGTGCGAGCCTTGCCGACATTAAGCATCGCACCGCCCTGTTGATGAAGGACTCCTTTGACACCGGCGACAGTGCTGCTTGGCATTCCAGTGTAGATGTTTCGCATGGTCTGACCGATATGGTTTTGGATGGCCGCGGCGACGGCGGGCGTTGGGCGCAGGTGAATCGTCTTCACCCGAAGAGGAGCGATGGATCCGCCAGGCATCACCGAGACACTCCTCGAGTCTGACTTTCGACTCTTCCTCGTCCTTGTCTGGGCCGTAAGTATAGAACCAAGCGGTTCTCTTGTGGCTCGACCATGACGGGCTCGCCAAAGAGGTGCGAAAGTTATGGCCTGGTTTGAATCCCTTCAAATCAGCGTCTCTCAATGGAGATCCCGCTACTGGCAGTACATCCTCATCGGTATCGGTTCTTCTGTACCCGGGATGGCAGGCTGTACGACGTGATAGTTAGTAAGTGCGAGAAAGACTTCAACGTACCGTCCTTGTTCTTGATCTCGATATAATACCCAAGAGTCCCCACGATAGCACTGCGTCTGGTTTGATGAAAGGCGCTGCTTTGGCCGCCGGTTGCTTCAGTCTCCACGTTACTGCTTGCGCTTAAGTCTTTGCCGATGGGAACCTTGGTTTCGTATGGTTGCATCGAAAGGAGAGGGTCGGTCACCTTTACCTGCTCCTTCGGCATAATAAGCTGATATTTGCCCAATGCCGAGAGAGTCGCCGTGCTTTGCGTAGAAACCGATGCCGGCTCTTTGTCGAGGATTGACAAGAAAGGCACAGGCCTTAACGGGGCTGTTCCCACTCGTTGATAGCCGATGTCGACAGCCATAGTAGTTGTGGGATACCGCCAGGATAAGACGGACGGGCAGGAGAAGAGGGATCAGTATAATAAACGCGATTAAGACAATTAGCAAAATATGATGGACAAGAGGGATTAGGAAAATAAGAGGGATTAGTAGAATAAGACTGATGAGCAAAATAAGACTGACTAGAAAAACAAGATTGATTCACAGCCCCCGATAAAATACCCCCAGTCAATTTGACTTTGTGGTCTGTCCCTGTCACTTTGTAGTCACTTTGTGGTCTGTCCCTCACGCCACAAGGGATTCACAATCAACTGTTTTGTAACTTTTCCCCAGCGCGGCCCAGACCCTCTTGCCACTGAATAAGGCGATGGTCGTAATTGATTGAGTAAAGATTAACAAGCAGATGTCCAAAGTTCCCCTAGTTTAACATCATGCTGCCAGTCCCGGCTGGCTGCGGGATTGCCCTTTGCGGCACCTGCGAAAAAGCCGGCCCCACAGAAGCTCTCAACAGGTGGTTCTGCGGTATTTCATCATAGCGACCTTCCGTTGCTCCGGCGGTGGCCTCGTTTTACCCCTTGCAAATCCCTAAGATCATCGCACAAATACTCATTCAGAAGCTTGAGCTAGGCAGTCGCGAGTTTGGTTCCAGGTATGTTGCGGATTGAGACGGCAGCCCAGTCAGTGTCAGATGCTGAGCTGCCCCGCCCCCTCCTCTGGTTGCCCCTCCATCGTCTCAAAGCTCTGATTGCTTGATGATGCTTCCGTCATCCATTCATCTTGACCCTGCTCAGCAATTGGTCATCATTTACACCTTCAAGCCGTAGCAGCTGAAGCTAATTCCATCGCATCCCTCATCTTTTTAACCCTCGTCGAATCTTTTACCCTACCCTGCATCTCTCTTCTATTTTCCTGCTAATCAGCTCTTCGCCATTCCTAGCTTCCCGCCAAACACGACATTCCGAGCTTCCCGAAATAGTCGCCCCATCCCAGTCTGATAAAAAGCTCGACCTCTTCGAATTTGACATCTTTCTTGCACGTACCATCCTCCATATTACGAAAGAAATGGCACCCGCAAACACTCTTCCAGCTTGGTCGGAGCTCAACGCTCATCGCGACACCATCAGCAAGTCGTTTGTCCTCAAGGAGGCCTTTGCCTCGGACCCGGACCGCTTCAACCGTTTCACTCGCACATTCAAGGCCCCTGGAACCTCGGCCGATATCCTCTTTGACTTTTCCAAGAACTTCCTGACCGACGAGACCCTCGACCTCCTGGTCAAGCTTGCCGAGCAGGCCGGTGTCGAGCGCAAGCGCGATGCCCTCTTCCGCGGAGACAAGGTCAACTTCACAGAGAACCGCGCCGTATTCCACCCCGCCCTGCGCAATGTCAGCGGTTGGGAGATGAAGGTTGACGGACAAGACGTCATGGACGTCCCCGGCGGCGTCAACGACGTCCTCAAACACATGAAGGAGTTTTCAGAGCAGATCCGCAGCGGAGAGTGGACCGGCTTCACCGGAAAGAAGCTGACTACCGTTATTAATATCGGAATCGGTGGCTCCGACCTGTAAGCTCCCCCCTGAGCGACCCTTCAGTCATAGCACTTTGCCTAACCTTTGTAGTGGTCCCGTCATGGTGACCGAGGCGCTCAAGCACTATGGCGCCAAGGACATGACCCTTCACTTCGTGTCCAACATCGATGGCACCCACATTACCGAAGCCCTCGCCAACTCGGATCCCGAGACGACCCTGTTCCTCATTGCCTCAAAGACCTTCACCACTGCTGAGACGACCACCAACGCCAACACTGCCAAGTCATGGTTCCTTGAGAAGACGGACAACAAGGGAGATATTGCCAAGCACTTTGTTGCGCTGTCTACCAACGAAGCTGAGGTGACCAAATTTGGCATTGACAGCAAGAATATGTTTGGCTTTGAGAGCTGGGTTGGCGGCCGCTACTCTGTCTGGAGTGCCATCGGCTTGAGTGTTGCGCTCTACATTGGCTTTGACAACTTCCACAAGTTCCTCAGCGGTGCACATGCCATGGATAAGCACTTCAAAGAGACCCCTCTCAAGGAGAACATTCCCCTTCTTGGTGGCCTTTTGAGCGTGTGGTACTCTGACTTTTTCCAGGCCCAGACTCACCTGGTTGCGCCGTAAGCCAGCAATCTCCGTGTTACAAGAAAGAGGACTCTAACAGCATGCAGTTTCGACCAGTACTTGCACCGCTTCCCTGCGTATCTCCAGCAGCTCTCCATGGAGTCCAACGGCAAATCAATCTCTTCTGATGGCTCTGCTGTTAAGTACACTACTGGTAAGTTCAAGATCACCCCAAATCAGCAGCTCTTTACTGATAAATCAGGCCCTATTCTGTTTGGTGAGCCCTGCACCAACGCGCAGCACTCGTTCTTCCAGCTCGTACATCAGGGTACTAAGCTGATCCCTACCGACTTCATCCTGGCTGCCCAGTCGCACAACCCTGTCTCTCAGAACCTGCACCAGAAGATGCTTGCCTCCAACTACCTGGCCCAGGCTGAGGCGTTGATGGTTGGAAAGACTGACGAGGAGGTGCAGGCCGAGGGCACTACTGGCGACCTCGTGCCTCACAAGCGCTTCCTGGGCAACCGGCCTACGACCTCAATCCTGGTTGGCGGCAGCATTGGCCCTGCTGAGCTGGGTGCTCTGATCGTGTACTACGAGCACCTGACGTTTACGGAGGGTGCCATCTGGGACATTAACAGCTTCGACCAGTGGGGTGTCGAGCTCGGCAAGGTCCTGGCCAAGAAGATCCTCAAGGAGATTGATGAGTCCGGCAACGGCGAGGGCCACGATGCCTCGACTGGAGGCCTTCTGAGCGCTTTCAAGAAGTACTCCAAGATTTAGGGGCCACGAAGGAATACAGAAAAGATGAGACAAATGAGTAATAGTACTGCTAGCTGGAATACGCAATGCAAGATTTCAAGACTGTAGTTTCTGATACGTGCTCGTTGGAAGCTGGGCCTCTTTGAAGCCGAGTCACGATGATCGAGTGCATCTGATGGCGGCCGTCGAGGCGAGTTGGGTAGGAATGTGGCGGGATGAGACGAACACCAGTGGCGCGGCTGAAGAAACTCTCCGGAGACCAGGAATGCCCCAATGCTTTTCCATGCGAAAAATGGCAAGCAGACCTGTCACTTTTTCTGCGTACAGAGCTATGATTTTTTTACGAGATGGGGTATGCAGCTCAGCCCAGACTGGATAAAATGGGGAATGCATTAGTACCTGTCATTCTACACATGGGCCGGAGGAAATCCCCTTCCCCACGCTCGGAGAATCCTCAGACTTTTGTCTTCCCCGAGGCACGTTGGAGAAGTTCTGGGGGATGTGCGGAGGGTTGCGTTCCAGGCTGGGGCTGCGCAAGACATGTTATCTTAGTAGCTTATCCTCTCTCCCCCCCCAGCGGAAAAACTCACGATGATTTCGTCTGCGGCTTCATTTCTCGAGAGGAGAAACTGAACCCTTGCCACGCTAACGACGAGAGAAGTTTGCTTTGGTTTCCTACAGAAAAAAAGCGACTGGCATGGAGGCGTTTGGAGGAGGATGCGAGGGAGTCTGACGACTTGCTTGTAAAGAAGTGGGCAACGCTTGGAACGGAGCCCGTGGTGTGGAATATGCAGGTTGGACTCGAAGAGGTCAGGAGTACATGGGGGAGCCTAGGCGTGCGAGGGAATTAATTTGAACCAAGAAAGAGGGGGAAGAAGACGAAGACCTATCGTGAAGGGGTGGTTGGGCGGTGGCATGTGCATGTTGCATGGCTAGGGTTGCCCATTGGTGATGGGCGGGTGATAAGTGACGGCGGCTCGGCGGTGTTGCTTTTGGGTACAAAGCATATGACGCGAACGAAGGAGGAGATCGGGGATGAAGAGAAGGCGCGTAGTGATTACGGGATGTAGGTCGTTGGACGTGGATGGCATATAGCATACAATAGTTTTTGATATTGTGAATGGCACATGTTGAACCAAAGGGACTTGGAATTCGGTCAAACGGCGCCATGTGCGGACGAGAGAAAACGCAGGCTGGTAAGGAAGTACGTACCGTACGAAATCAAACGGTGGCTTAGGTGGCTTGCGCCATCTAAAACGGTGGCTGGAAAGGTACATGCTACCTTGATGGTGTGAAACGGAACAGCCGAAAATGGATTGGACAGGTGAGCGAGAAGAACTTCCCGTAACATAAAGCGGAGTTCTGATAGCGGCCAATCAGGGTTGTGGAAGAGCGAATAGTTATAGTTGATTGTGCCAGTGAGGCTCTGTGTTTACGGCGCGTTTTGGCTGGTTTGTGAGTGTTGCTTGCGGGTCTGTACGACAGGTATTTCTGTTTGCAACATAGTAGAGTGCCTTCAAGCTGACCATATAGCGATGACAATGAAGCCATAAGACGTACATGTGTTGTTAACACTTGTTGATCCGTCATAGGTTCAATTTCCAAAAGCGACAATATTACGCGCAGATGGAAACAGGGGTCCGAGTTCATTGGCGCCGGCCGCATTACGGTCCTCCGGCGTAACGAGGCGCAGGCCAACCAGACTGTAGCCAATGAATGTGACGGCAAGACAATATCCTCCGTAACCAACTAATAAAGCTGATTCACGACGGGGTCGTCGTAGCAGCCCCGCTGGGCCATAGGATGATACGTTGAGCGCAGATCCTTTGGACTAAGAAAAAGAATGAGGCAGTGAGGTAGTAGGCTGCTTGAAAAGGAAGGGAAGCAAAAAAAAAAGAAAGCCTCCTCGTCAGTCGGGTGGACAAGTGACGTTATTTCACATGTAGTTGTACATGATCACAAGAGGCTAACCATCGGTTTATGGCTGTTTTATGCAACTACATAGCCGAGGTGCCACGAGATAAATGGACAGATGTGTACATGGGGCTAAGTTGAATCATTCACGAGAATTGAGCGCTTTATAGCCCGACAGGCAGCCATGAATTTCCGACCCGAGTTTGATGGCGTCAAGTGAAAACAAGCAACAAGTTTCTCCATAGAAGCTTCTCCACGCTGGAGAGCCGGACTCGTTTCCCCAGAAATGCAGGCACAGAGTAGGTAGTCTTGGACTCCTCGACTATCGAATGACGCTGTTGATTTTGTGGACAGCCATTACATCAACGCGATCGGTACAAACGGATCTTGAATTTGTCGTCATGAAGCAAAGAGGGGTAGCGTTCTGGCGATGGCGTTTGGCAGGAACGGTCTGGTGGTTCCTGGACAAGCCCGGCCGTGCCAAAACGACGTCATAGCTGCCCTTCCCGCGGCTGCATTGAAGGGAGGGGGGGGGCATTAGCCATAGCCATACCAGGCTTTTGGCGATGAGGATGTGCAGCCACCGACCGGGACTGCTTTCTTGGCCCTTATCTTTCTGCGTAACACAAGAAGGGGACCCAGGGAATAATAATGCTGAAATGCACAAAGGTTGTAGATATGACGGATCTGTGTCTTGGCGCCCGGCGGGCACTGTGTTATTAATGATGGCGGGATAACTTGTCGTGACAGGTGACGATAAGGATGTTTCTGGTTTCACCGCAGCTGATGCTAGACAAGTTGATATTGAGCCGTGCGGGCGGTCTAAATTGCAGCAGCCCCTTATTATGCGGGCCGCTAACCAGGTATGTTGGATGTTACCATATGAAGGCATCGTGAGCAAAATCAGGAGATCGTGACTAGCGCAAAGGGCGACAACTTGTGCCGTTTTATGTCGTACGCTGCCTATACCGGCATATCGTTAGGGTGGTTCGATGGCCAAATGGAAGTCTGAAAGGGCTGCATCGTCAACAAGTCATGACGTTTCATGGCCAAAACGCTCTGTCGGCCGCTACGGCTGACTCTGTCTGCTTTCCTTATCTTTGCAAACCGCCTGGTGAAGATAGTGGCGTCGACAGGACATGCACAGCGGATCCTCTTTGGTTGGCACAGCCTGCCGCCAAGGACCAAGGCAAGGTTGTGTGGGTACTTGTGATTATAGCTGAGGGCAGGTGCAACGCTCAGGTACCCCGTAACGGAAGCCTGTACAGCGACAGGCACAGGGGAGCCTTGACGCTGATTTTTGGGCGCTTTGAGGGGTTTTCGGCGACAAAGGGCGCTGTAAATCCGCCTACCTCAGTGGAGACAGGTCACAGTTTGCTACGGTTTCACAGGTCAACTTCGTAATTCTGGGAGCTTAAGCCGAAGCCGGTTAGCGGGACCCGCTTCGGAAACGGAGGAAGCTGCACTTCGGCCAAATGGCAGAGTAGGGCCCACCGACCGTAGGTAACGGTGGTCCCGTCCGGCTTCACCTTGTTCGCTCTCGACCAATGATAGCCTCCTGCTCGACGCCACCGTCATGTATTGCGACATGGAGGGGTGGATGGATGGATGGATGGATGGACGGATGGCTTTTGGCTTTTGGGGCCCGCGTTGCGCTTTCCATCCACTTGAGCAAGAAGCCCTGACGTGACGTAGGTGCAAGCAAGTCTGCCCGTGTCTCTCCGGAAATGGCTCTCGTGTATCAGAAAAGAGCCGACTTTAATCAATTAATTTTTTCTCGCTCTTCATTTTCCTGATATCTGCCTACAGCCCCCACTCTTTTGTCCCATCTCGTTCCAGCTCACTCACGATCCGCAGGTACTGCTCCTCTCTCTCGCCTCAAACCGCTGAACGCCATCGTCCCTTATAAAGGGCCGGCCACCCCCCCGCCTCCCTCATCAATTCTTCAATTCCTAGACTCATTCCTCATCAGCCTCTCTTATCTCGATCACATCTCTTGCTCGATATCATCTCTCACTCAACTCGATCGTCTTGCATTCCTCGATTGGCTTTTTGCCCGATTAACCCCTCCACACCACAAGCTACAACCTATAAAAAGCTCTATACCCGCTGTTTCTCTCATCTCGTCTCCTCGCCAGACAGCACCCATCCATCCACCCTCAATTCCAAACTCGAATCCAAAGAAACCAACCCTTCGTCATGGCTCCCAAGGCTGTTCATTTCGGCGCCGGCAATATCGGTAAGTTCATCTCTCGCCATCGTTGCACAAGAACCCCCAAGGTGGTGGCGCCACTCCGGCTTCCGCCGACGAGTACTGCTTGCCCCGCTGCACGTCATTGTTGCCTTGGCACACCACACCACAACATCCACTACCAATGGATGGGTTCATGCAAACGCACGCCAAATCGAATCACGATGCTGACTTTTGACGCAATCAAGGCCGCGGTTTCGTTGCCTGCTTCCTCCACAATTCCGGCTACGAGGTCGTCTTTGCCGACGTCGCCGATGCCCTGATTGACTCTATCAATGCCTCCCCCTCATACCGCGTCATCGAGGTTGGCGTTGAAGGCACCACCGAGTCTCAAATCACAAACTACCGCGCCATCAACTCCAAGACGCACGAGGCCGACCTCATCGAGGAGATCAGCACCGCTGACATCGTCACCTGCTCTGTTGGTCCGCGCGTCCTAAAATTCATCGCCCCCGTCATCGCCAAGGGCATCGATCGCCGCCCGGAGTCCCTCAAGCCACTCTCCGTCATTGCTTGTGAGAATGCGATCGGCGCCACCGACACGCTGGCCGAGTTTATCAAGAGCCCCGAAAACACATCCGAGGACCGCCTCGCGGACCACTCTTCGCGCGCTCGCTACGCCAACTCTGCCATTGACCGCATCGTCCCCGCCCAGGATCCTGACGCCGGCCTCGACGTCACGCTGGAGAAGTTCTTCGAGTGGGTCGTCGAGAAGACGCCGTTTGAGGACGTCGGCATCCCCAACATCGAGGGCATCAACTGGGTTGACAACCTGGCGCCATTCATCGAGCGCAAGCTCTTTACCGTCAACACCAGCCATGCGACTGCTGCCTACCACGGGTACAACCGCGGTAAGCGTACTGTCTACGACGCACTGCAGGACAAGGCCATCATGGCCGAGGTTCGCGGCGCGCTCGACGAGACCAAGGGCCTGATTGTCAGCAAGCATGGCATCGATGAAGCCGCGCAGGCCGCATACGTCGACAAGATTATCAAGCGCATCGGAAACCCGCACCTGGAGGATGCCGTTGAGCGAGTCGGCCGCGCGCCACTCCGCAAGCTCTCCCGCAAGGAGCGTTTCGTCGGTCCCGCCGCCGAGATTGCCGAGCAGGGTGGCAGCATCCGCTACCTCCTTGACGCCATTGAAATGGCCTTCCGTTTCCAAAACGTCGAGGACGATGAGGAGTCCAAGGAGTTGGCCACCATCATGGCGGATAGCGCGCCTGAGGACGTGGTGGCCAAGGTCTGCGGAGTGCAGACATCGGAGAAGATTTACCCGCAGCTCGTCGAGGTGGTGAAGCGCGTGCAGGCCGACGACAACAGCGAGTGACTACATGGCTCGCGGTCCAAGCTGTGAGGCTTTTCTTTTCCTTTCCTCTTGTTTAGCCTCGCGGATACCCGAATGGCGTTTTGTGCGAATTCACTGGGCATGGCAGCATGGAGTTTTGAGTTGTATAGATGAAATATGATGAATAGCGAAGGTTTTTCTTTGCCATTGAATTTGTCGAACTGTGAATGCAACTTGATGAACAGGTCGTAAATATGAATTCGAGACAAGTAAACCGCCCGTCTGTGCTGAACAGGTCAGGCAAAGGACTACTTTTTTCTGCTTTTTGCGCCACGCTATCTTAGATTTCCAACTTTTCAAATTAATGTGTAGCATCGCCTAATAATGATGATATGTCAGGCCAGGCCGAGTTAATTAATAGCGCTACTATTACTGGCACGCATCAGCCCCCAAAATATTCCCACGAAGCTCGCCCTTGCAGCGAGTCTTGTGCTCCTATTTTTGCACCTGCCTCTTTCGATGAACGTTTGAATCAATGTCTCAAACTTTTCGTATTCCGTCTTTCATCTCACACTACAATGCCACCTCGTGATGCCACCTAATAACCTACTAACCTATGCTCTTGCCCTCAACAACAACCCCCCTCCCCTCGCCCTCGGACAATTCGCCACCAAACCCGCGTCTAACCTGGCCGGCCCGTCGCTGCATCGTGGCTTGCATAGTCGGTGCAGCTCTAAATTTCGGCCCCGATGCTGCGCCTACGCCCTGGCCCTGAGGCTCAAAAACCCGGACATCCGAGATGCATGGCTGGCGAGATATTGATACCAGAGTCCTGCTATACGTGCATGCCTTTACACATTTATTGATCAAGAGGGAAAATTTTTTCCAACCTCTTGTTTGCTTGGCACGACAAACAAGCCGTGGCGAAGCGACACCAGCCCTCGATGGTCACCTCACCATGACACGGTGTAGGCTGACGGCGAGTGCCCTGAGAGCTCGGACTCGCAGGAACGAGCAAACTTTTCATCGTCAGCGAGCAAAAGTTCCTGCATTGGCCAAACGAATAGTGGCAAAAGAAAACAGGCTAGAAATTGCAACGTGGGAGGAATGAGAGACAAGTGCCGTCCGCGTTCATGTCTCACGTCCGCTCATTGTATTACATGGGGCAGGCTCGTTCTTGTATATAAATAGGCTTCCTCTCCCCCAGAGCATATGTCTTACTTGCAACAGCATCAGAGCATTTACTTTACGATCCCTGGCATTGCTTGATTGATTCTTACAACATGCTTCCAACAGCGCTTCTCGGCGCCGCCCTCGCGAGCCTCGCCGCCGCCGACATGACCGTCAGCGTCGCCACCGACGTGCCGCCTCTCCCTCTCCAGACCCAATCCGCCGTCGTCTCGGCCACCGATCTCTGGGCCCAGAGCCTGCCCGAGGAGCGCCCGCCGCAGACGCCATACAACGCCTCCCTGCTGCTCTCCAAGTACTCGCCCGAGTTTGACGTGGCCGACAGGCGAGTCTTTGCCCCCAGCACCGTCTACCCGTCTTCGGACAGCCTGGTGCGCGGTGCGCTCGAGGCTTGGGCGCAGCACCAGCACCTTGTGCTGCGCCCGGACGAGGTCTGGTTCGAGGTCCTCGCGCAGCTCAACTTTTACATGGCGGCCCACGCCGAGGAGGTGCGCCACCTGTTTGTCGACTTTGCGGGCCAGCAGGAGATTGTCGTCAAGGCCGTCACCTGGCGGGACGTCATCTCCCGGTTTGCCGGGGAGATTCAGCAGCGCGTCAAGACGGACTGGCTCGAGGCGTGGATCATGCCGGGCTTCAGCACGAGCAACGAGGACGACGGCATGACGGCGACGGTGCTCATGATGGGTCTCGTGAAGCAGTACTTTTCCTTTACGGGGGGGATCATCTGCGGCCTGCCCCGGGTGACGCTCCTCGGCGGCCGGGACGACTGGGCCCGGCTCGTCGAGAAGCTGGATCGCCTGTCCGAGTTTGGCGAGGAGCCGCGGGAGTACGCGGAGAACCTGCGGCCCATCTTTGACCGCTTCGTGCGGACCTTTGACGAGCCCGAGAGCGAGGAGATTCGGACGTTTTGGCGCCAGATTGTCCGCGCGGAGCACCACATGACCTGCGGCAAGGGCGCGATGGAGTTCAACATCACCGGCTGGATCCTCGGCCTCTTGCACTGGAACGAGGACGGCGGCCTGCGGGTGCCCAAGCCGAGCTCCGACGGACGCTACTACGGACAGGGCAGCAGCAGCGGCGGCGGCGGCGTCACGCTGGACGGCGTCGAGTACCACGGGCACCCCATGGACAAGCTCCCCGTGGGCTACGCACGAGTGCCGCTGAAGATGCTGGACTTCCCGCAGCCCGGCACGGACAGCAATGCGTACCTGGTGGCGGGCAACATTGGCGTGAACCGCACGGCGGCGGTCGAGGAAGGCGGGTACACGCGCGCGCAGCCGATGAGCTCGTGGTTCATGTACGGACCCGTGGTGGGCGAGGGGAACAACCGGACGAGCGTGCCGGGTAGCTTCAGCGAGCTCAACGCGATGGCTCTGGGCATGGAAGACCAGCCGAGCTGTCCGGGCTACCAGAAGCCGTGGGACTCGGCGACTGGTCAGTAGTCATGGGAAGTCGGTGGGTAGTGGTGATTATTATTAATGGCGAGGAACGGTAAAAATGGACGAGACAGGTGGCTATTGTAATGGATGGTGTGTTTTTTTGGTAATTCAATAAAAATTGCATTGGCTTGTTAGCGGACCGTGAATCAAGGTGACTGTGTAAGTCGATTAGTATGGTGATGGTGTATGGTGTCTGGTTCAGCTGGCACGCCACAACAAACCTTGGAGGCGGCAGCCAAATACTTCAAGGTTTCAGCTCAACGCCTCAATGATGGTGAACACGCCTCCAGCCAGTATCAACTCTGGTAGCGTGAACTCGCCGTGAACCTTGAAAAAGGTAGTTAGTGCCCATCTCCACAGACCCGGCCAAGGTGCTGACGGTGACGGGCGAGTACATATACGGCAGTCCCCCCCCGGGACTGACGTTGTAGCCGTCCTAGGAATCTCCCCTCCTCCAGGCCTTCTCTCTCTCTCTCTTTTTTCCTCTTCATTGCTCACTTCATCAAACAAACAACACACACTCACCCGCACAACATCTAAGCCCTGACACACACACACACACACACACACACACACACACACACACACACACACACACACACACACACACACACACACACACACACACAATGGGTCTCCTCAAGTTCTACCGCGCCGACCACTCCACCGCCGGCATCACCGACGCCGTCCTCCGCGAGCTCGAGGCCGCCGCCGGGCACCCGCTCGCCGAGCGCGTCGACGTCGCCCTGCGCAGCGGCACCCGCTCGCCCTCCTTCCTCGCCGTCAACCCCAACGGGCTCGTCCCCGCGCTGCTGCTCCCCTCGGGCGAGTCGCTGTGGGAGTCTGTCGCCATCACCGCGTACCTCGGGGCGGTGCACGGCGCGGCGGCGGGCCTGTGGCCGGCGGAGGTGGAGGGGCGCGCGCAGGCGCTCAAGTGGATCGCGTGGGCCAACGTGAACCTGCCGCTGCACGCGCGGACGATTGGCCGGGTGCTGCACGGGGAGCCGGAGAAGGAGGAAGGGGTGCGGCGGGTGCGGGAGGCGGACGCGGAGGCGGCGCGGGGGGAGCTGGGGAAGCTGCTGGCGGTGCTGGACGGGGGGTTGGAGGGGAGGGAGTACTTGTTGAAGGAGGGGTACTCGCTGGCGGACACGCACATCTGGGCGTTTATGAGCTATGTCAAGATGTTGGGGGTGGGCTGGGACAAGTTGGGCAACTTGAAGGCGTGGGTGGACAGGGTGGGTGCGCGGGAGCAGCTCAAGGGCTTGTGGGAGTGAGGGAGGTGAAGCTTGACGAGGTCGGACGTGGAAATGGGTTATATGACTACTTCTGCGATTGATGACTAGATTGGCTTGCTTCGGATATGCATGTCTCGCAGTTGTCTTCAGATGTGTCTGTCTCGAGACTTGACCGCAAGATGCCGGCCTTACAACATGGGGTCAATCTTGCTTGAAAAATTCCAGCAAAATCAGATTGATAATGTTTTGAGCTGTTTAGTGGAATAAAGTATACATGTGACTGAAATTATGAAATCATGATGAGAAGTGCTGGTTATTTATGCAAGTCACGTAGATATATTCCATCTTATATAGCGCCGCCTATGGCCTCTATATGGGCGACGTAACGCTGTGTCTGTAGACTGACCAAGATCTGCTATTTGCGGTTATCAACGAAGATGAAAAAATTGTTTCAACTATTCTAAATAATCCTGGTCCATTTCCAATCCCCTTGCCTCTACCAGGACTCTTCGTTGCACTTGACCGGCACTCAACTGCGCCCGCGTATTATTTACAGTGCACCTCACCACTGTCAAGGCCCCACGACCTCGTCACAAACCAAGCAACCCCCCCTGGCCTCTGCCCTGGCCTCTCTGTCCCCAGCTCCTGCGCTTTGTCTGCTTCACCGACCAGCAACAAACAAACAAACAAACAAACATCCTCTCCCCCTCTCCCCCCCAACATCCCGCATGCATGCCTCCCCGACGAAACGCCGTCCGATCAAACCTCCCGCGCCCATGGCCGCCGCTGCCCAGCACAGTCGCACGCGCTCCGATCGCGTCGGCGGTGCTGCTGCCGCCCCGGCTGCGACTCCGGACTCGCGACGACCTCTCTCCATCCACGGCCGTCCTCCTCCACCAGCGCCATCACCCGCAACAGCCCCGACCCCGATGACTCCCGCCGCCAAGGCATCGGCCGCACCCCCGGGCCACCACCCATCTCCGATCCCCGCGTTCCTGACCAACCTGCGGCTGCTCGACCTTGACCTGCTCGACGACTGGCCCGCCATCACGCCCGCCACGTTTGCCGGCACGACGACCCAGAATCACAAGCCGCGGGTGCAGGCCGTCGAGTGGGCCCTCTACCGCCTCTTTGAGATTTGGGATCCAGAGGAGACGGCGTCTGTACGTTATGTGCCCTCCCATCGCTTCGGGTGCGTGTGCTGACCTGGCTCTTGTAGAAACTCAACCCACACTTTCCTGCCGTCGACCAGCTGCAGTCCGTCAGCCTGCGTGCCGCGCTCCTGCGCGGCCTCGAAAACGCAAAGAAGAGCGGCGCCCTCGGCTGGGACGCCCTGATACGCAAGACGATGCTCGACGACTGCAACGGCGAGCGCCTCGAGGAGGTGCTCGCCGCCTTCTCCACCGCAGTCCTGCGCAAGACCCTGGCCGCGCGAGGACCGCACCGCCCGCTGGCTGTGAAGCTCGCTACAGACAAGGACGGCCCCGACGACGACGGCGGCCACGTCGTGCGGCCGCTCGCCCTCGCATACCGCGTGTCCCTGCGCCGATCTCTGGACAGACGGCGAGAGGCCGCCGCCCGGTACCGCGACTTTGGCGACCTGCTGGCCATGAAGGAGCGCGGTATCACCCGCCGTGAGGAGGTCCTCCGCGCGAGGCCGCCGCCCGCGGTGTCAGAGGACACGTGCCGGAGGGTGCGGCAGACGGTGCGTGACAACTGGACCGGGAACGAGGCGTGGATGGACGCGTTGCTGGCCGGCGACGCGGCGAGGGGTCACACGGGAGGGCTTCTGGGCGCGCCGTACGATAGGGTGTGGCGGCGTGTGCAGCAGGGGCGCCTCGCGGAGATTGAGGACGATGCGCGCGGCGGTCTGCTCCGGCAGCTCGATGACCGCGTGGAGGCGCAGCGGCAGCGGCTGGCGCGGTGGGACGAGTTGCGCCGCGACATGGTCGGCGGCGGCAGCAGGAGAAACAATTTGCAATCGGCCTCGTCGCCATTGAAGCGGAGGCTGGCGGCGAGGAAGCCCGCTCAGAAGGGCATCGACTTCCGCTTCAACACACATGTTGACTTGCATCTTGGTGCCGCCGCTGTGACAGGGCCCAACTACGGCAATGAGGAAGCACTTCACCAACACTACGTGACCATCATGGATGAGCTCGATCAGGAACTCACGGACATCAAGACTAGCAGTTTCGAGGACGCCGTGCAGCGGCTGAATAACATTCGCGCGCAGTACGGCGGCAGCCGCGCGGACGTCTCGGCGCACCTCTCCAGCGATCCCATCTCCGAGCTCAGCGACCTCGACGAGGAGGAGGATGTGTCCGACGAGCATGCGCCTTACTATCACCACTCCCAGCCGCACGGCACGGCCAGCGCAGTGGCCCCCCGACCGGTCAGCATGTACGCGGCCGACCGCCGGACCGGCTACGCGGACGACGACGGCTACTCGTCCGCGTCCACGTCGCACGCCGGCACCCTCCGCGCCGGTACCACCACCGATTGGGACGCCTCCTCGGCGTCGTCGCCGCCCACCAGCGGCGGCGGGTTCCTCGACGACGCGCACTCCCCGAGCAAGGCGAAGCCGCGGCACACGCTGTCCCTCGCGGAGCGCACGCGCATGTCCATGGCGCGCCGCTCGATGCAGCGGCTGCGGGACGAGGAGCCCGAGCCCGAGCCCCCGGCGCGGCGCCCCACTAGCAACGTCAAGGCGCCGCCGGAGGAGGAGGAGGAGGAGGAGGAGGAGGAAGTTTTCGATTTGGTGACCAGGACGCAGATGAGCATGGCAGGGTTCGAGAGGGCGCAGCAGAGGGCGAGGTCGGAGAGGCAGCGGGAGATGCGCAGGGAGTTGAAGCGTGCGAGGGCGCTGCCGCCACGGCGGGAGGGCAGTCAGTGGGAGGACTGACGGGTGCTCTAGGAAACTCAGGAAAGGGGTACGACCATAGGTGAGAAAGACGGTTGGTGGAAAAGACTAGGAAACTGTACACTGTCTTGAACTGTAATGATAACGACGACTTGACATCCCCTACTCCCTGTCCGTGTAACGTAGCGATTGGTGTATGACCCCTAGTCCTGTTGATTGTTGTGCCCATGTCACTATGCATCAATGTCATGCCTAGTTTTTGATGGATTAAGAAAATGATTCACCGTCGCGTCGGTTCTCTATCCGAGAGTTAAACAAAGATATGTTTAGACAGTTTCCAGGCATCTCGTAGAAGCGAACATCTACGAGAGTCCAGTCGTTGGTCCAGCTACCCTATAGCCTCGCCTCCCTCTTTACCCTTGGCAAGTACGGTGGAAGTTACACGCCAACTCAGTTCCTTGATAACACCCAGTATAATCGACTCGATTGTTAAGCGGGTGTTGGTTTGATGCTTTGAGTAGCAGCATGTACCGGCTGCATCTACCTGGGAATCAAAATTATGTCAATAACGGAGGCAGAAGAGCAGTGATGAAGCTGTCACGCCTGTCACCAGCTGATTGACACTGGACAAGTACAGGCAGTCTCGGACACGCAATTCCCCCAGAAGTTGCGGCAAAGACGTGAAAGAGGGCGATTTCGTTTGAACTGCCCCCCCCCCCCCCCCTTCCCATTTAATGTAGCCGTTTCGTAGAAATGAATGGTCCTCACAATCACAATGATAGACTGGGCAACTATGGACTTCGCTATGCCCGGGCTACAATGTCTCTATTGAACCAAGCCTGGTTACGCCGTTCACGATACCGTGCTCTTAACATTCACAACTCTGACAGCCACCATCCAAGTTATGGTCCAGTTTCATACTAAAACTGTTTAAATGCTTATGCAGTATATCATACAGCGATTGGGCCACTCCACAATCGTTGGTTTAATGTTACATCCCGCCCCGTACTCTCCAAACGACCCCTACCAGCCCTGCTTCCGCAGCTCGTGGACGCGAGCGTACGCCGCGCAGAAGCCGTCCTTGAAGCGGGCCCGCCAGCGCTCGCTCGCCAGCCGCTTGCGCTTCAGGCCCGGCCGCTCGTGCGCCTTTTGCGTGTGGTACTTGGTCTTGATCTTCTGGAACCTGACCAGGCGGGCCAGCATCACGAGCGCGCTGCGGACCGTCGGCGCCGAGTTGGGCCCCGGCTGCGCGGCGCGCACGAAGATGGTGCGGCCCGTCGTCGCCGCCGCGCGCACCCGCGGCCGTGTCAGGGGGTCCTCCTGCTGCAGGGAGCGCCCGTACTCGGCCGCCTTGGCCGACAGGATCGACGTCACGTCGAGCTCGAACGGCAGCGCCTTGCTGGTCGCCGAGTACGGGTGCGCGGGCGCGTTGGCGGGGGATTTGGCGACGGCGTCGGAGGCCGGCTTGGGAGGAGGAGGAGGAGGAGGAGGCGGTGGTGTCACGGTGGTGGTGGTGGATTGAACGTCGGGTTTGGCGGGTGTCGGAGCGGCGGTTTCTCCTAGCTTGGGCTGGATGCCGCCGATGAGGGGGTTCACGCGTGGCGCGGGCTTAGGTGCGCGGCGATCGGCAAAGTTCATGGCGGTTGTGGTGAAGCATCGTGCGGCCGGACGCTGGGTGGCTATCCGGCAGAGCATCGAGCTGCTGTGACGAATTGAGGAGGCCCTGTGGAGAGGATCAGTACCGGAGCATAGATATAAGGGAATTGATGTAAGAAAGGAATTGACCGTACATTTTGAGCCGATCTCAGCGGGTGTTAATGCTCTGTAAACAGATTGATGCTGGTTGAGCCGCAACTAGGAGGCGGACGCCCGTGTCGAAAACTGAATTGGTTGCTTGAGCGGAAAAAGTATTGATGCGGCCGCCCAAAAGTTCATGTTGTGGACGGTGGGACCAATCAACGCCGCGCCGCAAACTTGGAGCTCCATTCATCTTTTATCGTTTGTTAACTCCATCGCGCCAGGCAGCTTTTGGGTGCGGCCAAAATATTTGCTTTCTCCTGAATCTCTCTTGATACCGCGTAGTTACAGTCGAACGAGCAAAGCTGGAACTCTCGCCGCTGTTCAAATCGCGTTGAGCATCACGCGACATGTCGTACAACCAATATGGAGGCAAGTCGCCCGCTTCACTGCTGGGAATGCCGAGCTAACAAGTTGCAGGGAATCCATACGGCGCGCCACCTGGATACGGAGGCTACGGCAATGCTCCCCCTGGCATGGGTGCTCCTCCAGGAATGGGTGCTCCGCCAGGATTGAGTAGGTGAAGATGCTATCTACAATGCAAGCGAATGCTGACCCCCGACAGGCGCTCCTCCTCCTGGTGTCCCTGCCCGCCCTAACCTGCCTCCGGGCATGCAGCAAGCGAACGCGCCACCGGCAGCTCGTGGTGCACCGGTCTCTTTCCAACCCCCGAATCTACCCAACATCAACTTCAGCGCCCCCGTGATCCGACTCGGTACGACAGGACCCGCCTCTGGACACGACCGCGGCGATGGACCCAGACCAGGCGCCCGGCCGGGGCTAGGCATGGACAGAGGCCCAGACCAAGGGCGAGCGTCGAATCGCGACGCAGTGCAAGCCCTGATTCCCGCGACGGCCGAAGAAAAACTGCGAACGATCTTCATACATCAGATTCCAGAAGGCGTGGGCAGTGATGGCGTCCAGAAAATCCTCAGCGCCGTGGGGCGGCTGCGGAGGTGGGAGGCGCTTGACAGCGTAATGGATGATCACAAGGGCGCAAAGTTTGGCTTTGCCCTGTTCGAGGATGTTGAGTCCCTGCACAACGCCGCGCGTCTACTTGTCGAGGAGGATGTCCAGGTCCCCAAAGAAAAGCAGCCCATTGCAAAAGAACAGCCAAAGGACGATACATTCGAAGGCATCGAAACGGTCAAGTTACAAACTTCGCTGGACGCGAGCTCGGTCAATTATTTAGAAGCCTTTCGAAAGGAGGAGGAAGAAGCCGATGCGGGGGAGGCACACGCCCGCTCACAGCTTAAGCAGGTTCTACGTGATTTATTCTATCCACTCTCGACGCCGACATCTGACCGCGTGGAGACGCGCGTGGAAACCACCGGAAACGAGGAAGTAGTTGAGGTTGTCAATATCGGCATGGCACAGGAGGACGAGCTGTCGGACATCCCTGCTGAGATTCGTGAGGTTGTGCTCAAAGAGATTGCGGCTTTCCGTGAGCGCAGCAACCAGCACGACTTGGAACGTCTACGCGGAGAGGAAGAGTTTGAGGAGCAGGAGAGACGACGCAACGGAGCATCGCGAGCCGCGCCTCACGAAGGCTCCAACGGGACCCCCCTCGGCCCGCGAGGTGCGCCTTCCGGGCCCCGCGCGCACAACGGCACGACTGGGGGCGGCCCCTCGTCCACCTTTGTCAACGGTGGCGTGGAGAATGGCGGCACAACCTACGAAAACGACGATGACGGCACGGATGCCAGCGATGACGAGCTCAACCGGCGACGGCTCAAGGAAGAGCAGGCCGAGGCAGACAAGGCATACGCCGAGGCCGAGCGGCGGTGGTCGAACCGCGAGCGCTCACGGCAGGCGGCGCTGGAGCGCGAGCGCAACCGCGAAAAGGACGGCGCAGCGGTACGCCAGCAGCGCGCCAGCACCCGCCTCACGCAGGACAAGGAATGGGACGACGAGCGCGAGGCGAGCCGCAAGTCCCATCCGTACTACCGCGATCGTGCAGCTTGGGCGCGAAAGCGCGCCGCCGATCGCGCCGACGAGGAGGCCAGGGACGATGCGGACCGTCGCCAAGAACGCGACGAGCAGCGCCGCGCGCAGGCGCAGCTCGAGCGCGCCCGCGGCATGGCAGACTCCTTCCTAGAGCGACAGTCCGAGGAGTCCAGCCGTCGGGAAGCCGAAGCCGCCGCCGCCGCCGCCGCCGCACCGCAGCCCTTCAAGCTGTCCCTCGGCGCCGCCGCTCAGCGCGCGCAGGCCGGCGCCGCCCAGCGACGCGCGCGGCGCACGGTGGCCGAGGTGGAGGGCCTCCTGGACGACGAGGAGGAGCAGGCCGGCACGCGACGAATCCGGCCGCTGGTGCCGATGGAGCACACGGCCGGCACCATGACGGAGGAGGAGGTGTCGGAGGCGGTGCGCGCGCTGGCGCAGGAGATCCCCTCGGACCGGGACGGCCTGTGGCGGTGGCCGGTGCAGTGGGACCACATGGACGACGGCGTCATCGCGGACCGCCTCCGGCCGTTCGTCGCGCGCAAGATCGTCGAGTACCTCGGCGTGCAGGAGGAGATGCTCGTCGACGCGGTGGAGGAGCACCTGCGCAAGCACGGCACCGCGGCGGCCCTGGTCGAGGAGTTGGAAGGGGTAAGTCATTTCCCCGTCTTCTTATTCGTACCCGTCATTTTCCCCAATGTTTTTACCATTGTGGCAAAAATCACCTGCAATGACTGCCCTCCCCCCACCCCCCCTTGTTTGCGTCGCGCGGACACACATGCTAACACAGTTTGACAGGCACTGGACGACGAGGCGGAGGACTTGGTCAAGAAGCTGTGGCGCATGGTCATCTTCTTCACGGAATCGGAAAAGAGGGGCCTGCCAGCATAAGCAGGAGACCGATCGGAGCGCAGAGCACCTTTTCGGAGTCCTGGGCTGTGGTTGGCGGATGTATTTCAACCTACATGGATTCTATTTATTCCTTGCTTTATTTTTGTGTAAATTATATAAAAATCTGCAAATGGCGAACGGTTTCGGGTATGGTACACGTTGCTTGACTTTGAATGCGGACTCAACATGTTGTCTTATCCGTGGTGTTATAAAAGCAAGCTGAATATGCAGTCTATTCCGGGACCTGCGGGGAGGCTTGCTCCGCGTCACGTCTCATTTTGTGCTATGGATACTCAGGAGCACAAGTCATAATTCACATTTTTGCATCGTGATTCATATCCTGATTGCATCGTTTCACCCCCCCGTCTCGTAGCACAATCGTGCCCCCATTTTTTCTTTCACTTGCTCTCGCCGCGGGGCTCCCAACCCGGCTTCGCCATCTCAAAGCCCTCAAACTCGAAGCCGGGAGCGACGGAGCAGCCGACGAGGGTCCAGTCGCCGAGGCTCTGCGCATGCTGCCACTCGCCACGCTCGACGATGACCTGGGGCCGCTGGCCAGCCAAAACGTCCGCGCCGAGGACGGCGTCTCGGACGGGGGTGCCGTCGTCCCAGGAGAGTGAGAGACGGAGCGGGGCACCGGCGTAGTAGTGCCAGACCTCGACGGCGTCGAGGACGCGGTGCCAGTGGGAGATGCCCTCGGAGCCTTCGAGGAGATAGTAGATGTAGGTGCTGGCGGCGCGGGGCGGCTTGCCGGGGGCGTCATCCGATGAGGGGGCGGCCTTGGTGGTTGTAGGGGGGGCGGCGGCAGCGACGGCGTCGCGGTAGGTCTCGACAAAGTAGCCTTTTTCAGGGTGGGGGGTCATATTGAGGGCGGCGATGATGTCCTTGGCGGTGCGGGAGTTTGCGGCGGCCATGATGGGCGATCGATCTATGGGCTGGAATGGCGTGTTTTGTTTGGTCTTGTTATGTTTTGTTTGGGTTGGGTTGGTTGATCTGGAGGAGGAAAAAAAGTTCACAAGCGCTGGCTTGCGGATTTCGTGTTACCAAGACCAGGCTGCTGATGAGGGGAAAGCGGGTGGAAGCATGGTGCTTATGGCTCGGCGTTCACAAGGTAGTTGGAGAGGGGACGGATGGCGGATGGCGGATGGCGTCGACGGGTTGGGACGGACGTGGCTGGAACTAAAAAGTCGGCAGGAGCTACCTACTAATAAAGTGACATCAGTGTTAATAAATGATAGTGAGGTATTCATAATAAAGGCAGGCTCTCGGGACGATTCGCGTTCGGTTGACGGCATAAAAAAGGCGGTGGGTGGGTTGTCAGCGGTTGTCAGCCGTTTATGTTCTTCTGTTGTGTGCTGTGTGCTGTGTGCTGGATGCTTGCTTGTGCTTGTGCTTGTGCTTGACAGGAACTTTTTTATGAGACGGCATTGCTGATCCTTGATGAGCAAGGGTTGTGTCGATCGCACTGGTGGGGAGGGGGGCTGATTTGCGCCACTGGTCAGTTGGCATTTTGCGGAGCTGTTCATAAGGTTTTTTTCTTCCTGAGAGCCAAGGAGTACGGGCCTTGCAGTACAAATTGCAACGGTGGACGGATGGCGTGGGATGATTTAGATGGAGTGGGATGGATTGTGATAGGCTGAGCGGTTTGAGTGTAATCTGGAAGAGGTGAGGTGAGGTGATGGCATGGCAGGAGGGGAGGAGGGTTTTGCTGGTGGCGGCGTATTTGCTGACCACCAAGTGGGCGAAGGAAGCAGGAAAGAGGGGGAGGGAGGTGGTATAGTCAGGCATGGTAATGATGAATCGGCAGACGGGACAAGAAAAAAGGGTAACAGAGTTTGATGATTAATTTCTTCTACTTCGTACAGAGAAATAATCAACGAGCTGGGCTGCTGGTTATTCGTCGTGTTTGGTGATGGCATCTGGGGCTCTTCAGGTGGCCGATGGCCGAGCCCACTAAACCTACAAAAGCCAAGTGTAGGCGAACTGGGGGCTAGGGACTAGGGCGGGCCCGTCGGTGGCCTTTACAGGGGCGGATTGGCAGAAGCTGGCAGGGGTCTGGCGCCAGAAAGGTCCGATAGCTGCAGGGAATGAAGGATGAGAGGATGAGAGGATGAGGGGATGGCCAACTTCCGGGCTTGCATTTGCTTATACAAGATGCTGCTATAATAAGAAGAGCCCGGTTGGCTTTTGGTGTGCTGCACGGAACAGAAATAAAATTACGTGCCTACAAGCTGCAATGGATGGCGCCGCACACATCAGCTCGTGAGCCGTGAATGCAGGCCGGGGGAAGTTGTGCCGTGTACCTACTACCTATGTAGGTAGGTACATTAGTAGGTACCTATAACACAGGTAGCAGGGTACGTACCTGCTAGTTAGTTAGGGAAGAAGTAGGCAAGTTCCTTGGTACGGATGCTGAACCTGTTATCGCCTCAGCCCAGGTGCTATACCCCTTGCCGCAATGTAAAAATAACTCTATTTACAGGGAACGAGAAAGTAAAACGACAACGACAGAGACAAGAGACAAGAGACAATTGTTGCGTAAACAGAAACAGCAACAGAACCGACACAGTGTGAGTTGTTTCAGTGAGCATCCGTGACTACGATAGGTACCTAGTGCTGTAAGTTGTCCCCCGTGCCGCATGGTTCAGGTTCTTTCAGCTTCCCCGGGTAGGGAGGATGTAGGTACTTACCAAGACAGTAACTAACTATGTAGGTAGGTAACTAGGTAGCTAATAAGCAAACGACCACACCAAGTCAGTCGGTGCCTATTCTGATCGGAAGACGGCCGGACAAGCGGGAAAGCAAGGTCAGCTAAATATTTGCGCCGACAAAGCCTCGTCTGTCTTGGCTTTTGAACGGCTGGCCTCCCAGGTCGAGAGGTGAGGTAGCATGGGCTTACCAAGTGCAACCTACCAACCTATCAGAAGTTATACCTTGATACGTTTACACCTTGCTGATAGCTTCTCCCACCGTTTTCTTGCTCCATCTCATCGTTCCTCTTGCTCACCCACTTTCCACTTTCGCTAGCCGGCCCTCCTCCCTCTTCGCCTCTTTGCCTGCTCCTTCCGCCGCCTCTCCCTCTGCGGCTATCTGGAATAAAAACGCCAGCCGTCCCGCGCCACCCTCGCTAACTAACCTGGCCGCTTTTTTCTTTTCCCTCACCTCACCTCGCCTCACCGATCTTTGCGTTCTTTTCAACAACAGCAACAGCAACAACAACGATCCCATCTTGATCGTTTTGCGTTTGCTTGCCAACACCATTCGTTTTGTGCGGAAAAATGTAGCCAGAGCTACCCCATCGACTTGAAGCAAGCAAACAAACCACCATCCCCGTCTCTTCGCATTTCACAGCACGCACCGATCCGCCCCCGGCGGCAGCAGAGCATCTCATCTCTCTGCGCCCGCATCTACCACACGCTAGAGCCACCCAGCCAGCCAAGCCCGCCCGCCCGCCCAGCCTCATTCTTTCAGTCTCCCCTCGCAACTCAGCCAGCAAATTGCTCGCTTGCTGCCCACCATGGAAGACATCAAACAGGACCTTCCCACCTCCATGATCATGGCCGCCTTCATCGGCATCGCCTGGTACATCGGCATCGAAATCAACACCTCCCTCTTCCTCCTCTTCAAGCGCCGCCGCGGCCTCTATTTCTGGTCCTGCGCCCTCACCTCCTGGGGCGTCATCCTCCAGCCCATCTTCATCATCCTCGCCGACTTTGCTGTTTGGAGGGATGCCGTTCCCTCCATCACCATGATCTACCTCACCTGGTTTATCATGGTCATTCCTCAGAGCTGGGTCCTCTATTCCCGTCTCCACCTACTCATGCACACCGACACCATCCTCCGCATCATCAAGTACGTCTTGATCTTCAACTCGATTGTCTTTTCCATACCCACCATGGTAATTGGAACTGTTGCTGTAAGTGTTCACTGCCATTCCTTTCCTTTCCCTCGGCCTTTATAGCCTGCCCGTCACACCCCGGCAAACGCTTACACTCCCCTAGCAAGCTACTACCATCAACCCCCGCCTCACCTCTTTCAACCTGGTTTGGGATCGCGTCCAGCTCGTTGTCTACTTTGTTCAAGAAACCTCTCTAAGCATTCTCTACATCTTCCAAACTCGCAAGTACCTGAAGGGCCGCGCACCCCTCCGCCAGCGTTCCTGGTCCACGCCCTCTACCATCAATGCCGGGGGCCAATCCGCCCGCCAGACCTCCCAGGAAAGCGCCATCCTGTGGCAACTCGTCTGGGCCAATACCCTCATCATTGCCCTTGACATCACCCTACTCGGCATCCAGTGCGCCGACCTCTTCCACCTTCAGGGCGCCTTCAAGCCCTGCGTGTACGGCATCAAGCTCAAGCTCGAGTTTGTCATCCTCAATCGTCTTATCAACACTGTCCGCCAACCTACAAGCGACGTCTTTTACTCGGGTAGCGGCGGCCCCGGAGGCGCTTTAGGCCCCGGCAGCCCCGCCCGAAATCCCGTCAGCCCACTCGGCAGCAACGGCAGCCACGGAAGCTCCCACTTGGGCGGGAGCAGCCTCTGGCAGAAGACGGAACCCGGCGAGGATACATCCGGCGTCCAGCTGGTCCAGAGCCCCGGCCGGAATGCCGATCGCGACAACAGCGTAGGCAGCGAGCACCCCATCTATCAGCGAGCCGAAGCCGTCTGACTGGCTGGATACGAGGGCCAATCTTTCTTTTGCATATTTATTATACCATATTTCGATTTATGTGGCACGCTGCCGCACGAAAACACGGGACTCAACGGGATCAGCGACGGAGTTTGGGTTTGATCTTGGAGTTTATGGACACCTTACGATACCATGTTCTTTTTTCTTTTGCGTTGGATTAACTATTCCTCTCTTGACCTGTCACTTCTGTTACTTTGCGGGTGCGCCGAACATAATGAAGCGGACTTTTTTAACGGCCACTTATTCTATAGTCAACGACATTTGCATAATACACAATCGCATCACCAAAAAAAAGGCCCATCCAATCCACCCACCCCTTTACGCAGCACTCGGTGATGTCAGGCATTTCTATGCACTAGCTTCCCGAGGACAAGTTTTATGCAACCACGCTGCAAATGACGAGCAAGGTGTGTTCTCCCTCGTTGCATAGTCGTAAATCGTTATATGTACCGTTGTTCTATGTATGCATCGTGTGTATCATGCGCATTGCACGCAATCGGCTCGTGTCAACGCCGGCACGGATTGGCGCCCTTCGGCTGCCATCCGGGGGGCGCGAGGTCGTACCCGTCCGTGCTGAACGCGGGGGCCACTGCACACACACATCCAATTAGCCCCGTTGCGTCCTCGCTTCACAAAGTTCTTCTCGCCTTGTTAAGGCGGGAGCCGAAGGGGAGAGAGAGATGGATGCTCAAAAAAAAAAAAATTTACCTGTCGTGCCCACCAGGGTCCAGTTGCCGAGGGACCGGGCGCTCTGCCACTGGTCCTTGAGGATGACGACCTGCGGGCTCTCGCCGGCGAAGACGTCCTGGCCCAGCCGGTGCTTCTCGACCGGCTCGCCGTCGTCCCACGACAGCGAGAGGGTCATCGGCGCGCCGGCGTACCAGTGCCAGACCTCGGCGGCGTCGACGCGGTGCCAGACCGAGTCGCCGGCAGAGCCCTCGAGCAGGTAGTAGATGAGCGTCGAGGCGGAGCGGTTGCTGCCGCCGCAGGCCTTTTCCGGGTCGATGAAGGTCTGGACGTAGTAGCCCTTTTCCGGGTTAGCGGTGAGGTTGAGCCGAGTGACGATCTCCTGCGCGGACCGCCGGCTCATGGGGGTGCGGTGGTTCTGCGAGTCGTCGGGGGACGAGGTCACGGCCACCGCAGCGGTTGCGGTTGCGACCAGGGCGGTGAGGAGGGCCAAGAGCTGCATCGCGGGGGTTCTGCTTTGGGGTAACTGTTGTCTTGGTGTTTCTTAGGGTCCGGGGTTTGGTGTGACTGTTCTTGGTATTGTCCCCTTCATTGTGCCTTTCAGAGAAGGGGGGATCCCAACGGTCTTTGTAGACTTTGGTCCGTATGTTAATCCCCCCCCCCGCTGGTACGTTATGAGCAGGTTCCACCGTGCGCAACGTCGCGCAAATGGGACAAAAAAGAAGCTGCAGGGCCACACGCACGGGGCGAGCGGGCGGGCGTGGCCAAGCCCGGTTGGTGGCGGCGCCCTTTCCTCTGGCTTCCTTTGTTGGCACAACATGGCACCGTCGCCTCCCGCCCGCGGATCGAATCAGGACTAGAGGCCCAGTGGATGCGCGGCGGCGGATGATCTTTCTTTCTCAGGTTTCTTTTTTCGTTCTTGCCTGGTGGTGGATTTCTAATCATGGCCATGCAGCTTTCTCGAGTGTTTAATTCTGGCTCTTTTCAGCTTCCAGATTCTTCAACGCCAAGAAGCTGCTTGTTGGACCTTGAAGCCCCGTAGTCCCCAGCTTGGTCCGTGTCCCAAAGATAAGCGAATGGTGGAAAATTATGCTCAACATCAGATGGGGACTGAGACTTGATAATTAGGCAGTTGGTGCAAGGGCGCTCGCTCCCTACCAATGGCGACGCTCGCAGAACTGGTACCCATGCCGTTAATTGCATTGCCGTTATGAGTGGAAATTGCCCGAGTGAGGTATTCATAAAAGCCGAGCTCCGGGCTGCGTGACAACCCCAAGTCCTTTCCAAAACTCCATCCAAACCCCACCAGCACCGTAGCTCGGCGATTGAAAGCGCCAACTTGTGCTAGTGCTGAGTTGAGGAAAAGAGACCCAACAGGAAATGTGAGGAGGGCGCGGTTCAATTGACAAGGAGCTGTTGGGGTCCAGTGGCGTCGTTGTTGTCAGTTGAGTGACAAGTCGCCCCATGACTGGTGACATACAACCTGTCAAAAGAGGGTGACCGAGTGCCACTTGCCAAGGGAAATGGAGAAGAAGTCTCGGCGATATCAGGTCAGTACGCGTAGTGAAGAGTTCGTCTGTCCATTTGTTTGTCCTCGTATCAGGCTCGGGCCGCCGCATGGGGCAACTGGATCAAAACATCAGGCCGGCATATGGTTCTAGCAAGCAGGCATGAGAATGTTTACGCAGGAATTCGGAATAGCTCGTTTAAGATCGCTGCACCACAGTCGGGCGAAATTGTTAAACGAGCGTGTTGCTGGTTGTGGTGCATTACTTGCTCATATAAGTCGTCAGCTGGCCCATGCCCATCGGCTATGCATGGTCGTGTGTTCGATCGCGGAGCGATATATTCGATAGTGTCTAAAGCAATTCTCGAAGACTGCCATGCAGCTTGTAGCATGCATGGAGCGCATTCCAAGCAATATAGTGTTGCTATAGTTTGAAAAGCAAACCTTGCATCAGCTCAATATAGATTGAAAGCCCGGGCCGCCGCCACGTCCAGCCAAGCAACGACTATTCGAGCACGCACCTGACACTTCTCATCCTTTGCGGACATCCTCTCTTCCCCTCTTCTTCTTTTCGAAACCTTCTTTCAGCTTGGCGTATGACTGCAGTGTTCTAACTGTCGGTGTGCAATGGTCGATAGCAGCTTTGAGTCTCGGGGGCTGCCCTTGTTTGTTGGCTGGAAAGTGGTGGCTCCTGTCGTGTCTCGAGCTCCACGCTTGAGAGAGTACAGGCGCTGCCCTTTTGTTAGCAAGGTTAGTATGGGCAAGTTTGGATTCGATTTTGTTCTTTGACCCTGTGAGGAACCATCGCATGATGTTGGCGAGGAAAGTTGGCAAGACGGAGGCAGTCGAGGCGCTGGCAGTCTTAAGCAGACAGTGTGGCGCACCTGGCAGCTGTGGCGGAATCATGCATGCAGCTTGGCAATGCACCTTCATAGATACCACGAGATGAAACTAGATGGTCATGGCTCTGCCGACCTTCTGGAAACCCGAAGAAAAGACGCCACGGATTTTATGACCAGTCTAGAACGCTGGTGAAGGACAGAATCCTTCCCTGCGCTATCGACTGCTGCAGGTGTGGCCTACTCTATCAGGCTGCAAGGCAAACCAAACTGCAGCACCCACCCTTGGCAAACAACCCCTCTTCGGAAAACGTACTCTTTGGGTAACTCTCACCTGGCGCCGATGACATTACCCGTCTTTCCTCTGACCAACATTGGCAATGTCTTCCTCCGACATCCCTCCTCCCCCTCCCCTTCCGTCGCCAACGAGCGCACCGCCCGTCATCGACAATCGCCCAACGCCACCGCCGCCGCCCTCCGCCGCCTTGGACCGCCTGGGGCCCTGCTCCTGGAACTACTCGTCACCAACGGCTACCCTTTCAAAGACCACTGGTCCTATTTCCTCCGCTCACGGGAACACCCGGATGTCGGCGTTGTCGTTCACGCGACCGGCGACGTGGCCAACGGCTTTCACCTCGAGACTAAGCGTTGCTTCAACCTCGGCGAGACGGAAAACCAGCCCACTAAGCGCGTCCCGTTGCACTGGTTGGAGGAGAGGTTTTTCAACGAGCAGGGGATGATGAACGGAGGCGTGCTCAAGTTTGACGATGCTCCGGTTGGCGCGTGGGAAGAGAGCGTGCACAAGATCAGAGCCCCAGGCAAGACCCTAAATACCGTGCAAGACGGGGAGATCAAGGGGTCCAAGGTGACGCAGAAGAACTGCCAGTGGTGGATTGTTCAATCTGCAGACCAGCTGGTCGCTGATGGTATTCTTTCGCAAGAGGTCGCAACATATCTCCGGGCTGCGGAGCAATAACGTCGCTGTCCTTGCCCTTGCCACGTCGTTCTATCTATTTTCCATTAATCTTTTGGACGTTGCTGCAGAATGCGGTCATTAACTGAATTATAGTCTTGGTGCGGAACAAAGATGAGAACCCGGTCTAGTGCATGGCAGGTATTCAGGTTACTGGCTTTGACCTTGCGGCGTCAGACATGAGACTTCGGAAACTTGACTGTCATGCTTACTTAGAATAATTCACGCTTGGAGGCCGAATTGACAATCTACACCTAACGTGCGGACATCTGGGCCGGCGGCGCGAAACACTGGGTTGTTTCTAGTCGGACTTTTCGCAGTTGGCAAACAACCTGCCAGAGCCCGGTCTGGCACTCGCGCCATCTGATCACGCGGGTAAAATACCGACATTGAAGTACCACGGACCCTGCGTAGGCCGGAGTTTATGCAGCTTTCGGCAGTCTTTAGACTCGACGTGGTTTGGCCGCCTCGTCTGCCGCGGTATCTGGTCGTCTGGGATCGGAGTGGTGCGCTAAGGCAACACCACGGTGCATACGTGTGTTGAAACTCCGGTCGGCTACCAAGAGCTGTGAACAAGCCCTTCATTGACTTTCACTGTAAAGAAAAATCGGTATCATCGTATATCCTTGCAAGAACCCCATGATGCGGAGTTTTGGCCGCTTTCCAAGTACTCCGGAGTTCGCTCTCAAACCGGGACTTACCACCGACGTAAATGGGACTATATTACGGGGCTTACGCCGGTTACCGATACGGCCGGCGGCCATCCATAGTCAACCGCACGCGACACTTTTCCTCCTGCGATAATTTTTTGTATTCATACTCAATTTACCATTACCCAGTCCTCACTTCGAAAGCCCCTTCAAAGCTAACAAACATGGCGTTCACGACACCACCACCACCCGTCCAGGACACCGAGGTCACCTTTCCCCGGCCGCACATCCTTCTGGTGACGCTCAACCGGCCCAAGGCCTTCAACGCCATGCCGCGCGCGCAGCACCCGCAGCTCGCCGCTCTCTGGGACTGGTACGACGCGGAGCCGTCCCTTCGCTGCGCCGTGCTCACCGGCGCCGGGCGTGCCTTTTGCGCCGGGGCCGACCTCCGCGAGTGGAACGACAAGGCGGCCGCGGGCGCGACCAGCTCCAGCGGCGACGTGCGGGACCCCTCGTGGGCGACGAGCGGCTTCGGCGGGCTGAGCAACCACCGGGGCAAGAAGCCGGTCATCGCGGCGGTCAACGGCGCGTGCCTGGGCGGCGGCATGGAGATGGCGCTCAACGCAGACGTGGTGCTCGCGGCGGCGGGCGCGACGTTTGGCCTGCCCGAGGTCAAGGTCGGCGTGATCGCGGTGGCGGGCGCGCTGCCGCGGCTGACGCGGATCGTGGGCAGGCAGCGCGCGGCGGAGATGGCGCTGCTAGGACGCACGTACGCGGCGGCGGAGATGGCGGCCTGGGGCGTGGTGAACAAGGTGGTGGAAGGGGAGAAGGAGGGGGGCGTCGTGGAGGAGGCGCTGAGGTGGGCGGAGGAGGTGGTGGGCAACTCGCCGGACGCGGTCATCGTGACGAGGGCCGGGCTGCTGGGCGGCTGGGACCCGGTGGACCCGGTCAGGAGCACGCAGGAGATTTTTGAAGGGATTTACAAGTTGTTGGAGCAGGGGGAGAATCTGAAGGAGGGCGTTAAGAGCTTTGTGGAAAAGAAGCGGCCGGTCTGGAAGGACAGCAAGCTATAGACGTCAAGTACAGGCAAGCTGATATGACAGCATACAATTGTACATGCTATGAAACTATATGAAAGCTCGGAATATTCCATCTTCATTTGGCTTTTCCTACTTATTATACTGAAGTAGCACTGCGCTCCAATTCGTCATATGCGAAACTAGAGTCACAGTTGAATCTGTTTGGACACAGTTATGCTTGAGTCAAAGATTTCCAAGAGATTGTGAGGCAGCGGATGCTAAGAAAATTACTAATCTAATTTTCTTGGATCTGTTCCGAATTCTAGAATTCTTTTTTTGAGGTACCTGGCATCCTGGGTCTCGCCCACGTGTGGGATGATGATACAGTGCAGAACAGTAGCCCTGATGGGAGCAATGCGCAAATACTGAGATTAAGAAAACCATAAGGTAGAATTTCCAGGCAAAGTAAATATGTCTTTGAAAATATCACCCGAGTCCGAACATGTACAGCACCTTCAATCCGAGGCTCAAGCCGTACTGGTAAGGATGAAGCTCATGTGGGTCGCCAACGTCACCAAAATCTGCCTCTTCCCCAAACCTCCTGGAAGCTCTCTCCTCTACAACCGCACAATCACGCCGACGATGCCCGTCCCTACGATATTCTACCTCTTCGAAAATGGCCCGCCGCAATGGCTTCGAGACCGGGCCGTGCCCATCACCATCGCCATTGCCGTGCTGACCCTGGTTTACCTCCTCAAACGCTACACCTCCGGCGCTACCTACGAGACCAACAAGCCGATGCACGGCAAGGTCGTCATGATGACGGGCGCGACGTCGGGGGTCGGTGCCGAAGTAGCCTTTGAGCTCGCGCAGCGCGGCGCCCAACTCGTCCTTCTCACGCACGCGCCCACGTCCGACCCCTTCCTCGCCGACTACGTTCAGGAGCTGCGCGACCGCACCTCGAACCAGCTCATCTACGCCGAGCACGTCGACCTCACGAGCCTCCACAGCGTCCGAAAGTTCGCCACAGCATGGATCGACAACGCGCCCCCGCGGCGCCTCGACATGGTCATCCTGTGCGCCTCGACGATGACGCCACCCGGCCGCGCCCGGCGCGAGGTCCCCGGCGGCGGCGTCGAGGAGACGTGGATGGTCAACTACCTGGCCAACTTTCACTTGCTGGGGATCCTGAGCCCCGCGATCCGCGCGCAGCCGTTTGACCGCGAGGTCCGCGTCGTCATCGCCACCTGCTCGTCGTACATTGGCGCGCCGTCGCTGCGCGAGGAGATGACGGCCGACACGTGGACGCCGTCGCGGGCCTACGGGCGCAGCAAGCTCGCGCTGACCGTCTTCGGCCTCGCGTACCAGAAGCACCTCGACGCCTACAAGCGGCCGGACGAGATGCCCATGACGGCGCGCGTCGTCTTCGCCGACCCGGGCCTGTGCCGCACCCCCGGCACGCTGCGGTGGCTGACGCGCGGGTCCGTCACGGGGCTGGCGCTCTACGCGCTCGGGTACCTCGCGCCGTGGCTGCTGCTCAAGTCGGCCCGGGGCGGCGCGCAGTCGATCCTCTACGCGGCGATGGAGTCGGGCCTGACGCGCAGGACGGGCGGGCGGCTGATCAAGGAGTGCCACGAGGTGGACTTTGCGCGTGCCGAGGTCCGGGACGAGGAGGTGGCGAGGAAGCTGTGGGAGGAGAGCGACGCGCTGGTGGAGAGGACGGAGAAGAGGCACGCGAAGCTGCGGGCGCAGGAGAAGGCGGAGGAGGTGAGGAAGGAGGAGAAGGAGAAGGAGGATGAGCAGGTCAAGGAGATTGAGAGCCTCATGGCGGCGGTGAAGAAGGGCAAGCAACAGCAGCAGCAAAAGAGCAAGGGAAAAGGGACGGGAAAGGAAACAGACAAGGACAAGGAAAAGAAGGGGGGCAAGGCAAGGAAACGTGTCAAATAGAGACTCTGTCATGACTGTATATTTAGACTAGGCATGGGTGGCGTTTGTGCTCGACTAAAAGTAGAATTGATGTTATGAGGCGACTGATGCCGTCATACCCAGAGGTGGCGCTGCCGCTCAACATCTGGTCCTGGTAGTAGCGTGAACTGCTGAAATTTCGCGGAAATTATACAGCCCTAAATAAGAAGAATAATCACTTGGCCATGGACTGAGGAGGGGAAGATGTTTTGAGAAACTAGAGACTGAAAATCATGGACTCGCTCTGACAGCTGCTGCTCACAGCTTGGAAACCAGAAGTTGTTGGAGTTTAGGACAAGATACACGACAAATTATACCCTTTACTTCAACGAAGATTTTGTCAATTTTATCGTTATATAGAGAGGCCATCAGTCTATGAAAGTAAATCAATAAGGCGTTTAGAACTGTAGGGATACTTGCCACCGGGCTCATGTCCTTTGTTTGTGTAGCTTTCGTCGTACAGTAATAGCAGACTGGGCGAGAATGTTGTTATAAACATAGTCCCGGTCCATGAAGTTGCCCGTGCCCGGAGATGAGTGGTATATATGAGGGAATAAGTGACTGCATTGTGGATCGACATCCAAACTTTGATACGAGCATCGCGTGTTCCACAGGCAATACAAGTAGGATGTGTTTCCTTTGCCTCTTTTGTCATGGAGCGGGAATGTTGGCTGGACGGCATGTCTGAAGCCACGATGCACTGGAGAAAGATGATCGATTTATCTTTGTATCGAAGTAACTATTTGTCAGGCAGATATGCTTTGCTTCGATTTAGTTTTTATTCGCGCCTTTGTTTGTATCTGTAGCCAGATACTCGGCAAGGCAGTTTCGACTCGGCAAGAGCACCAAACCACCACATTGGGCAACCGCGTCTAAGTGGCCAGCCAACATGAAGCTTTCCGAGTAGTTCTTTTCTCTTCCCCTGAATCAATACGCTACATGATTTTTCATTATCTAGTGAATTACCTGCATCATCATTATTCGCCGCTCTCTCATCGCCTTTCTGCCCCAACCTTACAGCCAGCACTGGACACTGATCCATCCGAGCACCATCCAACATGAGCAGCAACTGGGAGAATGGCCTCTTCGAGATGGACTGCGCAAACTGCGTATGTGGACTTGAGTGGCAGCAGAATTGTACAAAAATGTACTGGTTTGTGCTGACCACCTCTAGATGGCAGCATCATTTTGTCCGTGCTTCAACTTTGGTCGCGGCGGCGAGCGCATGAGGATCTTCCCCGACACGGACGAGGCCAAGCTGAAAAGGCTCAACAGTCTATGTTCGGCTCACTTTTTGTTCGCCGGCTGTGGCATTTCTTTTGTCGTGGTCTCACTCCAGCGCAACCACCTACGCCGTCAGTTCGACATTGAAGGCAACATCTTCAACGACTGCTTGGTAGGTCTCGCCCTACCGTTCTTGCCCGGTCTCGCTACTCATTGCCCGGTGCTCTAGGTAGCCTTTTGCTGCCCGTGTTGTTCCGTATCTCAGTTAAACCTGGAAATGAAAAAACGCGCAATCAAGAAACAGAGTGCGGCCATCAAGGCGGCCTACATGGCTGTTCCCGCGATGGAACACGGCCTGGATGACCATCCTCTGCCAAGCAAGAATGTGCAGCCTCCCGAGAAGTCGCACGGCCCGAGCTCTTGAGTCTATTGATGCTCCTTTATTGGATTGTTTTCTTGCATGGTCAAATCCTGAGATTTGTATTTCTCTCTCGGCAGTTTTTAACTTGAACATAGTTTACTTGTACTCTAATTATCGCCGCCTGGAAGTTTCACCATTAGGGTCAGCTACCCGGGAGCTTGACAGGGTAGTTGCCTCTATGAATGAGTACCCTCGGGAACTCCCAGTTCGATGGTCATCAGCATGAACTTCAATTTGTATGTTTGTGGATCAACACAAAGAGTCGCCCCGGAGCTGGTAGAGAAAGCGGCGAGCCGTGTTAGTATGGTCAATCGTCCTCGGTCGGCGGCAGCCTGATCTTTCGATTTATGCCACTTGCCGACTCCACATTTACGAATCCCACCAAACGCCCATCTCCATCCATCATTCCATTATTATTCCATTGTTCCATCGTCCCATCGACCCATCACCATCAACTCAACAGAGATTATGCCAGAAACGATGCCGCAGTCTCGAAATCTCACCGCCGATGGCCTCGGCAGTCTTAAAACCAGTCCGCCAGCTGCTTCCGTACCATTCCAACATCACTGGAGAATGAGCACCCGTTCGTCCCTTCTAGCCGCAATCAACTACTGAGACATGCATGTCAAACTCGAGTTTATCGACCAGGGGGGTCCGGGCGGGATATATTAAAAGATAACCATGGTCGATGCTACAGGCACTTTCCCCCCCCTGACCAGAATGTGGCTTCGAAAACGACTCTATTCCGCCTCTCCACTCTCGCCGCCAAGGAACACGCCTTTTTTTAAGCCGCAAATTTCGCAAATAGAACGAGACATTGCCGATGCTTCGAGACAGAATGAACCACATTGACCTTTGCAGCTCTCGTAGCATTCGTGTTGCGCAAGCTGTCATAGGTACTCGTTCGCCTGCTGAGCAACATGGCACGAACAAGTTGTGAATGGTGACAAAACTGCCATTGCCCCCGCATTTGGGACGGGCGGTCCAGACCATGAGATAATTGCAACAGCCCACTTTGTGATTGGCGGTGTATAACCTGGATCGCCAACCGCCAACGACAGCACCGCCAACGGGGCTGTACAGGCCGATCAGGTTGTGCGACGACATATAATAACGGCCCTCCGTCCGCGCTAGCATCGGCGGCGGAGATGTTCGTCCTTCAGCCGCGAACCCAAGCGTAGCCGTCATCATGGCCGTCGACTCCGAGTTGAGGCCTGCGAGCGCATCAGTCGCACACAAGCTACAGCAGCTGAATGGAGGCGCCAAAGCAGACGGGGTCGGAGATATCGCGCAGAAGCCCCATGTGGTATCATCGGCTCTAAGCAGCGGTTATACGGACATTGACGGAATTGCGGACAAGTTTCGTCAGCATCTCGCCATTCCCATCATCGACAAATCTACGGGAGAGTCATCGTGGACCGTTCTTATTCCCGCAAGCTTCATCACTGAAAAGCGCTCTTCTGTCGACTCAATCAACGACTGTGTCTCAGCGAAGCGAGATTGGCGTGCTGGCGACATTGTCGTCGACGGTGTCACTGTGAAAGCCGTAGTCGGCTCACGGGGCCTTCTGCTCTCCGCCCAACAATCCGAAAAGTCGTACCAAAGCACTTCGGTACATCTCGATGAGAGCGGCTCCTCTGCCAACGTTTCCCTCAGGGTCCAGCCCGATGGCACACTTGAGGTGCACAAGACGTGCTCGCACGATGGCATCGACGAGAACGGACGACCCTGGTTGGAACGCCAGAACCGGTTCCTCGAGACAAGCGTCGCCGTTCGCGAGACGGACATCTTTGTCCGGCCTCTACGCTTTACCGCCAGTGACGAAACCTTCTCCATCGACTTTCCCTACCTACCTAGCCAAACGCTGGCGCAGCTCGCCATGGCTGGGATGGGCGGCGACCTGCTGCTGGACACAACGAGTGCGCTCTTGGGTGAGATGGCTCAAAAGGTCTGGCCCAAAACTGCAACCGAGGCCCCTGCAGATTTCATCGAAAAGGCGCACTTTGATCGCATCGACAGGCGCGTCGCCATTGCCCGCGCGGGCGTGCCGGAGCTCGGCGCCATCGTCGACAGCCCCGAGGTCATCCTCAACGGCCGCACGCTGCTCGGCTTCCACACCGTCACGGAGCAGCTGCGGCGGCACCCGGCCCTGCGTCGTATCGCACCGACGCTTATTGGCGAGATTCACGGTGATCTGAACCTGCACAACATCCTGTGCTGCACCGGGCCGGCTGCCCGTCGGCCTGTGACGCTGATTGACCCGCGCGGTGTCCACCTGCTAAGCGACTTTGCCCGAACCCGCGATTTTGAGCCCGGTGACTACGCGTACGAGCTTTCAAAGCTCAAATTTTCACTCTCGGCCTTTTCCGAGATCCGCCATGGCTATTTGAAGCTGGAGGGCGCCGGCACCGAGTTCCGGATCCGCTTCGGGCACCACGCAGGCTCAGAGACGATGCGCCAGGCCGACGCGGGCTTCTTTGACGCACTTGCGGCCAACACGGCGTTCATGAGCTGGGTCAAAGAGGTCGAGCCCGCTGGGTTCGACGCCCTGCGGATGCGCGTGCTGCTCGGCGAGGCGGCAAACTTTGTCGCCGACGCGGCGTGCGCCCTCGGCCGGGACACGGTGCACGAGGTGGTGCCGCTCTTCTTGATTGGCCTCGATAAGCTCAACAGCATCCTAGCCACGCTCAACGATACTATATCCGAGCATAAGCTGGACGACTGGTTTGCGCGCAGTGGTGAGCAGGACACGACGGCAGGCATCCAAGCCGTGCAGCAGTCGCTGCTCAAGAGAAGGACAGAAGCGCCGCTGTGGGATGTGCTTGAGATTTCGGTGCCGGCTGGCTTAGGACCAACTACAAAATATCTTGTCCAAAGCTTGCGCAGGAAGTGCTTTCCACGGGGCACCGCCATCTACCGCTCTTCCACCCCGGAGTCCGAAATTGCTTTTCCCTGTGTTGTACTCCACGATCTCGAGGAAAATCAAAGTGCGACTTGTGCATTACTGTCTGGAGTTAAGCAGTCGAATGCGTTCTTTGAAGCCTCTGGCATCCCGACCAACACAAGAGATGCTCTGCGAATTATATCTTTGCAGGCCATCAGCGATGCCTCTTCGCCGTTTGGGCGTCAGGGCAACAGGATCTTGGCGCCCGGACCCTGGGGTGCGTCGCCTCTTGAACTGATTCTCTTGACGGCCCAGCAGCTTCGCTTCGCCAAAGGCGGCCGATGGGTGCTGGACGATTTGTCCTTTTCCATTTTTAGCAGAGAGTTAAAGGCGCCCTCGGGTGACGTCTGTGTGCTTATCCGCTCGATTGCAGCTGACCGCATCTTATCACCGGTTGACAAGGTGTTTCAAGAGGTCGTGCACAAGAGCCCGGCGGACGAGCCGAGCGCCGTGCTGTCCGGGCCGATGTTCCTCTCGACAAAAGTGGCCACAGCCTTGGCCAGCGCAACCACGCAGGGTGTGCAAGCTAGGGGAAGCTTGTTGTTGAACATTCTACTGCCGTCCAAGCTGGACAAGAGCACCTGGATGCAGCTGTACAGCGCCACTGGCCCGGCAGGCGACGAGGAAGTGGCCTGGGACGTGGCGCAGAAATTGTCGGCTGTCGTCTCCGCTGGGTCTGAGGTTGAGTTCCTCTCGAGCGGTGACGAGTCTTTGGTTTATAGATTCGGCTCGCTGGAAGAGTACAAGTCCCTGGTGGAGAAGGCAAAGAGCGACCCTGATATGAACAGCCTGGCGTTCCTGGCTGCTACGCTAGCTTGGCGGGAGCAGTGGGCGATTGGTGAATAGCGGCGTCATTGACATGAGAATGTAGCTACGGAAGGAACCTGCGGATTAGAAACATCATTATAGAGCTCCTTTGGCAGGCTCAATGCTTGCGCGCCGGCCATGGTCATGTACTGAGCAATTGTTGGAGTGGCTAAGCTGAAGATATGATAGTCTGTCGGCCAATCGAATTTACCTTTGTTGAAAGTAACGGAATACGGAATTCCAGAAATTCACATTTTGAGAGCCACAAGAAAATCGCCTGATCCTGATGAACTCTGACTTCGGCACATGCCAAGATTGTTGCAGATGGTTAGCAAAACTCGGCCCACCCAAGCAGGGACGAATTCAGTGCTTCTTCCAAACCAAAGGCTGTATACTATGTCAATTGCCTTGGTCTTGGACAACCTTGCTTGAGCTATGCAAATTTTAGAGGGAGGTCGCGGAATGAGCATGGTAATCTTGGCACATGAGGCTTCTCCTACCTGGACAGCGGCGACCTAGCCCGATAACATCACCACCATTCTCACTAGAATCGCTGGCGCGAGAAAGTCAATTTCCTCCCGTGGCCGTGTAACTTGATACGGCTAGTCTTTCAGTCAAGCGTGAACGATAGACCAGCCAAGCAGTGCCTAATAACAAATGGTGGCGAGCCGGGTCATACCCCGACGTGGGGTCTGCCTCGTTACCCCAGAGGCTTGAGCTCCGGCATTGTCTCTGCCAATGGACCCCAAGTTCTGTGTCAATTAGTCCGGGATCAAGGAGTCAAGGTAAGCCCGCCCCTTTCTTTCAATATCGTTCATGGCGTCTCGGGCTGGGGTTGCGGTGTCATAGCAGTAGCCCTATGGCTGCAGGATCTAGCGAGGCTTTGAAGGAGGTGACAATGTACAAGAGACAAAAGAAAGAGGATTCATTAGACTTATCAGAAAGCAAACGACCTTATTGAGAAGAGCGGCCGACGCCAATGCAAAGCTAGTTCGACGTCGAACAGCAGCCAACCCCGAGCTATCCGCGCGCCGGCTTCTTCTCCTGTGCAGACTAGTTGAAGCTGTTCCATCATGTGTACCTATATTCACTCGTTAGATCAAAAGGCGATGCGAGCCCTTGTCCTTGTCCTCTTCCGACTTCTCTCTGCGCACTTCTCCCTCGCAAGCCCTTTTCTCTTCGTGTTGTACCTGCCAAGCCGAACCGTAATCGTCGCAAAAGTCCGAGAGCAGAAAGCGAGAAAAACATATTCCCATCATTTCACATAGCGAACCAAAGGCGTCAAGATGACCACCTACAAAGTCACCCGGACGGAGCTCGTCAAGGACGCGCTGAACCGCGCCGTCGTCTGGGTCCTCACCCTCGCCTCCGTCATCACTGGCGCGACCAGCCACCAGCCCAAGGCCTTTACCATGCTTTACATTTTTGTACGGAAAACCAACCCAAGCCTGCAGCAAACATTCAACCACCGCCCTGCCCCCGAAAGAAAACACTAACACCGTGCTCGACCAGGGCGCTCTCGCGATTGTGCTCTCCGGGGGCATGCTCCTGCACGCCGGCCTCGGCGTGGCCACCAAGAAGCGCCCGGAGACCAGCATGCGCCGGGCCGTGGCCAAGTTTCCGGCCGAGCTCGCGCTGCTGGCGCTGCTGGTGCTGTGCGCGTACTTTGGCTTCTCCGTCGAGGGCTACCGCGGCGCCGAGGGGCGCTTGGACGGGGACACCTCCAGCCGGCGCGTCGCTTGCGGCTTCCTCGGCCTCGTGGCCGCGTATGTCGTCCTGCTGCTACATTCCCTGACTGACATTTTACTGACGTTGGCTTTTTTTCCTCTTCTTCTCTTCTTAGTGGCGTTCAGCTTGTTCACGCCCCGGCGGCCATGGTCAACTGCCTCAAGGCCAAGTACGCGGTCCAGGATAGCCGCGAGAAGCAGGATGCGGATGCGGCGACCAGCGCGGCTTAGGGTAGAGCCCTGCTGTATTATGTCTTGCCGCTGGGTCGTAGCTTATCAGGGCAGGGGAGTCGCTTTTTGGTCGCGAAGATGTCACTGTGTGAGCAAGGTTGTGTTGGTGTTGATGCGAGGGATCGGCAGCGAGGACTGCGCAGGCGGTAGTGGCAAGGAGATACGGAATGAAGAGAATTTTGCTCCATGGAAAATCGATCAAGTTGAATAATTACTTGTCGCTTTCTATGGTGTCTTTTAGCAGTCCAGAACTTGTACTCTGAAATTCCACACTCGGCCACAAGAGAGTATAAGCAGCTAACAGCGAGCAACATGTCTAGCAAGCCTCATTCGCCTCTCCCGCATTCACAGGTCCTTTTGCACAGAGACCTTGGGATGCAGCCCAAGATTGACCCAATCAGAGTGCCTGTCCCGCTCGCTATCTCTCAACCGCATACACCCCCAGTATCTCGAACCGATCCACCCCCAGCTCTACCAGAGTATCTATCAACGTATCCCGACACCCCTTGATCTGGTGAAACAGATCGGCCACCACGCCTTCCTCCTCAGAGTACTCGAGGCGCCAGCTCATCGCGCCGTCACTCATCTGCCACGCAAAAGTCAGCGCCGGCTCGTCGGCGCCCTCAACCTCCCAGTGCCGGTCGCCGCCGCCGCCGCCGCCGCCGCTGCGCCACCCCGGCGGCGTGTCGAGCACGAGGTAGACGGTCCGCACGGCATGGCACAGCTCCACCAGCGCGCCGTAGTCCGACGAGGCCACCACGTCGGCCGCAGCGTCCCCCGAGGCGGGGCCGATGGACGCGATGGCGAGGCGCGACACGGCCGGTGAGGGACAGTCCACCTCGCGGCCGGTCAGGTCCGGCTCGAACAGCCGGATGGTGCTCTCGCTCAGTAAAGCTCGCTCCGCTTCCGCCGTCGGCAGGAGGAGGACGTCCCGGGAAGGGTCGAAGCGCCGCTCGAAGCGACAGGAGGCGTAGTCCTTGTCACCGCCGCCGCCGCCGCCGCCACCGTCGCGGCGGGAGCGGTGCAGTTTCTGGGAGGCAATGTACGGCAAGGCGACGCAGCGAGCTTCGTAGTTGACGCCGTAGAGGGGCACGTGGAAGATGGCCGCGTCCAGGAGCTCATGCCGAAACTCGAGGGTGAGGTTGAGCTCGTCGTGGACGGGGTCGAAGTGAGGGTCGGCGAGGGTGAGGCGCCGGGGCTGCCAGCATCCGCTCTTGAATGGGAACAGGACGGGGCCTAACGGCTCGGACTCGAGAGCGATGCGCCATATCTGCAGCCGTATCTCGGTCGGGAGCTGGGGAAAGAATGTGAAGATGGGGGTTGCCATGGCGGTGCGCTTAAAGGACAGATGACTTGACGATGCAGGGATGAAGAGTCAGCCCCCCCCCCAAAGTAGCGGTGTATGCCTAGGTATATACATTACGTATGTACGTATGTATGTAACCGTATGGAATCAGTTAATGCAATGTGTAACATGAGCGGCATCGGAGCGTGTAATGATCCTTGAGGAGGCGACTGTTGGTGAAAGCTGGGATGCCACATCCGGCTACCTTGTGAATCCCCCCAAACAATCAGATATCATCATATTGTACTTTATGATGATGATTCGGAACTTTTGGCTCCCGAGATAGATGACTAGCAACTACCCGAACTTGTCAGGCAGCAGCTGCACAGATATGCCATGTTGATTGTGGGTGATGAGGGCGTCAGCCACATAGTCGGTGCAGCCTCATCGGCTCCTCGCAACGCTGTATTGCTTTGCTTTTACTTGAAAGTTGCTGTATGGATAAACTATCCGGGACTACTCTGCAGAAAGTACAAGAAATGTGCTCAGGATTGTTCCGTTCAAAAATGGAGGGGCATGAAGCAAAGACCAAATCTGCCCCCCCCCCCCCCCCCCCCCCCCCC
>MWMN01000051.1:62245-97849 GCA_002968875.1 Cordyceps cicadae | reverse complement strand
CGCCAGGGTCCCGCCGCCGCCGCCGCCGCCGCCGCCGCTCTGAGGATCCGCGGTGACGTACCGGCCGGTGGCGACGAGGCGCAGGGTGCCGGCGTTGGGGACGGACTCTGCGGCGAACGCGGACGCGGACGCGGCGTCGGTGCCGGACGCGACCAGGTTCGTCGGCGAGGCGCGGACGTAGCGAGCCGAGGAGGCGGACTGGAGGACGTAGGTGCCCTGCGGGTTTTGCTGGAGGGCGCCGCCGCAGATGGGTTGGTTGGAGGGGTTGGGGCGCGTGCCGATGAAGTAGAGCTCGTTGGTGTAGGTGTTGCCGGAGCCTGGAGGAAGAGGGGGGGGGGGGGAAGTGGTGGTGGTTAGTAAGACTTGGAAGGTGGATTGGTTTGTTCGAGCAGGAGGAGGAGGAGGAGGAGGGGAATGAAGCGGGTGCGTACCCCAGGAGGTGAGCTTGGAGCTCCATTCAGCGGCTGTTTGGGGATCTTTGTTGGCATACGCGGCGATGATGACGCATTTCCTAGTACGGTGGTCAGCCTCGTCTTGGAGAAGGGCTTGAGGATGTATATATACCATTCATCACCAATGGAAGGATCGACGAGTTCGGGCATGGTGTAGTTCCAGACATCCTGGACCCATTTCGAGTCATAAAGCACCTATCATCGCCACAGTAAGCCACTGTCATTCTTCTTCGTCTTGAACCGGGGGGGTGACTGTCCCATCACCGACGAACCTCGTTGGCCGGCGTCAGCGGAAGCATCTGGATCGCCGCAATCTCCACCCTCTGACTGCCCCAGAAGAGCCAGGCGCCGGCCTGAAAGTCCATGACGTTGCCCATGGTCACCAGCTCCCGCATCGCGGCCTCCGGGTACGCGTTGTCCCTGTCGGCGGCGCCCGCGCGGGGGTCCATGTGCCAGTAGACGCGCGCCGCGAGCTGCTCCGACGCGAGCAGCAGCCGCGCGTGGTCCGCGTGCTCCCGGGGCAGCGCGACCGAGGCCCAGAGCAGCGCGCCGTAGTAGCCGTTGACGGCCTCGCCGGTGGACTCCTGGTCGCGGCTGCCAGCGCCGTTGGCGACGCCGGATGCCCACGAGTGGCCGGCGAACCAGTCGCGGCAGCGGGTGACGGGGAAGTACGGGTCCTGGGAGGATGGGTTGACAATGTCTCTGATTGTTCGTTAGTAGACACAGGGGCGGAGGCGGGGGGGAGGAGGGTAGGGGGGGTAAGGTTGGAGGAGGGACGTGGAGGGAGGAGAGTTACCGCGCAAAGTAGTTGACGTATTCGCGGTGCTGGTTCAGCCAGGCGGTGTCGTACCGCGCGATGACGGCGGCGACGGTGAGGAGGTAGCCGTAGTGGAAGTGGTGGTCGTTGTAGAAGCCGTTGCCAAAGTCGACCCAGGCGCTGGCGGCGCCGGCCTTGTTGACGACGCCGCCCCAGCCGGTCTCGTAGGCCGGCTGCGCCCCGGAGGAGGAGGGCTGGAACCAGTTCTCGAAGGAGGACCGGAGGTAGCCGACCACCTTGTCGACGAGGTCGCGGCGGCCCATCTCATCGCTGTGTTCTGTTGAGTTGGGGAGTTTGGGCGCGGAGGGTAAAAGCAAAGGGAGCAAGCACGACGTACGCGATGAGGGCGAGGCGCGCTTGAGCGGCCATGCTGCCGCCCCAGTAGTAAAAGTCGCCGGGAACGGGCGCGGCGGAGAGGTTGAGCTGGCCGACATCGTACTCGAGGCCGGCCATGACGGCGTCGGCGCAGGAGTGGTCGAGCGGCCGCGGCGCGTTCCAGGTGATATTGGATACGGCGTACTTCATTCGCCATTGGTTGCCCACAGCTGGGTACATCCAGCCCTGGTATAAAGTCAAACCAGAGAGGAGTCAGAATTCCAATTCACTGGCAGCTACGGTCAACGCACCTTGGTTGTCAGGTAGCCCAACGTGTTGGTCGGCGGAAAGTCCGGGTCCTGCATTGTCAGGCGATGGTGCGGCCAGGTGAGCATCAGCAGCTGCTGCGCATCCCCTCCCTTGGTGTCCCAGTTGAAAGTGACGGTGCTATCGGTATCGCCGAATGCATAGTCGAGGTTGACCGCGGTCGGGTATGTCGCGTGGTGCTGGTCGAGCAGTGTCTTGTGGCCCGGGTCGGCGAGCATGACCATCCGCAGCACGCCGTTGAACGTGCCGGCAGCCCGGACAGTACCCGAGTCGGCCGCGTCCGATCTTGCCGTGAGCGTGATCGGCGACAGCGCGTAGATGAGGTACACGGTGCCCTTGGTGTCCGTCACGGTAAACGCCGTGCCGTTCGCGGTCGCTACGTGACGACCCCGCCCCGTGGTTAGCAACGACCCAGGTCCGCTACGGCGGCGGAGAGAAGACTCACTCGACTCGCCGACCGCGAGGGTCTTTCCGTTGAACGACTTGATGCCCCCGTTCGCGCTCGTGAGAAGCGGTGTCGCCGCCGCGTACTCCAACGTCACGTACGGCGAGCCGGGGACCAGGTGCGCGTCCATGGCCGCCGGGCCCTCAAAGTAGCGCACCGTCACCGCCTGCGTGTCGAAGGCGGTCGCCTTGTGGCTCGCAAAGGCGCCGCCGTGCTCGGCCAGCGACGCGTGCCAGTCGAACTGCACGGGCTGCTTGACGGAGGTTCCGTCGAACTGGCGGGCGGTGCTGATGCCGAAGCGCAGGCCCCGCGCGTCGAGAGCCGACTCGTACGGGAACGGCCCGGCAGCGGTGGCATTTCCGGGCGGAGCGGCGTACGGCGCCCACCATGAGTTGGTCGGGAACTGTTCGCCGGATGGGCGTGTTAGAGGCAGGCAGGTAGGCAGGTAGGTAGGTAGGTAGGGAGAGCCGGTGATGGCGATGAGGGCTTACGGGAGGCTTGAGACCGGCAAAAAACGAGTTGATGGGCTCAGCAGCGCATGTGACTTGTCCGCCGGCAATGTTGGCAGCTGATAGGGTTTATATGGGACTGAGTCCGCCCCTTGGGTTCAAAATGTCACCTGCGACGACGGCGACGGTTGAGGCCAGCGACAGGCAGGATAGGAGATGCAACATGATTAGACATGCAATGCACTGCTAGAATTTTAGTACTCGATTTTATCAAGACGGAGGGATTGCATGTTCCTTATAATAGCATTCCTACTGACTGTCTAAGCGATATCCGACAAGCCTGTCAAGACCCGTCTCCCTGACTGGCACCCTCACTTGTTGCTACCAAACCCGCCGGTGCATTGAAAATGTCCTTTCCTACAAAGGAATTCTTTCTTTGGAAGTGGCATAGTTCATCTCACCTCTTGTCCCCCGCGTTCCGCTAGCCTCTTGCTCGCAGGGTGAGCCGCCCACTCCGGCAGAGACTCGAGCTAGCAACGGCCCGACTCCTCCAGTCCGAATGCGCCGTCAGCTTGCGAAATGAACAAAGCCCATGGCAGTCACTAAAAGCAAACTTCAAGGTAGTTGCGGGGAAGGAGGTATTATTCTGGGAGCGTTCGGGGAGTATCGCTCTTAATGTTAATAGGTCCGGTGTGGGGAACGGAGGTTGCGGGGACTCGGCCGATTGTCGCGGAGCAAGGCTTGAGCAAGGACCAAGGGGATATACGCAATCTATAAACTTCTAGATCGAGACATTTTGGCTCAGACCATGTAGATCCTTGAATACTATAAACCAGCGATTGAGTTTGGACGCGCTTTGGTAAACCGGGGTCCGGCGTTGGGCCGCCTCCGGCCCGAGTCGCGTAGACCAGAGTTTTCGATCTTGTCATCGAACCCCGACCTCAAAAGCTGCTGCTTTTCCAAACTTGCTATTTTTCAAACTGATTGGCTACCATGAAGCCGTCCTCGGTAATCGACCCGGAACCCCGGCCCGAAGAAAGACTACATCACCCAGCACCGTCTCCTCTGTAGACGCCTCAACACACACTCACTTACATCTCACATATTCTTTCAGAGCCAGCACTGAGCGTCTTCAGCATGTCCACCACCGCAGTGCACACCGGCACCGCCTCGCTCGACAGAGCCGAGATCTTCCCGCCAGCGCCGGCGCCGGCGCCGCCCGCCTCCAAGCGCTTCGTCCCGCGCGACCTCTCCGGCCAGCTGATCCCGCACGCCGCGCGCTTCGCCTACTCCACCGCCGCCGTCTCCCCCGGCGACCGGGGGCTCGCTCCTCGGCACCGCGCTCGTCATGGCGCTCTTCTCGCTGTGGCAGCAGACCGCCGCCGCGCGCCGCCTCTACGCGCACCTCGACGCCGCGCACGGCGGCGCGCCTGGGCCGTCAACACCTGGGGGCACCTTTTTGCTGACGAAGCGCCTTCTTCTGGCTCGGCGGGGCGGCGTGTTCGCGCTCGCGGACCTGACCGGCCGCCCGCGCGCGCTGGCCCGCTTCAAGACGCAGCCGTTCGTCCGCGTGTCCGCGAAAGAGTACGCGGGCAATCTGCGCCGTCTCGCTGCGGAACCAGCTATGCGTGGCGCTGCCGCTCATCTTTGCCGGGACGCTCGCGACCGGGCCTCGGGAGGTCCACCCGGCGTCCCCTGCCGGGCCCGTTGCGGACCTTCTTGACCGTCGTGTTCGACATCCTCTGCATAAGGGCGAGGAAGATGGTGCTCAGGAGGCTAGCGGAGATCGAGGTCGCTGCGGACGAGGCGGCCAAGACCAAGTAACTGTATGCAAAGAGGCCAGTGGTCGTGGGACATTTGACGTATCGCTGAAATGGTATCAGAAGTATCAGAAGTCTACAACCTCGGCAGAACCAAATGTCTGTCCACTGGAACACCGATCCAAGACACCCACAGCAACATAGAAAGCCAAGTTTATTAAGAGGAGAAGCAACCCTTACCCAAATGCATATGCAATGTATTTGCCCAATCAATTCGCCAAGTATCCAAAAAACTCTCAACTCACATGACAACCTCTCAAATGTTTTTAAACGCCAGCAGCTCCAGCAACTCGCTCGTGTCACCTCCGGAGCGCAAGAAGTCGTGCCCCAAGAGCACCTCGATCGTCGCGCGCCGGTCGGCGTCCACCACCAGGCACGTGGCCAGGAACTGCTTCAACAAGGAGCTGTGGCGCTGAGGCTGGCGTAGGGGCGGCGCCGCGCCCGTGGCGATGAGGTAGAGCGCGCGCATCGGCTCCATGTCCATGTACGGCGGCTCCGACTCGGCCATCTCGATGGCCATGATCCCCAGTGACCACACGTCCACCTTGTAGCCGTAGCGCTTCTGCCGCACCACCTCGGGCGCCATCCAGTACGTCGTGCCGACCATGGTGGCGCGCTTGGAGCGGCGCGCGGTCAGCTTGGCGCAGAAGCCAAAGTCGGCTGCCATGGGTCGCAGTGGTCAGTCGGTTGCGATGGAATGATGGGGGAGTTGCTGAACATACTAATCTTGACGTTGCCTCGAGAGTCAATGAGGACATTGTCACTTTTGATATCTCGGTGTACGATTTGCTTCGAGTGAAGATGCTGCAAGCCGAGACAAGTCTGTTGGAAGAGTCAGAAACTGTTTATCGGTGAGGTGAAATGCCCTTACCTCACGACACAGAGTGGCAATGTGTCGTTCGCTGATGTTTGTATTATTGTCAATCAAGTCGATCAACGCACCGCCATCCATGTAATCCATTACCACCCAAAGCATCCTGTCCTCATTTACGAGAAACGCATCCAGAAAATTAATCACATTTTTGTGCTTGCCCTCTTTCATGATGGAAATCTCATCCAGCAGCGCCTCTTTTCTCTGCTGCCGCGCCAGGTTCATCTCCTTGATTGCCACCCGCGTCTTGGGCCCTCTCATCTTCACCAGCTCCTGCGCGACGCCCACTGCCGTGCTGCGGATCGTCGCCACGTACACAGAGCCTGACGCGCCCTGGCCGACCTTCTTGTGCTTCTGGTACGACAAGTTGGGGTCGCTGCTGGAGGTGAGCGGCCGCAGCTTGGCGATCAGCTCCGCCTCGGACGTCGTTACGTGCCGGATCGCCTGTCTGCGGTTTGCGGACGGGACGTTGAGCGGCGTGACGGTATCCGGGATGGGCTTCACCACTGCTAGCGGCGGCGGTGGAGGCACCTTTTTCACTACAAGTGGCGGGGGAAGCGGCGGTGGCGACTGCCGGGGAGGTGGTGAGGGCGACTGCCGCGCAACCTGGGCCTCGATGCGACGAGGAGACGAGGGCAACGGCTCTTTGTCGTCGTACTTCCAGACCGGAGCGGCGGGCAGCTTCGGCACCAACCTCGGCGCGGGAGGTGGCGGACGGGTGGGGACGAGGTCTGGCACCCTTGGCGTCGTCTTTGTGTATGGGGTCCTCTCGGCCACCGGAGCAGGAGGGGAGCCTCTCTCCACTCGTTCCCCCGCCGGGGACTCGGAAGCAGCCGCTGCCAGATTTTGGAACGAGGTGGTGGAGTCGTTTGCGGGCAAACGGTCCTCGATGCGGGAAATCTTGGTGGGGGAGAGGGCGTAGAAGCCCCCTGGGTCGCCAGCCTGCTTCTGCAGATCCGAGTAGAAGTCGACGGCCTCGATGACAGCCTGCGGGTTGCGGGCGTAGTCCTCCTTGGTGATTGCCGAGGCGCTGAGCAGCTGCACCCACTGCTGAGGCAGGCCGACGAACTGCTCAGTGGCGGCGTCGAAGCCGACGTGGACCTCGTGCAGGACGTTGGTCGGGTTGCTGACGCCACCGAGGCCCGGACAGGCGGCGTGGACGTAGTCGGTCCAGGCGTAGAGCTCGCTCTCGGAGCGGGTGCGGATGTGCAGCACCTTGAAGGGCCCGTCGCGCTCACCAGGACTGGTCGAGGAGGAGCTGGCGGCGTCAAGGCGACGGCGAATCTCCATGGTGGGCAAGCCGGTGGTCTCGGCACGGCCGATGCCGACAATCTCCTTGAGGAAGAGCGTGTAGAGGGGCCTGCCGCCCTCGGCCTTGGCAAAGTCGAGCCAGTCGTGGCGCAGGATCATGTAGCGCTGCTTCCAGGCCTGCATGAAACCCCCTTCACGGACCGTGACCCAGCCCTGGTGCCGCGTCCGAGCGTCGAGGGAAGAGGCGACGCCATGGTTCTGCTGACGACGGGCCACGGACAGGGGGATTGTCGTGCCCGAATAGGTGGTGATGGTCGTGCTCTGGATGGGCGCGCTGACTGCGTTGGCCGCAGCAGTCGGGTATCCAATGACGGGGTAGTTCTGTTTGGAGGAGGCGGCGGCGTGGCTGGTGGCGGCTTGGGGCATGGCGAAGCAGGGCGTGCCTGATATCTTCGGGAAAGAAACAATCAAGCAAAGGGATCCTCGCTGGCCGCGCTAACTACCGTATGCGCATTTCTCGTCTGCACTACTGATAATCTGATGATGATGATGTGATGTGATGAGGATGAAGGTGATGTGAAGGCCACCTTGGAGCCGCCCTGTGTTGCCCGCCAGCCTCAGCGCACGTGATGCTTTATCTATGCAATACCCTTGGTGATACTTTTCCTAAACGCCAGATCTACACAAGGAATTCAGGGACAGGATGAAAAAGTCTCCTTGGGCCATTTTTTTTATTCTCCGTGAGGAAATTTTCCTGCATTCCTCTGGATGGTTTCTTGGTCTTGGTCTTGATGGGCACGATGGATTAGTGTCCATCCACCAACCACCATTACCAAACCAACTCACACTGTAGTCACTGCAGTTGGCTCTACTTCTTTGTTTCACCGACCCTCACCACCACCTAGACTAGACTGGGTTTTGCGCCTTGTCGCGGCCGATCGCAACATTTTCCAAAGTAACCGTCTCGTCGCTCGAGTCCCCGGATTCTTCTCCCGCTCGCAGAGGAACATTTTCTCTCAGCGCTATGTATGTTGGCACTGATGCGATACCTATTGGAAGATTAGCACAGCCTCACAGAACGGGTGAGACTTGGCATTCAGTATTTACCTACCTAGCAGAACAGTGTTGACAGCCAGGGGTACCCTGCCACCGTGCCATTCTCGCGTGTTCAGGCCGAAGCTGACAGCCTGCGCAAAGGATTCCTGCCCTCGCAAGATGCCAGACAAACGACTGAGCTCCGAGACGCTGTCGCTCTTTGTCGCGATGAAATAGTACATCCACGTCTGCAGCGACTGCCGCGACCACTCCCACAGGACGAGAACGAAGAAACCCTCGGCAAACCCAGCGTCTGCCCAGTCCAGCGCGGGGGGGTCCGCCGTGTACTTCTCCTGAATCACCCAGGCGTACACCCAAGCGGCCACGTGGCAGACGACAATGTACCAGAACGACATCTCCAGACGGCGCTTGACCGGGAACCGTGTCCAATCCAGGAACATGCTCATCACTTGCGACGACAGGAGCGTGCTGAAGTTGCTGACGAAGCCGATCAGCGCCCGCGCCCGGACGCCAAAGTAGTAGGTCTGGAAGTTGCCCGAGTACTGGTTAAAGTACGCCGCCCAGAAGACGGGGAGCAGGAGCATCCGAACTCGTACTTGAAGCTCCTCTCCGCATCTACCATGACCTTGCTGCCGTCCCCGCGCTGCACCTTGTCTGGCCTAGTCAGCAGCAGCGCGATCGGCGCCGCCACGCACTGCAGCGCGATGAAGATGAGGTACGTGCCCGGGTCCACGCTCCCCTTCCGCTTCGCCCCCGCGCTGTGGTTCAGCGTCAGCACGATCAGCCCGCCCACCAGCGGCCCGCCCGTGCGGAACCACAGCCAGATGTTGAGGTACCGCCCGCGCCGCGCCGGCTCCGGGTACCCGAGCGCCACCGCGCCCTCCGCCGCCCAGAACAGCCCCGCCGAGACGCCGCACAGCGCCGCCCCGACGAGCACCAGCCAGACGTTGCCGAAGCGGTTGTTGGCGTACAGCCCGGCCGAGTACACCGGGTAGCCGACGGCGCCGAGGAAGAGCGTGCGCGCGAAGCCGATGCGGTTCGCGACGGGCCCGCCAAAGACGGCGAGGAAGCCCATGAGCGCGAAGACGAGCGCGTTGGCGGCGTTGACCAGGAAGGGCTTCTGTCCGCCGCCGGCGCCGAGCGCGTTCATGGCGTTCCAGAGGTCCGGCGCAAGGAAGCCGACGGCGCCGATTACGCAAGCGTTGAAGAGCGTCGCGCGGTACCAGATCCTCTTGGCGGGTGGCGCCGCCGCCGCCTCATCTCTAGTCTCGGGTGACGGTAGTGGCGCCGTTGTCTTGTCAGTTGTTGTTGCCATGTCTGTAAATGCAGGAATGCCCCGCGACCATACAACTGACCTTCATCTTGGTCGGAACCATGGCCTTTTAAGGTCATGTATTGTTATCGGCGAATTTTTAAGCCCCCACCGAACACTGCAAGTATTAATTAACGCGGCGACTTCATCATTGTCTAGAGAATGGCGACATTGCGGACTGATCCGCCCTAAACTCTAACCAACCCACTCTGTCAATCAAGTTGACGACTCTGTCGACAACTTAGCCGCTACAAGCCGCCCAAGCTGCCGAGAACTTTTCCACTTCAAGTACAATTTGAGAATATTATAGAGTTTCCATTTATATCTCAGCTATTGCGCCACGTCTACATAAGCCTCAGCTATCCAACGGCGGTTCCGCGGATGGTTTGAAGCGGCCACTCTAATAAACTAATAAACGCAAGATGAAGCCTAGCATCCATCATAAGGTATCTGATCCAACATTTTTCTGTAGCTGCCAAGAAGATGCTGACAGCTAAAATCGCCATGATAGCCATCACTAAGCCGCATTCCGTACTTGCACGACTTGTGCTCGCCCGCCCGCCCTGCCGGGAAGCCCCTCTTCTTCGCCGTCACCGCCGACAGCTGATAGTCGTCGTTCCACATGAAGGCGGCATAGTATTCGTCAGTATAGCTGCATTGCTTAGACCATGCCTTGCCGCACACGCCCTTGTGTGTCTGGCCGAGATCGTATGGCATGACGAAGCTGCAGATGCCGCCGACCTCGACAGAGCCATGACAGCCAGTCTCGTCTTCCCAGACGTAGATGCAGTCAGCCACGTCACAAGCTTGAAGACCGCAAGCGGCAGTGAGGGACTTGTTCCACCATGATGCTCGGATGTTTGAGGTGGGCACCCCGATGGGTGTGCGCTTCTCGAGAGACGTCGACTCAATGCTCGGGGTTCCAAGAACCTCCAAGGCGGCGACGACAGATGAAAGGTCTTGCAATTTCATCTTTCAAGGAAAAAAAAAATAAGACAGCTGCTCTTGGTGAGGTACCTATACTTTCGCATGGCCGGGTTGTTAGTTCTCTTGGGCCTTCGGGTAACGTTAGTAGGGCTTCATATTTCCGGCTTCATACCTGGCACGCGGTGTTTGTTTATCTGGCTTCCTGTTTTCAAATGTGGCTTCCTGTTTTCCAGAATGAGACCGAATTTCTCTTTTAATATCCAATTTTGAGGACATGGCTGTTGCGCAGCCAGGCGTGACAGAGGCTTCGGCCGTTAGTTGAGCCACAGTGTACTGGCTGTGCCTGACAGCCGTTGAAGCACTGGCCTGCAGCAGCTACCCGTAGCAAATGACCCGTTCAGCTATAACTGGCTATTTGTGTCCTAAAGGCAAGCACCTTTTGGCCGCTCACGTCAAGGTTCCGCTACGCAGCTTTGACGAGTTGTAAGGCACTTCTTCCACTACACACGTTGCCGAGGAGAACTGCATCTTCCTTCCAAGCCACGTACATCCCCTAAAACATTTATTGACACAAATATGTCTTGTCAGATGAAATGACCGGTCAAGCGTCTTGCATTTATCCCCTGATCTTGAGTTTTTTTTAACAGGTTACTCGCAGGACACGCACATTCAGTTTGTATACAATCCACGCCTTACTGTAATTAGTAAGAATTTACATTCAAGTCCCTGTAACTATGCATTACTCTTTACAAGGATTAGAGATCGTGTGCCGAATTTACAGGGGGTTAAAAATGGCCTTTGGATCTCCAAAAAGAGTATTGATAAATTCCCGTATAAAAAGTGACTCATTAGGGGTACTCGTTCGACAACCCTTGAATCTACTGTCGAGACACAGCTGGTACCTTGGTCACAACTTTACTACTTATGGACGCTAACAAGATGTACCCGTGCCACGCCCCCTCTCTCGTGCCTTAAGAGGGTGCTCCCCACCTAAACCGTTATATCACTTAAACCGTTATTTTTAAAGATAGAATTAATAATAACTTAATAATATAATACCCACTAAATAACACTATTATTTTTAAAGGAAAATAATTTTTCTAATAGCCCTACCTTCTACCTATCCCTAGTAACTTTTATAGCCTATTTAAAGACCTTAATATACACCTATTATACTATAAGCTAGTACTATAAAACCTTTACTATAATCTCTTTTTCCTCTTTCTACTCTATATTAAATATTATACTATATACCTTATTAGTTATAAGGGTGCCTCTATACTATATATAATAATTCTTTTTTTACTTCTTTTACTAGAATTATTATTACTAGGTAAATTCCTTATATATAGTCTTTTAAAGTTAAAAAGATATAGTAGTATAATATAGGGCGCCTTTAATTAGCCTATCTACTTTATCTAATAGCCCTTCTTTAAAAGGACTATTCTTTAATTCCTCTTATACTAATTTTACTAGGGAATTTACCTACTATAAAGTATAAGGAGTATTAAAGGGTAAAGAGCTACTTAATTTATTAATAGCTAGAAGTAATAGTGTTTATAGCTATATAACCTATACTAGTATAATAGCTAGGTTATAGGGCTAAATTCTAGTCTTTTTAAAAGTAGAAATAATTAATACTTTTATTAATACCTTCTTATAAGCTTTTTAAATTAATTTAAGAAATTCTAGTTTACTAATATATAGTATACTATTATAAAGAGTAGTATCTAAGTACTTCTAATACTAGTGCTTTAATAGCTAAAAAATCACTATATTAAGTAGTTATAATAAATATATTAAATATAGTAGTATTCTAAAAAGAATTATACTATTATCTTTATAAGTTCTTATAAATTTAATTATATAATAGGAGCTATAACTATTAAGAATAAGTAGGTAGTATACACTTAATTAGTACTAATTTATATACTTAATAAAGTAATATAGCTAGTAGAAGGTAATTTTATTATTTATAAATCCTATTATAGAGACTAATATCTTTATTATTAGATCTATCGCCTTATTAGAATACTATTATACTATATATATCTTTATAGCTATAATAATAAAGGCTAGAATAAAGATACTAGTAGTAGAGATAGCCTCTATAATAGTGGCTAATTTATAATTTTTAGGGCTTAAAAAGTACTACTTATAGTGCCTCTTTATTATTATAAGTTAGTCCTTTCTAATACTAATTTAAAAGCCTAACTTATCTATATTCTATATATCTTTAGGGTTAATACTATTATTCTAGATAACCTAATAAAGTAGGTAAAAATATTTATTAATATTATTTAGATCTTCTAAAGCCTTCTTCTTAGCCGTAATAATTCACTAGTGTTATTTTATATAACTATAATACTAGATAAAGTATAATATCTAGTTCTTTCTAATAGTAGGAATATCCTTAGGCTTTAAGTGTATTAATAACTACTCCTTTAGTATTAAGTTTACTATATTAGTAATAAATTTAGGGTGTATAGTAAGGTTTAGACTATTAAAATAGTTAAGATAAGTATAGATTACCTTTTCTTCTATATTAGTTAATATAGTGTTAATACTATAGTGTCTAATTAATAAATTTACTCCCTTAATACACCTAATAAGTATTATATATAGGATTATAAATTTCTTTATAATAGATATAATTAATTACCTAGGATTTATTAATAAAGGCGAGAGCTTTAATTAATTTAGATTCTAAATATTAATATAGTATCTTTATTAGTTATTAAGTTGTTATTACTAGTATAAGAATAATACGTTATATTAACGGTTTAAGTGATATGACGGTTTAGGTGGGGAGCACCCTCTTAAGGCACGAGAGAGGGGGCGTGGCATGGGTACTAGTTATGTGTCACGAGTGTCTTGTCTTTTCCTAGATACTTGAAAAAAAAGTCAAAATTAGGGCATTATTAGACAGAAGACATATATATATATATATATTAATTCACTGATTGCATCTAGACCCTGAATAGCATGTGTGGCGATGGAGAAACACGAAAGAACATTCATCCTGCCTGTATTAGCGCTGGGTACCTAGTAACCCTCTAACTGCGATAACGCCACTGTTGGTACAAGGCCACCGTTGGCGAAGCCACTGAGACGCTGCCATAACGTGGCAACATCCTGCCTTGCTGGTGCACACTGTACGTATCCGTAGTGATACGTGTTAAATCGAACCCCTGGCTAAGATTCAAAACGCTCTGTGGATGACCCACAGAAGCTGGCTGCTGCGATGGTGACTACTCCGCCACCAGGCGCCTACGTAGTGAGCCAAGGCTGCCATAAACGTAGAAGATACTTGGTCTGCGACGATAGATGAACTAGTAGCCAGTGGGCAGACAGCATTGTGCAAATACTATACTGTCTGCGCTGCATTGGCTGTTCCGCGCTCAATTCAGCAGCAACAATAATTGTTGCTGCGAGAGCCGGAATTTATTCGTCCAATCCGTTTCTACTGGAGCTAGCTTAGTATTGCGCTAAGCCTATAAAGGCATCAAGCAAATGCTACCCAAAACACCATGACCAAAAGCCACGACAATCTCCATGATCCATACCCGCCTTTGGCGCGCCGGAAGCTGTCCTTGAGCCACAAAGCCACAAAAGATGCGCAAATTTTACAAAAGCCGCCCGCATTCGAACTCGCCCCTTTCTAGAATCAGCTACGCAAATCCCGGCTCCCAACAAAAATAGTTTGCCTGACGAAACGGCACAGACACCTACGCAGAAACGTCGGGCTTTTTTCTAGACGCACCCGTTTGCCCAGTCAGGCCAGAAGTCTCGCCAGAAGAAGGAGGCTTCAAGATACTTGCAGCAAAACATTGTAGGCGGGCTGCCAATGCCTTGCACGTCCTCGACAAGTTATCCATTTCAGTCAGGCGACACTGGCCCGTGCTTGGGCATGAAACAGAGCAAGCAAACATGACCGACCCATCACCGAGGAGCCACAGGTCGGCATCCGGGCTCGTCAGCCCTGCGTGTTTCAACACAGCTGCAAGCACAAAGTCTTTCTAGTACGAATACGCTTGTTGCATTCACCCGAGAGCTGGGGACTTGTGTGCTCGAGCGACCTTCTTTGTGCGACCACGGATCACGCGACCCGGGCTGGACACACGTTTAAAAGCCGAGTTGTTCGGCCCCATGAAACGGAAACTTGCAAGAGCCACAGAATCCCGACTCGCATCGACCCTACAACTCTCACAGACAGCAGCCAGAAACCAACCATGACCTCAGACAGCAAGCAACAAGACGCCGAGAAGAGTCTCTGGGAGCGCTGCCAGGACAAGCTCCGCAGCAAGCCCAGCCAGCCCATCAGCGATGAGGACCTCCTCAAGTACACGGGCAAGACCCGCGCCGAGTTTGACGACTTCAAGGAGAGCACGCCCGGCGTCGGCCGCAACCAGCTGGCCGGAAACCTCGCCATGGGCAGCGCGATGGGACTCGGCGGCACCGCCGCGGCGAACGGCGTCGGCGGATGGGGACCCGGCGCGGCGCCAGCGGGCGAGGATCGCGGCATGAAGTTTCCGCCGGGCGGGCATGCAGACAAGACGGTCGCCGCCACCGCCGCCGCAGATGCGAAGAACAAGGCACTCGAGGAGCAGAGCGACTGAGGCTGCAGTGGACGGTTGGAGACTGCGGTGGACAGTGGGAGACTGCAGTGGATTGGTGGCGTGCAAGGTGCTCCGGCCGTGTCAGAATTTGCCGGGAAACTTGGGCGGGACGTGGGAATCAGAATAGAGAGAGGCTACGGTGTTGCTTTCACTCCGCAACCAATGACTGCCGCTGGGAGGTGCGGCCGTGGGTAGTGCATCTCTTCGGTAGACACGAACAGACAACGACGCATGTCTCCGGAGGCTGCCACTTTGCACTACAATGCCGGGTTTTTCCTTTCCTCAACTATGCGATGATTTAAATTCGAATAATCCTTACGGCGAAAGAGAATCATCTCATTTCAGGCCTGTTTTCGCCCTCGGCGACATTCAAACTTCCAAGTGTACCAACGCCTGCAAGGTCAATCACCCCGACCGCCGCGACGTAGAGCCGTCGCTGGGCGCCACAGCCGTATACCGCCCGGCAATCTTCTCGTCCTTTTTATGTTTCAAACTCACCAAAAAGTCTGGGTTGCATATTCAATAGATGGTGCACAAACTGCAGGATCAAAACCTCCCCTCTCGTGAAGACCAATCCCATACTCGCTCTCCTACAGTTACTTGATTCGGTCTAACCAAAACATGGTGGAGTGATTATTTGACACAATGTCTGACAGACGTCTTTCAGCACGCCGCGATGTTTCATTCATGGTCTATCCGTCGGTCGCTTAGGAATGGTCATCAGAAATGACAACAGGGACAGGGGTCCGCGGATAGCGCAAACTACGGTCTGCCTGACACACTTGACAGGTCGTCAAAATACTGACAGGCGACGACCCGGATTTCCAGATGAATGAAGAAGTATTTCTTGTTCTTCTTGTAAAGAATTTTGAACAATTTCGCCTACCAAGTTCCAGGTCTGACAATGATACAGCGACAGTTGCCAACCAACACAGTACCGACATCCCACGACCAGCCCTGTTGCTTCACACAATAAGGCTACAAGCAAGAAATAAGACTTCTCACCCGGCAATTTTGGGCAGATTCTTCCAAGTCTCTTCAGAGCCCGACCTACAACAACGATTGTCACCTGTTTCAACTCGGCAGATCTCTCATTGGCAACCGGTGCGGGCAACTTGCTTGCTCTCTTCAATGGCAGAACCGAAACCAGCCCAAGTACAGACTTCCCACCCAATAAAAAGCCATGTGGTTTTACATGCTCATAAATACTGAAAAAGTCCAAAGTTTGCTTTACAGTACACCGAACCTTGAACCCCTGAAGCTGATGGTAGACTCCACAAGCCACAGTTCAGAACCACTTCGACCAAGACACAGCCGTTGTCATTGGGGCGGTTTGCGACAAAAGTACGGAGTAGATCTCTCGACATATCCTTTTAGTGATAAATCTCCCGGCAAGGCTGCGCAGCCTCCCGGCATGCCAATCTGATAAGCGACAGCCTCCGAGCCCGGGCCGGCCCGGTTGTGGAGCGGTGGCCATATGGTCAGACATCCCGCAGCTGTTAGTGGTCCAAGATTCAGCTGAGCTTCCTGAACACGACCGGGCATCCCTGTGTTGTCTTACTGTATATACTTGGTAGTCCTGTCGAAGACTTGTACACAACACCGCTGCGGCTCTATTGCAGACTAACCTGGTGAATCATTTGACAGCATTCAGGCGTTATGCTGAGACAAAATGGCTCCAATTGCCGATCTTCCTCAATACACGTGCTGATTCTGGTCGCATTTTGCGAAAATGACAATAACCTCTCGGCAGTTGAAGTCGAGTCAATGCCGTAGGCACTGCAGCGCTGCGAAGTATATATAAGCCTTGCAAGGAGACCAAGTGCTGGCTTTCTACAATCACACTAAGTTGAGCTTTCTACATTCTTCCGAATCACATCTACAATGCTCTTCTACGCTGCACTTCTCCTGGCAGCAGTCCCTGCCCATGCCTTCGATGCCGCGGACTTGCGCAAAAACGTCAACGTGGCCGCGGTCCTGACCAAGATCGAGGAAGGCTTCACGCTGTCCACCACGAAGCCGCCGTACTCGCTCTCCGAGAAGAAGGAAGGCGCGTGCGACGACGACAAGATCCGGTTCAACTGCATCAGCGTGGACCTCAAGATCAAGGACTTTGCCGACGCGGGCGGCAAGTTCAGCTCCGACTTCAAGTACAACACCGACGTGGACATTACCAACGACAGCGAGGAGCCGTCCAAGCTCATCTCGAAGCAGAGCAAGGCGATCAAGGTGGGCACGACCACGGGCTGGAAGATTGGGGCCAAGTTCCACGCCAAGGGCGGCAAGAAGGACGCGTTCGAGGGCGGCGGCGAGGTGAGCGGCGAGTACTCGGAGACGGAGACGACGGAGACGACGACGACGACGGAGATTACGCGCGAGGGCACGTGCCGCCCGCAGGCCGAGTGCGCCATCGTGACCATGTCCTTCTTCGTCGAGTACGCGGGGACGTGCACGCGCAAGCCGTACCGGTACTGCGACGCGGCGAGCGGCGACCGCGACTGGTGCAAGACGTACTCGTGGTCGCCGTGCCCGTTTGAGCGCAACTTTCACGACGACAACTGCGAGGGGAAGGAGTACAAGACGGTCGACCCGTGCGGATTCACGGCGCCGGTGCTCAACGACGCCGGCGGGCAGTTCACCAAGACGCTGCTGGTGTCCAGGCCGCTGCTGGCCAAGAAGAGGGGTGATTTCGGTGACCTGATTGTCGAGTTTCTCGACTAACGGGGTCTGTCGTGGATGTGAACATGGACAAGGCCTGCGTCGCGGGCGTTGACGGCACGTGTTTGTCTTGACAGCCTCATGATTTGCGTGCTTGCGAGGAGAAGAGAAGACGATTAGTCAATGAAACATCTGTAGCTAGATAAGCGAGTCTATACATTAATCCGAGCTCTTATAACCGATAATCCATGCTGTACCTTTGGATCAACGTATTGATCTGCATGCAACTGAATCCTTCATGTGGGAGTGAGAAACGACTGTGTAATGACAACCCTATAATATGGGGCGAGTCTATTAGGGCTTATAGACTACGGTCGTATATTAGCTAAGCTACTGCGATTCATATAAATAAACGACTACCCTATATAGTATATGAAAAGCAAAGCTCACTTAATAACCTTGAAATTATTACTATACTAAATGCCGCAGTGGCGACACTTACGAAGCCACAGTCGCCGAAGCCCAAAGACTCGACACCTGGCTGTTGTACAGTAGCGGTAGGAGTAACGCCTCTAAGCGCATAAAAGGACCATTCCGCAGAAAGTATAGCGAGTTTAAAGCGAAACAGCTTATTAAGGGACAATACTAGGCAGCCTTCGGTTTAATACAACACTACGTTGGACACACCACATATCCCTTTAACTAGAGGAGGAGCAAGCAGGCTATAAGATCTATGGGAATAAGAGACAACAAGAGGGGACATGTAGTAATATAGAGAGTAAGGCAGAATAACCAAGTACTCGCCTGTGCTATAGTACCTCCTAGTCGTACTAATTTCCATGTATGTTCAGGTACCTAAAATTTGAAGTTTGCCTAGCTTAGCTGGACAGGATCCCTGTAAGCGACCGACTTGCTCCTCTACAGTGAAAGGGATACGAACTGCTTTATCCATAATGGTTATACTAATAACACACTAAGCCGACCCGCATTCGCTGATCCCTATACGGCGCACGAAAATGACTTATGGGGCAATGAATCACACGTCTGCATTCCCGGAAAACCGCCTACAGACGGCACAAGAACGTACGACAATAACTCTTATTACGACGATGATAACGTCGCATGCTGGATTATCAACAACTACGCCTTGCTGGACACGGTACTTTGGCATCCGCAAGACTACTGCCTACAGTAAAGAGGTTGGGCAAAACACATAAATACACGACAGGGAAAAACTGGCAACCAGAGGTACGAAGAAATTCACTTACTATCTAAGAGGGGGGAGGGGGGGGGAGGATCCTATAGTGACGGATAGTTCCTCAACACAATCCTTCTTTAAGAAATGTATGCCCCGCTTACACTGTCTAGATTCTCGTTCGTCGTCTGACTCGACTGTTTTTGCACTGCGATATCCGCCTACGCTTGTTCAGCCTGTCGCATCGACCTGTTCTTTCCTGTGTCGTCGATATCCACGGGTCCGTAGGGCGTCGTCGTTGTAGACACCGCTGCTTTCTATGCGTTGACATTACCAGCTGCGTCCTATCCAACCTCTGACGTATGTGTATTCTTTCTTCCGACGCTGTGGACGAGACTGCAACGTTGGGGATAACTTGACTGGTGTTGACGTTTGTGACGCGATCGCGAGGGGTGGAAGGGGCCAACATTAAGCCGAGTGTATGCCGTGTATGCAAGTTCTAGAAAGTAGCATCTGGAAAGAGGTAGGCGGCCTTTCTTTACGGTTAATTCAATTCCCTATTTGCTAAGAAGAGCGGCTCGGAAGCTAACCGCCGCTGTTTAGCGCTGTAGGCGTCAGGGCCTAAAGCATTGCAACCTAAACATATAGTCTAACTTTCAACGTGAATTTAAAACTAGAAACATATTAGTCTCTTTTATGTATAAGGAGTCTAAATAATTACAAGTTAGACTATACTATGAAACTACCCTTTCTAGCTTTAAAGAACCTTGTAGTGTTTTTTCCAGTGCTTCCGCTCACTGTCGAAAACTTGCTTGCACCAGCCTTTCGGTCAAATTTTCTTGATAAACTCACTCCAGATCCCTAGCACTATACACTTTGTGGCATTCTTGATTTTATGTACAGAATGCAGCTCAGGTCCGATCCGGATGTAATACGACCGCTAGGTCTGTACTATAAGGGCAACTTTATACTAGGTAGAAGTGACCAGCGCAGGAGTGGTCATCCGCTCAGTATGTCGGTTTCCTCGTGAATTTTCATTGATGGATAACGACATACGCAAGAGTCCTAGGTCTACGTAGAAGAAGCTCTATAACAGCAGTAGGCTAGGGAGGAATGCAATTCATGAAAGATAATCCTAAGAGACTGGCTTTGATAGGGTGATGCGCACATTTCTGAGCATAGATAGCCAGCCTATAGCTGCAGAACAAGCTGTTAACACTTTCTATGCCTAAATTATAGCCATTGACCGTTGGTGGTTGTATTTGCTGACTGTGCCAGATCGGGCCCTTGCCTGGACAGTAAAGCAGAGTAAGCGCAAAAGCAAACCAACTGTGTAAAGGTACTAGGATATTGGAAGAGGCCGCCCATTTTCAAATAGCTGTGCTACCTTTCTACACCGGTATATAATCTCCAAGCTCATATCAATCAAGAGATCTCCATATCTCGTCAATATCTGACTGAAGCAGTTGTACCAGCGTGCAATTGTTGGGGCACTGAAACTGTAGCTACTCGCCAGCGGGAACCAGATCGGTGTGTGAAATTCCATCACCATCTTCTTTGATTCTTTCAGGCTGCGGCCACCGCAAGGTATAACCGACCAAATATCTCCAACTTTGTGCTTTTTCCTCTGCTTTATGATTGAACCTAACAACAAGCAGCAGCACGCATCACGACAACCTCTTTCCCCTTCTTCGAGATGTTTCTGTAGACGAATCACCGATTCAAGCATTTTCCGAACCGCCCGCGGTGTTTCGCTCTCTAAATTTGCTGAACAATCCTATTAACAATTTCTTATGAGCAGTGGCGGATTGTATACAAATCAATGAGCATACGTGGCAGTGGCAGTTTGACTGCTTCCAACGGGCACTTGCTGTGTTTTCGAACCATTTCGGTCATCTTTCCAAAAATATTCCTCCCTAAATACCTACAATATGGCCAGCCTAAAATGTTAGGCTTTCCATACGTGCCTAGAAGGTCAGCTTTCAGTGCTTTAATCTAAGGTTCAGCAAGCACTTCAACCTTTTTATAACATTCATAATAGTCTACGAGGACTGCGAGCTTCCTAAGAGTATCTAGACTCATAGAATCAGGCGCTTGTCGATTTATTACATGCACGATGCTTGAGAGGATGAGGAAGGCGTTTTTATCCTATCGTTCTATACGCAACACATCATATGTTTTCCCATCTAATTGATTCTTGACTGGCCGTGGTAGGCACTGCACCGCATTCACTTTTCGCCTCCGCTCCAAGTCTCTCGAAAGAGCCGACACCAAGAGTAGGAATTTAGCTCATCGGAAAGCTGAATCTGCTTTACAGCTACCTACGCCGCCTCCTTGGAGTCAACTCAAGGGAAAGCCTAAACTGCGATGTTTGAGATATGGCCATGACACCCAAGTCTCTGTGTCTTGAGCTCCGCTCCCAAACGACCATTTCTCGGGGGTGGTCGCAGAGACGGGCAAAAGTGATGGCTGGAGCAACAGGTCAGAGGAACACATGTGTATGAAAGAGAGAGAATTGCTTGATTGAATCACTGTGACTGCTAGGTGCAGTGGCTATATACAACACCGGAAGAACGTAAGTCCGTTCCGGATGCCCAGAATACTCTGGTCACAACAAAAAGGACTTTGAAAGTGAGGAGTAATTATTTTTTTTTTAAATTATTTTTTTTTTTTTTGCCTTAGAAATGAATAGATCATAGTAGACTAGTGCTTCAGAGTGACGAATTATTCCCGGAAGTTGAGCGACGGGCTTCCTGTATCTTCCTTTCTGTTCTTTGTATTTTTCGCAAGAAACCCGCGAAAGCGGCTCGGACCACCACGTCATTGCTTACTCGATTATTAAGCTCATCCTCCCAAACCCTTATATTAAGCCGCGGTGCTCTGTGCGCCTCTACGGTCTACGGTATACGGTAGCTGTCGATGCTCGTAGACCGGCCGTTCTGACAGGCTGCTCCGCATTGTTCCGCCGACGTCCCCGACTTCCAACTAATTTCCGTCCGTCGGGCAAGTAGTTGCCTCTTTCAGCTGGGGCGGGCACCAAGCCCTGTGGCCTTTGTTCGTATGACACCCTGGTCCTTGTCGGTAACTGACCATCTGATAAGACCTAACCAGACATTTGAAATGTGGCAGCACCCCACCGCATGACGTTTTCCGCGGGTAGATAGATATATGTCAGCGTAAAATTATAAGAGTGGAGTGATTTACCGGTAGTCAGATATATTGTAAGCGCGATGAGCTTAAAAGGGATGAAAAAAATCGGCCCGAAGTCGCGCATTCTCTAACGTTGCCGGGTATTCGGGGCCGTCTCTGGCCCCTCCTTGTTCAACCTTGACTCCATTTAGTTCTGGTGAGAGTGACAGTTGGCACACATTCCGCTTACGGCTGGAAAGCAAGAAAAATGCCTTGTTTAGGTTAGCAGCGAGCCTCTTGACTGCCCTGATAATGGGCCTTTTAAAAGGACGCACGACATGGACAGGTGTTGTACCAAAGTGTTGAAGATATCATGACTCGCGCAAAGAAAGAAAGAAAGAAAGAAAGAAAGAAAGAAAGCAGTACGACTACGACAAAAACAACAGCAACAGCAACAGCAACAAGCCTGTTCATAATATGCCTCGTATTAAGAGACTAACGACCCAGCAAGACGTGTTGACGCTTCATCTCACGGACCATCAAGGAACCTACTAGTTATGCGTCAGCGTGAATATATGGTAGCTACAAAAACTATAAGTACTTTTGCCACAGTCTCTGCCAAAGATGTTCGAGTTGATCAATATCAACGAGAGTCACGTCTTTTCTTGTCTCCTCTCTGGTTAGGAATCCATCTTCAAGCAACGTACCCAGGCCCCAACCAGGCGCCTGATTCGGCCTGCCATGAAGACATCTTGGACGACGCCGGCCATATGGCTCGCCGCTCTGGTCTCCTCGGCATCTTGCCGCCATCTCCTCCCATCCGACGCCGCCCTCTTGCCCAACGACAGACGCGGGGACGACTCGCACAACGACAAGCGCGGCGGCGACCCTCACGTCTTTGTCTTCCGCGGCGAGTACGGCCGAACGCCCCAAAGCGTCGCCGATGCTGGCGGGTTGATGTCCAAGGGATACGCGCGAAACTTTGAGTCCCCTCTCACCCCGACCGAGAAGGGCTGGGGAAGCAGCTTGACCGAGCACATTAGCGGACGCAACAAGCCCATCTCCTTGTTCGTCTCGACAACCACCGACCCCAAGCTGGCCATGAAGTTTGCCAGCGGCGGGCAGACGTCCGAGTTTTACATTTACGACATTGCCCCGGACAGCAAGGCCATTGACGTGCAAAAGTCGATTACCAAGTTTGAAGCGTCATACGCGGCTACGCAAAAGGAAGTGGCCTTTGTCAAGGGCATCCCCAACGAGCAGATCAAGGGCCACTACGTGCTGAAGCCCAGCGACTACAACCCGACGGAGGAGCTCACCCTGGAGGGCTTCCGGGAACGGTTCGCCGACCGCTACGTCCCGAACAACAAGTTCAACGACCGCTACCTCACGACCAAGTCCTCCGGAAAGCAGGTGCAGTTTGATAAATTATACACCGGACCCACGACGGTCCAGCAAGAGACGTTTGCCAAGAGCTATGCCGAGACGCTGGGCAGCAAGGAGTTGCAGAGCCCAGAGTCGGCGGCAAAGGACTTGCAGAAGTTCTTCGAGAAGGCTAGTCCAAAGGAGAGACTGCTGGACAGCTCCCGGCCGAACTGGAGCCGGCCGAACGCGGGGAAGCCGAACGGCGGCGTCGGGGAGGGGAGCAAACCGGGCGAGGTGCCGGTTAAGGAGGGGCAGAAGCCTGGGACTCTGGAGGTTGAAGCGAAGCCTAAGCCAGGAGCTCCGGAGATTGAAGTGAAGCCTGCGGCTCCGGAGGTTGAGGTAAAGCCTGCAGCTCCGGAGGTCGAGGTAAAGCCTCAGCCTGCGACTCCGGAGGTTGAGGTAAAGCCTGCAGCTCCGGAAATCGAGGTGAAGCCTCAGCCTGCGACTCCGGAGGTCGAGGTAAAGCCTCAGCCTGGGACTCCAGAGATTGAAGTGAAGCCTGCAGCTCCGGAAATCGAGGTAAAGCCTCAGCCCAAGCCTGAGGTTCTTACTCCGGAAATTGAAGTGAAGCCTCAGCCAAAGCCTGAGGTTCTTACTCCGGAAATTGAAATCAAGCCTCAGCCAAAGCCTGAGCCTCTAGTTCCGGAAATCGAAATAAAACCTCAGCCAAAGCCCGAGGTTCTAGTTCCGGAAATTGAAATAAAGCCTCAGCCTGGAACTTCAGAGGTCAGGGTAAAGTCTCAGCCCGTGGAACTTACTCCGGTCCAGGAGGCCGAGCTGGTGGCCGCGGCGGAGCGGCTATCCGAGAAGGAGTTTGCCAACATGGCGGGCAAGACGGGTCTGAAGCGCATCGTCGAAGGCCGCTGGAACACGGACCTCGTCGACGTGCGAAAGAACGTCCTCCGACACTCGTCGCTCTCGGTAACCTCGAAGAAGCTGACGCCCGCGGGCAAGGCCTTGAAGGTCGGCGGCGGCGCGCTCGCGGTCGTCGGCGTCGGCCTCTGGGTCAACGGCATGGTGCAGGCCTTCACGACCGAGTCGAGCGACTGGGACAAGGCGGCTGCCGTGACCGCCATCATCCCCTTTGTCGGCTGCGGCACGCACGCCGCCGCGGCCGCGACCAAGGCCAAGGCCAACGCCGCGCTCATCGCCGTCGACACGACCCTGTGCCTGATCGGCGACGCGCTCTTCCTCGGCACCTGGACGGCGCCCATCGGCCTCCTCGTGCACCTGGTGCGGTACCTCATCCAGTTCTTCGAGCCGCCGCCGACCCTGCCGAGCTACGCCGAGATCCGCGCCATGCGCGACGAGCCGTGGCGGAGGTTCCTCGACCAGCACCTCGTCAACTCGCTGGCCGCCAAGGCGTGGCGCGACAAGCTCGAGGGCGCCGTCGCCGTCGAGGCGCTCGGCATCTGGTCGCAGGCGGCGGACCGCATCGGGCTGCTCCAGGCCGGCAACCAGACCGTCTTCGCCAACGCCTCCGCCATGGCCGGCCCCCCCGGCGCGGCCGGCAACCGGACCGTCTTCGCCAACGCCTCCGCCATGGCGGGTCCCGGCGAGGCCGCCACGGGCCTGCGCCTCCGCGTCCCGCAGATCGACGTGGAGACGGCAATCGCGCAGATCCGGGAGCAGGCCGAGGCGGAGATTGTGCGCCGCCAGCGCCAGTACCTGCTCGGGCTGCCCAGGACGCTGCGCCAGGACTTTGCCGACTCGATCCAGGAGATGGCCCGCAAGTACAACGAGGACTTTATCCGCAAGATCAAGGCCGACGACATGATCCACCGGTATCCCGGCTACGCCAAGATCTGGGCGTGGGCCGTCTCCGACGTGAACCTCTACTGGGACGCGCGCGAGCGCATGGCCGAGGCCAGCCAGCGCCTCGTCCACGACCTCCCCGAGCTGCCCAGCCTCTTCACGCTGGCCTACTTTGTCGGCGTCGCGGCCGGCGTCGACGACCCGCCGCCGCCGCGCATCGACCCCCACGGCGGGCCCGGCTTTGCCAAGTTCCTCCCGGCGGAGCCCGGCGACTGGACGTCCGCCGTCAACGACACCGTCATCGACCCGGTCATCTACTACCGGGAGAAGACGGGCGGCCGCGAGAATCCCGGCGTGCTCCTCCGGCACACGGTCGCCGTCGTGCGTCTCCTGCTGGGTAGGATCAAGGAGGCCGACCTGCCGCGGGAGGCGGAGGGCTTGCAGGACGTGCGGGAGTTTCACATGCTGCTGACCATGCACGTCGGCAACACGTTTGCGGACTGGAAGGAGATTCGCGGAAACCGGGTCGGCTACATCCACGAGGACTATGAGAATGACATGCCGCAGCTGATGGAGCGCATCTACGACATTCCGCGTGACGAGGCAGCCCGGCTCCTGGCGTAGACTGCTTGAGCTGCGGCTGGTGAGACGAGCGAGACGAGACAGACTCGTTGTCAGGTATCAGTGTACTGGCTCGAGGCTATGAAACTATTAGTATGTTCTTGTATAGTTGATTCACTTCCTTTCCTCTTCAACCTGATCGTAGACAGCATAGGAACTAGGTAGTCGAATCAACTTACTAGTAACCCATCACACTTTGGTAGACAAGTCCAGGGTTGAAGCTGCGAGTTGAGATGTGGTCAAGATATGTCGCAGCGCCTTGTAAGAGCATCGGTCAATCTTCCGCATCCCACTGGGGCATACCAATCCAAGCTGCCGCCCAACTCCCACGCCTCCTCCAACCTCGCTGTCTCATATAAGCACCTGCCTCTGTTGCCCTTACCAGCCTTACAGGATATCTACGGCAATGGACGACAAGGAGAACGACTTGTCCTCATCATTTGCTATCAGCGGTAGCCTCTTCTCGCGCCGTCCTGCTGGCCGTGCATTAAATTGGCAGAGCACATATTCTTGTCTAGTAATTCACTCTCGGTCAAGTGCATCATGGCATTGCTGGTGAAATGTTCCCTCCATGGTTGACGCGCTCGCAGACTTAGGCCCGGCGAGTCTACCAGGAGGAAACAATTTTTGTAGTATTTCATCTGATAATTTCTGCTTCCCAGATCCCATACCTCCGACTCTCAAAGCCATTCACGCTCACGTCCTCGGGTTCGTCAACGTTTCAGGGCAAGGCATTGCGCTTCGTCGTTTTGCCCGTGCGCGTCTACGACTCCAGCTTCGCTCCTCCATCGCTACCAGACGCATTGCTCTTGGAGTCATCCGTGGCTTTCTGCTCCTGCTTTTCGCCGGTAGACTCCTCCTGCTTTCCGCCGGTAGACTCCTCCTGCTTTCCGCCGGTAGACTCCTCCTTCGAGGGGGCCGCTGGCTTGGTGGCTGCAAGTCTCGTTAGTCAAGACTCGACGGCAAGGGCATCATCTGCAAGTAGGCCGATTCGGCCTAGACTTGGACTGGGCTGCTGACTTACATTGGTTATTCTTCCGCGCGGAACGGCGACGAGCCGGCACTTGATAGCGCGGGGTCGGTTCATGGAACTGGCGTTCGTCCACCTCGTCCCAGTCTTCCTCTGTCTCGCAGAATTGCTTGATGATCGGCATAGCTGAGGCTTTTGTAGAGGAGGTTTGGTGTGCAAGTGTAGAGGATATTTGGATGAGTGGTGAGTGTAGAAGATGGTCGGATAAGTGGTGAGTGTAGAGGATTGATGAATGTGTGGTGGAAAAGGCTCTATTTATACCCAAGTCACGACGTTATAATGGCTGGACAGATGACATCAGTACTCTCTGCAATGTAATTCCGTAGCACTCTGTCCATTTTCCAATACTGTGAGAGGTATAGAAAGCATCCGTCTTCTTTCTTTCTTTGTTGATGGTGGGTGTAGCACGGATCCAGGTGCTTTCACTGGCGAGTGTAGAAACAAGAGGTAAAACTCGCCCTTGCTATTGTGTTCATTACTTCCGAGCTTACAACATGAGTAGCACGTACTTGCCTGATTTCATCAATTTACCTACAACATCTACACCTCCTATCGGCGCTGTTTTGAGCTCGACGAGCTCCATTGCACAGCTGGAGGCATCACGTCCAAAGCACCGTCGAGGCTATAGCATTGCACGAAGGACAAGGACAAAGAGAAGCAGCGCAACTACATTATTGTGCTTCGTAGAAAAGACAGGGGTGGCAGCTTGCACAATGTTTCGAGCGAAACACTGCATTGCGTCATTGAACTTTTGCTCTGTCAACTTTTCGACTTTCTTAAATACCTATGCTAGTACAATTACGCTTTTGCTGTCAGTTTTTCAACTTTTCTTTAAATACATGACATCGGCGGAGTAGCCTGAAAGGGGTATTCCAATCTTGCAGACAAGAAGAAGAGTGTCACGGACCGCATTAATCACGTCAGCTATCCAGTCCAAGACATGGGTAGCATTCTAGGTATCGCAAGTCCTTGGAAGGGTTGTCCAATGACCCAGGCGCCTATGATGCTTATTTGGTTCAGATTATGAAACGAGCCAACGCAGAAAAAGCCGCCGTTATGTACAGAGACCCTTTAATAGACGTTTCGTGTTCGTGTTCGTGTTCTTTGAGAAACTACCACCGCCGCGGTTCGAGCACACACTGGACACCCTTGGCTTTCCAACAGCATCACGGTTTCAAAACCCTCCCTACAAATTCGAAAGCACAAGATATCATTGAGTGCAGTCCAAACCGACGGTACTTTTCGCACACATCTACTGATTTTTCTTGTTATTTTTTTTTTAATTCTTTTACAGCTGGCGCGTTTGTCATTTGTCGTTTGTCCCATGTCATGGTAGTATTAATTAATCATGGCCAGATTATCTGCGGGGTACAGCGCCTACCGAGGCTCATGGCCAATCTCCAACACTCTTCCTCCACATCCATATACGAATAGCTTTTCTTCACGAGCTATCGTAGCTGTCACTTTCAGAATAGAGAATGGCCGAAAACACAGTTCTGTACAAGCCTACCGACGAGGGCATCACGACCATCACCATCAACCGGCCCTCGGTCCGAAACGCCGTCAACCACGCCACGTCTCTCAAGCTCGCCGAGGCCTTTCAGAGCTTCGAAGCCGACAGCAGCCAAAAGGTGTGCATCCTCACCGGCGCCGGCACCGACTTCTGCGCCGGCTACGACCTGCACGAGGTCGCCGGCAGCCGCGGCCGCAGCGCCCTCGCCGTCGGCCCCGTCGACAAGCTCAACGGCGCTCTCGGCCCCATTGGCCCGTCCCGCATGCGCCTCGGCAAGCCCGTCATCGCCGCCGTCTCCGGACACGCCGTCGCGGGCGGCCTCGAGCTCGCCCTCCTCGCGGACCTGCGCGTCGTCGACGCCACCGCCGTCTTCGGCGTCTTCTGCCGCCGCTTCGGCGTGCCCCTCATCGACGGCGGGACGGTCCGGCTGCCGCGCGTGGTCGGCCTCGGCCGCGCACTGGACATGATCCTGACCGGCCGGCCGGTCGACGCCCGCGAGGCCCTGGCCATCGGCCTGGCGAACCGCGTGGTGCCGGACGCGCTGGGGGGGGCGCGGGGGCTGGCCAGGGAGCTGTTGCGGTTCCCGCAGCGCTGCTTGCGGGCGGACCTGGCGGCGGCGCAGTATGGTGCGTACGATGCGGCGAGCTTGGAGGATGCGCTTCGCTTCGAGTTTGAGAGAGGTGCCGAGGTCGTGGCGGAGGAGAGCGTTGCAGGAGCGAGGAGGTTCGACAAGGGCGTGGGACGGGGAGGATCGTTTGAGAAGGGAAAGCTGTGAATAGCGAGCTTTTCCTGCTCTTGAAGATGCTCATCACATCAACAGCTCTAGGATTCGAGAATCACCGCCTCTCTGCCCTATAATGCTTGGCAAGCCACGATTGACGCACTCTTGGCAATCGACCAACAATAACACAGTAATCACACATGGAAACTACAATAATAATCTGCTTTCAAGCATCAACTAACTCTCTCTGCACATGACAAGAAGAATCACTAAACAGTGATGATAACAATAGTCACTACTCAGTGCAGCAGAGTCGGACTCGCTCGGCTGCCGACGGGTGTCAACATCGCGGAACCAACGACTTCATTCCGCGCTCTCTATCGCATCTCTTGGCCCAGATTTCGGACCGTCATGGGCCGCCCGCCATGCCAGGCATCGCCTTATGACTAAACGCCACAGATTCCATCTCAGAGATGCCTCATTAGGCAAGTGGCGAGAAGCGCTAGACGCACATGGCAGGTCAAAGCAAGTCACGGCAGTGTCAGCCTCATGGCGTCCCGCGCAATGGAGACCGGCCAGTAGCTCTGACAAGCGCAGATGTAGTCTATGAATAGCACATGTAAGCGGTTGACACATTTTGTGTTGTAACAGTGACTTGCGCCGAGGGCTCTCGCGCTAGAAGGAAGTGGTTAGTGATCAAGCGGCCAAGAGTTGGAGTTGCTCACCTGCAGTGTGACACTCTGTGATCTTGGGGCCTACATCGGAGATGGTAAAGCTGATAGATTTGAAATGCAAACTCAGAGATATCGGAAACAGTAAATCACTATCTTGCATTCTCCGGGCGAAGTCGGACTGACCTAGGCTTCACGCTGTACAACCACCAAGGAAACTGCAGAGTAGCTTGTTCCTCAACACAGAACTAACCCTAGCACATGTATTCATTACGTTTTATCTACAGACCATCTGACCAATTAACGTTTTGCATAAGCCGCCGTCTTTCTGGGGTACAAGATCCATCCCACACTGCTTCCAAGCAGCCCACGCGAGCCCCTGCCACAAGTGTCTGTCTCTAGAAGTCACAGCACTCACTGATCAGTGGCCAACACCATTGAACTCTGAAGGCGTTTCGGAGAAAGAAATGCAATCACATGTCTTTGCTTAGACTAACAGAACTGGGAAGGTAGCTGCAAGATATTACAACATGATAACACATGGAACAGTCAACGCATTAGCAAATGGTTTGCTCTGGGCTCTCCCTCATCCTGTATATAAATCTGAGAATTTCCCGTCAATAAACTCGAATCATCACCCCATCGATCACTTGGCATCTCATCACCTACTTTTCTTTGTGAACATGGTTTTTCAACTCTTCCGCTGCACGATTGCAGCCTGCCTCATTGCCCTCTGCTACGGCAGTCCCGCGACTCCCCAGCAGGCTGCCAAGCTCGGCAACCCAGCGCTCCTTGAAAAGATCACGGTCCCTGCAGAATGGACCGAGGCCGGTGCGTCCAAGCCTGAGGCCATGGTGACTCTCCAGATTGGCCTGAAGCAGGCCGACATGGGCGGGCTGCAGAAGCGCCTCATGGACGCGGCGCATCCCAGCAGCGCCAACTACGGCAAGTGGCTGTCCAAGGAGGAGATGGAAAAGTACACGAGCCCTGCACAGCAGTCTGTCGACATGGTCAAGGTCTGGCTGGGCGCCCACGGCATCTTTGAGCAGTCCATCTCGCGCCCGACGCCGGACTGGATGGAGGTCCGCGTGCCCATCAGCCGGGCCGAGACGCTGCTCAACTCGCGGTACAGCATGTTCAAGGACTCGGTGACGGGAAGGACGGTGCCGCGCACCACCGAGTACTCGATCCCGAGCCTCCTGCACGACCACATCGACACCATCCAGCCGACCACGTCGTTCCATCGCAGCCTCGGCGCGCAGCCGTCCACCAACGTGACCGAACCCGCCGAGGTGCACCGCCGGGCAACCTGCGACCCCAGCAACATCACCCCGGCGTGCATCCGCAGCTACTACAACGTCGACTACACCAGCAAGGGCAGGGCCGGCCTCGCCGTCACCGGCTTCATCGGCTACTCGGCCAGCCACAGCGACGCGTCCAGCTTCCTCAGCCAGTACGACTCGGGCAGCGCCGGGTCCGACTTCAAGGACGGCTCCGTCGGCGGCGCCCGGAACGACCCGTCCGACCCGACCCTCGAGGGCAACCTGGACACGCAGGTCGCCCTCTCCCTCGGCCACCCGAACCCGGTCACCTACCTCGCCGTCGGCCCCAACAACGACCCGGACAACCAGTTCGGCGACGAGCTCGTCAACCTCGGCACCTACCTCAACGCGCAGGCCGCGCCGCCGACCGCCGTCTCCACCTCGTACGGCGGCGAGGAGAACGGCTTCTCGGCGCAGTACCTCGACCGCATCTGCAACGAGTTCATGAAGGCCGGCTCCCGCGGCGTCTCCGTCTTCTTCTCCAGCGGCGACTTCGGCGTCGGCGGCAACAACCAGGCCAGCTGCTCCCGCGGCGGCTTCTACGCGCTCTTCCCGGCCTCCTGCCCGTACGTCACCGCCGTCGGCGCCACCCAGTTCTACAACGGCGCCGAGTACGCCGCCCACTTTGAGAAGGACGGGTCCACCGGCGGCGGCTTCTCCTGGTACTTTGCCGCGCCCGCCTACCAGTCCGCCGACACCCGGTCGTACGTCGGCGGCAGCCTCGACGGCTCCTACGACGGCTACTACAACGCCAAGGGCCGCGGGTACCCGGACATCTCGCTCGTCGGCGAGTACTACGACATCGTCCTCAACGGCGGCACGCAGCGCGTCTACGGCACCTCGGCGTCGTCGCCGGCGTGGGCGGCGCTCGTCTCGCTCATCAACGACTACCGCATCGGCATCGGCAAGTCGACGCTCGGGTTCCTCAACCCGCTGCTCTACGGCAACTCGGCCGTCCGCTCGGCTCTGATTGACATCACCAACGGCAACAACCGAGGCTGTGGCACGTACGGCTTCCCGGCCGCGGCTGGCTGGGACCCGACCACGGGTCTGGGTACGATGAACTTTGCCAAGCTGAGAAAGGCGCTGTCTTCTTAGATGCCTTCGCTTTGATGTATATACAAGTTATTTACGGTATTTTTCTATTTTCCAAGTTACATACTCCGTCAAGATGTGTGTCCTGTTTCGGTTCACCTAGGGAACAAGTAGTCGACAAGGGATCTTCACGTTCAAAACTGAGTAGAATTGAGTAACGTTATCTTGGAAACCCTAATAACCGTAAACATCCAACCCCAAAATAACCGGTACCTTCTTCCCGACTATAATTTTGCAGTTATTCAGCCCAGGAAAGAATGCCCTCCCAGAACCAGACTCCTCCCTCCGTCACCGGCCGCGAGTCTAGGGTAGTGGCGGAGGCTGACGGGGGAGAGGAGCCGTTTCTTGGCGAGCACCTGGCAAGCTTGCAGCAGCATCAAGATCTAAACCCGCTCCTGTACAGCATGGTACGATAGTCGGCATATAGGTGAATTTCCAGAGATTTTCAAAGCAATTCTCCGGGTTTATCTGATTGCGTCAGAGACGCATTGATCGCTGGCCACTCAGTACTGTCACGTGCGGCGATTGGCCGGAACTGACATCGCGACCCGCAGCAGCTCGCCGAGCTTCGTCTCTAGCCAGAGTCAACCTTCACTTCGGCCGTGCATCATACAGGATCTCTTACCGCTTATTCCCTACCGCATACTGCAATTGATATCGAAGACGATCATTTGCAACCAACACCGCCCAACTCACCCGCCAGCTTCAGCCTCGGGCTGATGGCGCTGTCCGTTTGGACAGTCAACGGGTAGCATCCCGGCTTCACATCTTACCAGCACACTCGGCGCGGCTACCTCGCAATGGCTTCACTGTATTCAGGGCTTCGGGTGCGTACAGAATTCATCATGTATCGGCTCGCCACGGAGCTTATACTAATGCCCTACAGACCGCTTCGATGCGCGGCTTCCGTCCCTGCCGACCCGTCTTAAATATCGCCCCCACAGCAGCGGGAGGTAAATCGCATTGCCAGCACAGTATTCAGTGCTACCGCGGCTTTTCAAGCTCGCCAAATCTCCAGAGTACAGATTCCAAACCCGCCCCCGATCAATCCGACGACGCGAGCGTTGCCAGCGGCGAGACGGGCGCGCCCCTGCTCAAGAAGCGTGAAAAAGAGTCGGCCAAGGGCAAATACAACCTATACGGGGATGACTGGGAGGAATCGGTTGATTTCGCCATCAAGTCGTTTGAGGACCTTCCACATCGCCTGTTTGGTGTCAATCAGCACATGATCATCAACTATGAGCTGAAAGAGGCTCTGCGTGTCATGCTCCGTCAGTTCAACGCGCCGATTGTCTACTGCTTTGCGTACGGCTCAGGTGTGTTTCCGCAGGGGGACCTTGGTCGCAGCATCAGCGATGCCGAGTTCCGCGCCGTGCACCCTAAGCCGCCCGCTGCGCTGGTCAAGGCGCAGAAGGGGTCGCCCAAGATGATTGACTTCATCTTTGGCGTCTCGCACACGCAGCATTGGCATTCGCTCAACATAAAGCAGCATCGTAAGCATTACTCGGGAATCGCCTCGCTCGGCTCGGGAGCCGTCTCCCATGTGCAAAACTGGGGCGCTGGTGTCTACTTCAACCCCTTCATCGAGATGAACGGCATGTTGATCAAATATGGCGTCACCAGCATCGACAACCTGGTGCGCGACCTCTCTACGTGGGACAATCTGTATTTGGCTGGCCGCCTGCAAAAGCCAGTCAAGATTCTACGCGATCACCCGCAGGTGCGCCTGGCTAATCAACACAACTTGATTGCGGCGTTGCGCACAGCTATGCTCCTCTTACCTCCGGATTTCACCGAGTCGGAGCTCTACAGCACCATTGCCGGTCTCAGCTACCTTGGCGACCCTCGCATGGCTCTCCCTACGGAAAACAAGAGCAAGGTGGACAACATTGTGAGCAACAATGTCGTGCACTTCCGTCGACTCTACGCCCCCCTGGTCAAGACCCTGCCCAACGTGGCGTTCACCGGACCCTGCCGACTCGACGATGAAGAGTGGGTGCTTGACGAGGGTGGCGACAACAAGCTGCAGCAGGACATGGACCCGATCAAGCGCGGCAACATGGTACGACGTCTGCCGTCGAGTTTCCGGTCACGACTGTACTTTCAGTACCAGAAGAAGTTTGCGATTCCTCGGGACGAATTCTCAATCATGATGCAGGCTACGCGAGACGATGACCCCTCGTCGAACAAGCGGCGTCAGGGCGGCGAGTTTGACCGTAGGATAGCCGGAGACAGGCCCGAGGAGCTGCAGGCGCTGGTCCGGCAGGTGATTAGGCAGACCGTCAACTGGCCGAGCACGAGCCAGAGTATCAAGGGTTTCCTGATGGGTGGCTGGGGCAGGACGTATCGCTACCTGCGGGAGAAGTACGACAAGTGGAAGCAAGGGAAGAAGGACGAGGCGAACAAGGGGGGCGAGTCGAGAGACGGGGAGAAGTCGTAGGAGGTGGTTGCTGGATATCAGGATCGAGGAAAAAGCCCGAGGAGGAGATGGAGTGACTGGGTTGGCGGCCATCTGATAGAATACGCTGGGGCGACTGTACAAAAGTAAAATGACTTAATAAAATATAGAATACTGTTGGAGCTGCTACCTGGCAAGACTAGCCAATCCAGTTATTAGTCTCGGTGAAGCGGTGATGACTTGGCAGACAAAGGCAATCGGGGGATCCCTGCGAAATCCCAGACCCCTGAGAACCTTATTCCTCGCTTGCTGTGGTGCGGATGCATAATGTTGCGCCCGAGATTTAGGCTAGGAGTATTTACCCGAGCAAGGTCTTGCTCTTCTATTCCCTAGTTGGGGAAGCTCGAGGGGGGGGAAAAACTGCGTTGTTGCTGGTTCTGCTTGGGATGGCGGGACAAGGCCGAAAAATCGGACAATTGATTGATTTCAAATACTTTTTTTTCTTTCTCTTTTACTTCCCATGCCGTTTCTTCCTTGGTAAGAGGTTATTCAAAAGTCTTCAACTGCGGGCGGGCATGGATGGGCGTCCAGGGGGGGGGGGAAGCCGGGTAGGGGGACCGTTGGCGACAGGATGTGGTGATCACCAGCTGGGTTTTGTTCCTTTTTTTTTTTGGGTACCCGAACCCGGGAACTTGGGACAAAAGACGGCTACGCGAGGAAGATTTCTCTTTTTTCTTTTTGCTATTTAAATTTTTTTTTTTTTTAGTATTCTCCTTTCTGTTACTCTTTTTTCGTCACTATATAATTGCTGTCTTTTATAGGAGTAGGTTGAATCTCTTTCGAACGGGCGGGTTCCGGAATACGTCCCCCCTCCCCCCCCCCCCCCCCCCGGGGGTGATATGGTGTCTAGATGAGCGTTCGTAGGGATGAATAAATTGAAAACGTGTATTTGAATGTGCGAAATGAATTTTTCCATAGGGCGGGCGCGCTGAATGAAGAACGAAGCCAGCACCAATAAACTGGTTAAAAGAAAAAAAAAGAAAAAAAAAAGAAAAAAAAAAAAACCTGCAGACGCCACGAAATAGTCTTCATATCCCCGGACCCAGAGCTTTGGGATGAGGTTGAGACAAAAATCCGACTACTGATGGATGACGCCGACCCGGGCAACAGGTAAGCTTGTGCTTAGTTTTAGTGGTCAAAATTCCCGGCATCTTGGTGCTTTCCTCTCCCCTTGATTTTCGTGTGGCTTTTTTTTTTGTTTGTGTCCCTCTCGGATTTCAGTTTTAATGGATTGAGCGTGGGTCGATCTCATTCTTTGTCCACCTCCTTAATCTATCTGCGGTGGGCGCGGAATTGACCTCCGTGGCTGGCAACTGGCAAGGGGAGGACGGGGGGGGGGGGGGGGGGGGG
>MWMN01000051.1:19715-60914 GCA_002968875.1 Cordyceps cicadae | reverse complement strand
GGGGGCGGCGCCGGAGGCTCCGATGGATCGGATGCAGAGAGGCAAAAGAAAAGAAAAGAAGAGAAAAGGCAAAGGAGAAGGAAAAAGAAAACAGAAACACATCAATGCCTCCCCAGGTGAGGGACGGGCGCGATCGGGTGATGCAGAGTTAGTGTTGCTGTGTTTCCCGGTTCGGTGGAACAAGAGACAGCTGGACAGGGACCCGAGCTGTACAAACTCTTTTTTTATTTTATTTTATTTTTATTTTATTTGTTGCCTCAGAAGAGAGACGGAGAGCGCCTTTGGACTGCGAGGCTTACGTACTTGTCAGCTGTCAACGCAACGCCAAAATGAAGATGGGCTTGGCACCACAAAGTCAACTTTATCAGCGACGGAACCAGACCCGCGAGCGGGAAGGGGAACGATTCTTCCCTTGATTGCCGCGATTTTGGCCTCCCGTGCTTCCCGAGTTGGCGGGAACAATGGTGTTAAAAAGAAAAAAAGCAGAGATTCACCACGAGAAAGACATGGGTGACCAGTAGATCCCGAGAGACTTTGCACGCACACCAGCCGGCTGGCTACATCATTGTGTCGGCACTTGTGTAGAAACAATGTACAATTACAATGTACGAGTCCGAGTCGGGGCACAAGTGTCTGTGCCAAACAGTGCAGAAGGGCCTAAAAAAACTCGGTTGTCATCCCCCCCCCCTCCCCACTGCCCACTGCCACTCAATCCGGTACAACCCAATTCAAGAGCTTGCAGGGACCATGCTGGTAACGTTGTGGGTTTTTTTTGTCTTGGGTGGGTGATCGGCAAGCATGCCATCGCATCTTGGAGTAGGCAAGGTTGGGCAGAGAGACAATGGAGGACAATGGGCAATTCCGTCCGAGTCACGAGTGGACGAGTAGTAGGCTGGGGAGATGATGCTATCGAAATTGTGCTCAATGAAGGGGGGGGGGTGTGTGGTGAGTGTTGATGTAGCGCAGCTCGAGGTATCATCGGGGTGAAACGGTCATGAGATGTCGTGAATTGTGATGACGAACCGGCAAAACTAGGACAAGATGGTGCTGCAGCCGTCGTTGTGTGGTGAAACAAGACAAGCCAAAAGGGAAGGAAAAGAGAGACTGGTGAGCGGTAGGTGCAGCTGCACGCCACATGATGGGTAATTGGGAGCTGGGTGACTGGATGGCTCATATGTTGGTCGTACGTAGGTATGTATGGAGTAGGTATGATGTAGGGATGGTGTATGTACGGTGTAGGGATGGTGCATGTACGGTGTAGGTATGGTGTATGTATGTATGGTGTACGTATGATGGATGGATGTATGCTACACCAACTGCTGGTTCAGTACAGATATCGGAGATGGAGGTCCTATCCCGAGCCATCTCCATCTCCATCTCCAGGTCACGGTCACGGTCCAGGTCCAGGTCCAGCTCGGGCGAGCTAGCATTTTTAGCAGTCGACTAGTTGGCTAGCACCTTGGATTTTGGGTGGTCCAGCAACACACAGACGCGGGTTTGCATAATAACTAGTTGAAGCCTTTTTGCGCCTTTGTGCAACCGAGCTCAGCTATTGGCCGCCGGATCCAGGAACAAAGAGCAAGCCACTTCGATAGGTAGGTAGTTAGTAGGCAGCTAGTTAGGAAGGGAGGGAGCGAGGGAGGTAGCGACAGGGTGCCAGGCGGTGGCGGTGATGGTGGTGGCGGTGGTGGGCGCGGGTAACAGCCTCAAAAGAGACAAAAGAGAGCTCTTGATGTTGGGACAAAAACTGCAAAGAGCATCCGTCGAAATTAACAAAGAAATGAATGAGAATGTCAAGGAAAAGAATTGATTCCAGTCAACCGGGACGATGCCGAAGAAGCCGGTTCCATCCTGTAAATTGCGCCATGCACAAGGTACGATGTTACAGGCAGGTTATTAGGTACCTATGTAGGTATGTAGGTAGGCAAATGCTATCCGTACACATGATGCGCATGCTTGCTTGCATACGACCTACAATTGCGCCCCTGTGTCTCTGATTCATACTGCGACCTACCTACCTAACCTACCCAACAAGCAAGTACCTATCAATGCAACCGACGGCAGACATACACAGTTATCTCGTCTCTGTCCAAGCGGCTCTTGGACAATTGAACGCGGTCCGTGAGCCCTGTAGCGTCGACGCTAAGCACCTTGACGTGAACCAAGAATCACAACTGGGTTATCAGTGGTGAGTGCGGGTAAAAACGTGTCGGATGGCGCTATTCGCAACACCTAAACCACCTAACTAATAAACCGCCAACCCGTTAAACCGCTACGTTGCTAATAAACCACTAAACCACTAAGCCACCAAACCGCTAAACCACCAAACCGCTAAACCACGACCACTAAGCCGCCAGAACCACCTGAGCCTGCCATGATGCTCTCCCTCTAGCTATCCCGCTATCCCGCTATCTTAGCCTCCTCCCCTCCTCTCGGCCCTTCCCCTTGTTGACCAACGCGGGCCTCTTGTCGACGACTTCGTCGCGCTTTGGCTCTTGCAGTTCAAGACATTTCCTGCTGCAAGTAGCCGTAGATGAAAAAAGAAAAAAGAAAAAAAAATCCTCATCAACGCCGTCTGCTCTGGTGGCGGCGCGGCTGTGTGTAACCGACCCGCCCACAGACAGCCCACGATCCTCTCTCGTGATGTATTGCCAACTCTGCCAGAAGGTGATGGACTTTCCGCGTCTCCGACACGACAGAGCTTATTCGTAGGCATGTCATGTACATACCAAGCTGGACAAGAAGCAGACCCCCCCTCCCCCCCTCCCTCCCCTTTACACCCCCCTCCCCCTCCCCCCAAGGAACAAGGAACAAGGGGCTTGAAAGAACCGGGACTGACTTGTCCTCATCCCGGCTAGCTGCATCTGCCATCCATCGGCCTCACCATATTTGTACTGGGTAGGTACTTTTCAACGGCACTTGGCCAAAGCTTCCGTCGAGGAGTCAGGTTGGTCAGGGCTCTCCCGTACATCAGTCATAAGTGAGCGTCGATTGACGGCCAACTGCATATACGCAGCGCCATGGAGGATGGAGGATTGAGGATGCAGGATGGAGGGGTGATTCTGTCCGGACTGGCCTCCTTCTTCATGCAGGGGCTTCCAGCCTGCAACACACCTTCTCCCAGTCGCTCTGCCTCACTCGCTCACCAACTAGCTGGCTATTATAATTTAACCACAAATCCTGTTGACCGGTACAGATAACTCAACTAGTCGATTCACCTGGACCAGGGTCCCGGCGCCATCAAAAGCCTATCCGTGCGAGAGTCAGTTCCACACCCACCGCCCACACCCACACCCATAGCATAGACTCAAAGACTCAAAGAGACACTCGTACCCGTGGCAAGGCTCAAGCCTTCCGACCCTGAAAGCCTCCGAGGCCTCGCAGCTACGGGGTGGGACGAAAAAGAAGCCCGGATTCGACGAGACATTGACCTTGCTTGCACCTGTATCTGCACTGGGCCGGCCGAGTATGTATGCCGTGTACTTATTAGATCGTCTACTGTAGTTACCTCCTCCAGGTGACTAGTTATATCCTCCTACATCAACCCAGTCAGTCCCTGTCCTGCCTGCTCCTGCTCATTCCCACTCCCCCCGGTTCTTCTTGTCTGTTCCACTCTCTCTGCAGACTGCTCATTAATGTGGTATATTAAATAACTGTTTCCCATCTTTCGTCTTTGCTTCTTCTCACTCTCTTCTCCTAGCCGGCCCCATTCGCGCTCGATCCGGTCTCCCCGTCGTCATCAAAAAGCAAGCAATATAGTACACCTGCAGATCCCAACACATGCAGTACAACATTCTTCCCTAACTCTGGAAGCATCGTCGTGCTGCTGCCGCCGCTGCTGCTGATGCCAGCACTGACATCATCATGGGATTACTCGCCTTCCTCCAAAGGCGGCAGAGCGACAAGACCTCGCCGTCGCTCTCAAGTTCCCCTTCTACGATAACCCTCCAGCGCAGTACGACTCACATGATTGCCGAGCCCATATCGACTAGCATTGGTCAGACTAACACCTTCACCCGCATAGGCAATGTTTCATCCACGACAGCCAAGAGTCGACGTCGAAGCGACGCAGACCTTTTAAGCCAATACCACCAAGAACACGGTTACCGAGAACACACATATCTTCAGCAACATCCTGGCCAAACACAACAACGCCGAATCACGACCCCGACGACGCCCACTGGCCCTACGAGTACCCAGTTCCACCAGCACCACCATCAGCAGCCACGGCGGCGGAGCGATGGGTCGCTTTTATTATTACACGCCGCCGCCACCCGCCAAAACGCACAAACAAAGTCCAAGTCGCGCCCCCCGGAACCTTCCCTATCATCATGCTCCGGCAGCGTCAGGATCGCCGCGTCTCGACACGTGGACCTGCTCGACGCCCAGGGGCAGCTCGGCCCCTCCGACTTCAAGGCTCGCCTGCAAGCGGCCGGCTCCCGCGAGTACGGCGAGGACGTCGCCGAGCGCAACATTGGCCAAAACGGCCTTTTCCTGAGCAGCCCTGCCGTGCAAAGTTTCTACGCCGCCTCGGGGCGACTCTCCCCGTCTCCCGTCGCCTCCTCGGCGGCGCTGGGCGGCGGCTCGCCGCGCCCGCGGCAACGCCGCAAGCAAGCGCAAAGGGAGGTCATCCTGGAGCACCCCGAGATGGAGGAGGGCTGCGACGAGGATGCCTGGCGACCGAGCTCCCGCGCCTCAAGCCTCTACACGGCGCGGTCGATGCCCGTTCCTCGCGCGCGGGTGACGTCCTTCTCGGAGCCGCCGGTGTGCACCGAGATGCGCCCCGGCAGCGTCGCCTCGCATGTCACCGTGTCGTCCATCGGGCTCCCCAAGCTGGAAGAGGGCGGTTGCGGCGGCGGCGTCCGGGAAGCGGTGGACACGGAGGAGAGCGACGATGCGTTCCCGCCGTCCATCCCGCGCTTCCGCCGCAGCGAACCCCACGTGCCCGCCTTCGAGCCGCAGCCGCAACCGCAGCGGCCTTTGTCGGCGCTCGGCTCCGTCCGCCGCGCGCGACAGTCGGTGGACGTCCGCACCGCGTACAACATGGGCTCTCCCATCCCGCGCTCGTCTCCTAGTACCAGAATGTTTCACCACGACGATGACCACGACCGTAAGATGGGCCACCTTTTTTTTTTTTTTTTTTTTTTTTACCACGGGGGCTAACAAAACCGCGCAGGAAACCAAACCAATCTCCAGCGGCAGACCTTGTCTGTCGAAAACATGATTCGCTGGCGGCGGACGCTCTGCGACGAGCTCGACGCCGACTCGGACGCGCGCTCCGTCGCCACCGAGCGCGCCACCGAGAGCCGCGCCTCCCAGCGGCAGTGGTCCGTCACCTCGACGGAGCCGACGGAGCGCTCGTCGGACGCATCGAGCCTGTGCTTCTTCCCGCGGCCCGCCAGCCGCGCCACCGTCACCACCTCGGTCGACGTGCGCTCCCTGCTGGACCTCGAGGGGGGCGGCGGCGGCAGCGGCGGCAGCAGCTGCTGCGAGGCTACCGCCACCACCACCACCACCACCACCACCGCCACCGACGACGTGGACGCCTGCTCCACCACGACGGACGGGTCCAACGTGGACGCCTTTGTCGAGAAGCGGCGCCGGCGCAGGGCCGCCGCCGAGGACACGGCGCTCGTGTTCGACGAGGCCGAGTTCTTCAACGGGGGCGGCGCTCTGCCGGGCTTGTTTGACGGCATCGGCGACGCCACGCCGATGGCTGAGCTGGACCGGAAGAAGAAGCGGCCAAGTCGCAGCCGGACGCTGCGGGCCGGCCCCGACAACGACGACGACGACGACGATGAGCAGATTAGCCCGCGCTCACACCGCGTCTCTGCACCGCCACCCGCCGCCGCCGCCGCCGCTGGTCTGCGTGCGCTCCCCCGCGAAGACTTTGCAGAGGAGGAGCCGTGCTGCGACCCGGCGCCGCTCGGCGCCCTCGTGCCGCGCATGTACCTGACGCGGCGGCAGCGGCTGCTCGCCCTCGGCTTCGACTACGACACGGATGAGGAGCAGGAGGAGGAGGAGGAGGAGGAGGAGGAAGAGGCGGACAGCAGGCAGGGCCTGCTGTTGGCGCCGCCGCCGCAGATTAACGTCCGCCCGCAGCAACGCCTCAGCGTCATCGTCGAGACGCCGGACGACCCCGCGACGGCGGCGGCGGCGGCGGTGAGCCGGCGCAGGGAGGCGAAGAGGATGTCGCGCACGGCCGGTGTGCGCATCCGGCGCGTCGAGCCGATGCTGGAGGAGGAGGGCAACCTGGCGGACATGGAGTAAGAGGACGCGACTGGGGTACATCTTGAAAATGCGGATTCAGGTAAACTGAGCAAATCCGACGAGGGGGCTGAAATACCCCAGACAACAAAACAACTGCCACGAGACTCGGGGTAGTCTTGTGATGATTACGAAAATACAGAGACATAAACTGTCGACCCATTTCCTTTTTTGTTCATTCTTTCTTTGTTTCTTCCCTTTCTTGGCTGTCTTTTTTTTCATCTGTTGGCGAGCATTTCCGGGGCTGATCTTTTGGGAACGGAACCCACCATCACAGGCATTTTGGCTGGTTTACACTACCTCTCTCTATATACCCTTACACTCCTTTTTGTCTCACGACGGTGGTTGCAATTTTTTTTTTCCTTCACATTACACACTTTTTTCTTTTTCGGTACTTATTTTTAATCTCACATGGTTACCTTTTCTTCATTAGAACGATGTGAGCTGCGCTGGGAGATGGCGCGGGGCTGGTAAGGAGGGGAAAGGGGGAAAAGAGACATCACACGCTGGGACACCACAGCGCAATACCAATTCCTTTTTCAGTGGATTAAGAAAAAGAATAAATGATTTCAAAATAGTATCAAACTCGGTTACATTGCAGTGAATTTTTGTTACGATTAAATGGTGCTTCTTCCTTTTCCACTGGTACCAAGTGCTCCCGAGCTTGACTCTCGACAGGCGACGCGTCCTGACTTTGACGGACAACGCATCTTCACTCTCGACGGGCAACGCAGTCGCAGCTCATCTCCGTCCGGTACGTGTCCTCGTCCATCTTGGCAAGATCGGCCAGCGCTATGCTCGCAACCTTGCTCTTGGCCTCGATCGTGTTCGCTCCCTTGGCGTGCCAGCGCACCTCCCCGTGCACCAGCAGCGCGCAGACGGCATCGCTCGCCGTCAGCGCCGCCAGTCCCGCGCGCGACTCGCACGGCACCTCGGACACGCAGAAGCGCCAGCGCGCGCACCCGAAGCGCCCCTGAAGCGCGTGCGCCGCGTGCGTCACCACGTGGCCCGCGCCCAGCGCGTCGTAATCGTCCATGTCGTCCAGGTGTGGCCGTACGAACCGCTCGAAGAAGCCGCGCACCGCGTCGTAGTCGTACCGCGCGTCCACGAACATGGCGCCGATCAGAGCCTCGACAATGTCTGCCAGTACCTTGGGCGGCCGGGTCACTCGCGTCCACCAGCCCTTGCTGATGGGCCGCCCGAGCTCGGCGGCTTCGGCCTTGGCGCGCGCGTGGTGGAAGGCGAGACGCTCCTCGTATTCCCGCACCTGGCTGGGGATGGCGGCGTTGGCGGCGAGAAGCTCCCGGTGGAGGCCGAGCTCGACGCACAGGCAACCCAGGAACTGGTTGCCGCAGACGCCCATCTTGCGCTCGGTCAAGAATTGCGGCCCGGCGTCGGGGTACTTGCGGAAGAGATGGTCGACGACGGCCATGTCGAGCAGCGCGTCACCGAGGAACTCGAGCGTCTGGTAGCTCGGGATAGCCTCGGCCGTATACGACGGGTGCGTGAGGGCGCTGCGTAGCAAGAGTGGCGAGCGGAACGTGAAGCCGGTGAGCCCGGCCACCCGGTCCACAGTCGCGAGCACGCTCGCGCTGACCGGGGCCGATGCCGCCTGCCACGCGGGCACGGTAAAGCCGGCGTAGTAGTCGGCGAAGCAGTGCATCTCGTGGTTCTCGCTGGCCACCATCTTGGTTACCGCCCGGACCGCCTCGTCCATGCTGCCGCCGGCGGCCAGCCCGGCCATGTAGGCCGCGCCGATTATGGCCTCGCACACGTCGGCGATGGTCTTGTCTCCCAGCGGCCGCACCAAACTCTCCTTGGCTGGCTTCCCGCGCACTAGGCGCAAGTTGGGGTACCACGTCCGTCGGTCAAAGGAATCGGAGCGGATGTAACTTGGTAGGCCAAGGTCGATGGCCGTCTTGAAGAGGTTCTTGTTGCACACCATGACCATACGGTCAACGTGGTGCTCAAACTCGTTGGATCCGGGGTAACGTGTAAACAGCGCGATGGTAGTACCCATTTTCAGAAATGTGTCACCGAGAAACTCGAGTCGCTCGTAGTTGCGCTGGCCGCCGTGCTCCTCGTACTCGGCATTGAGCTCCTCATCGTCCGGATCTACTGCGTTCTTGGTGAAAGCTTCCAGCATCAATCGGAGAGGTATGTCGAGGCCCAACATCCCCCGTGCTTCCTCCACGAGCAGAACACAGTCCAGACGGTAGAGGATGGATGGGAGGAACAAGGCGGCATTGGCAACCTCGGCGGCAATGGGAGACAACTTGAGGCACTGTAGAGTAATGAAGCATACCTGGTCCATTTTGGCGGCTTCTGTGACATCATCGTCCAGAAAATTACGTCGCAAAGATAGAAGTAACGCCCTATAAACGGGCTGCTCCGTGTCAAACACGATCTTCTGTCGGTGCGGCGATCTTGTGCTGCAGCTGTACTGCATGATGGACTTGTCCGATGCCAAGTATGCGTTGTTCTTGTGCGCGGGGACACCTTCTGGCGTTGGATCGTTCGCCCGTAATGTGTCATCTATTTCATATATGAAGAATTTTCTTGATCCATCGTGGGGATCAGTAACGAATTGAAACCGGTTAATGTTTCGTGGGTCGACAGCCACGCCTTGTTCCATGGACAAAACGGTCTGCTCTACCTCCCGCCAGTCCAAGAAACCATGCTCATGTTCATACAACTTTGAGAAAGCTGGTGCCAGGAAATAAGGAATTTCTTCATCCTTGGCGTCAAAAGTTTTGCTGAATACTTGGTCAAATAGGCAACGGGTATACGCTGCCAGCTTCTGCACTTGCTCTGGTGATACTTCCACGGGTCCTCCGCGTATGAAGTTGGCCGTCACGCTATGGTACATGGACGGAAAAAGCTTGATCGGATCTATCACTGGCAGGTCTTGTCGTGTCAGCAATGCAAACGGCTTTATTCCCGCTTCATCAGGATATATCTGGATAATAGTCTGAAACAGCCGCGTTGGCGTCTCGGTTGGCAGCGACGTCCACATTTTCGGTTTGATCAGCAAGTTGTAGTCTTTATTGTTGTTGCCATTTAGAGCCAGCCGGGCATTTCGCATTCTCGGGAGCTTCTTTTTGAATGTTGGCTGCAGATTCTGGTTGATGCTCCCTAGTTCAATCAGCCGTGTGCAAGCCTCATACGCGGCTGCGCACCTGGCCCTGATCTTGCTCCGCTCCATGATTCCTGAGGTTGACTTGACCGGAGACGAGTCGGGCAGGATGACCCAGCAGATGAAGCTCTCGCCCGCGCCGGAGACGACGTATTCTGGTACTGGATTCTTGTCTGTGCTTTGCGCCAGCGTGGACACGAACCTCGCAAGAACAGACATGCTGTTTTGATGGGACAAGGTCGCGGTATCTGCAACGATAAGCTCCCTTTCCGGCGGACGCTCGTAGTGGCTGATTCTCCTGTCCGCTGGCAGGTCCTGGCAGAAGCGCCGAAGATGTTGCGCATCGAGAGTGACGTTTTGAAGACGGCTCAAGTGCTGGAAGTTGTCTTCTTCCAGCATAGTGACAAAAACAGACGAAGACTTTCTCGCGCGGCCTCGCGACTGAATATATTGGATGGCGGAGACGCACATGTCGAATCGAATGACCAGATCGCAGGCGGGAATGTCGAGTCCTTCTTCAGCCACAGACGTCGCAAATAGGCAATTTGTTTCCCCGTACTTGAAGTTGTCTAGCTTCATCATGCGCTGGCTATGGGAGACATGACCCAAGGCGGTCGATCTTGCTATTCCAATCTGCACATGTTAGCCGCCTGGCCAGGCTATACGGACAATGTCACATACCATAAAGTCTGCAACCATGCCGCTCGGGGCGGTGTTGGGTTGCGTAAAATAATCTGCCAGCATCATTGCCACGTACTGCTTGTCTACGAAGACAAGACACTTTGTTGCACAATTGGCTTCGAATGCGGTGCACAACGTCTCACGGAGCACAGCAAGCTTGGACGAAATTGCGCCGTCATCCGTCGGGAGCGCTGTGAACTGATGGTTGCCGATCATGGGCCGCAGTGTGTCGAGCGCGGCGGATGCGGCCTCAAACCTGTCATAGTTGAACTCGACCTTGTTGTTCCTCGCCGAGTGCAGTGCCATGTTCTTCATCGCATCGTCAGTCAGAAGGACCTGCCAGAAGCGATCCGCACACCACGGGCCCAAAATCGAGCCCATGTCAACCGCCCACGCCACCGCCTCATTGAGCTGGGGAAGTTGCAGCGCGTGCTCATTGATGGTGAGCGTTAATCGCGTGTACGAGTCGCCTGGCGCCCGCGGCGGCTTGTAGAGGCGGACTTTTTCTTTCTGCTCGCGCTTGACCCAGCTGGTCTCGAGCACGTCGTCGGAGACGGTCGCAATCTCGCTGCACATGAGGCTCTCGAGCTGCTGCACCGCAGCCTCCATGTCGAGGGTCCCCGTGTCGATCGGAGACGCGGTCAGGCCCAGGACGCGCGGTTTAACGCCGCCGTCGCGAGGGTAGTACCGCTTCATGATGGCCGCGTAAGGGTGTTCCTTCTTTGCGTGGTGGACTTCGTCAAAAATGATAAGGTTGATCTGCTGCATGCTGATGAACCCGTGGCTCAGACAGTCGAGGAGGATCTGGGCGGTGCACACGACGATCATATATTTGTCAAACTCGGCGTCCCAATGGGACTGGATCTGCTCTATGGGATGAACGTCGCCATGGAATTTTGTTACTGGAAAGGGTAAGTTTGCGCGAATTACCTGGAATTGTTGCAGGCACAATGCGACTTTGTCGACGATAAAAAAGGCCGTCTTTCGCGGGCTTCCTCCTGACCTTTCCGCTAATTCTTGCTCGAGTACATGTCGAAGCAGCATGATGGCTATAAGGGTCTTGCCCGAGCCTGATTCGAATTAACAAAAAGTCCTGTAGGGGGAGATTTCACGCATACCAGTGTCTAATACCACAATGGTATTCCTCGCCTTGGCCCTCTCAAAGAGTTCGTTTTGGTATTCGCGAGGCGTAATCATGAGCGCGGAAATCTCAGCGGCAGCATCGCTGATGGCCTCCACGGGCGCTCCTGTGTCCGCGACAGACCCACCATCGTCGACTCTGGCTTGATCTTCAAGCCATGTTTTAAAAGCGCTGTTGTCCCTGGTCTTCCGCTTGGAGAGCTGGCGATGAGCGCTGGCGCCTTGCGAAATCATTGCGAGACTGCCTACTGGCTTCTGTAGAGGATGTAGAGGTCAACTCTGGGGCAGAGAAGATTTCGAGTAGAGGAAAGCAAACGAACTGCATGTCGTATTGCCGTATTTGTCGGGTCACACGTTGTGCGTTGCATGAGGCTGCGTTTGACAACGGCCCGCAAGAAGGTGCGTTTGCCAATCCGGCGGCCTGCAGGCTGTGCATATCCGACCCTCACGACGGGAGTGTTTGGTTTGGACCAAAAAAAAAAGAAGCTGATGAGAATATGAGAGCAGAACACCTTTGACAAAAATATAATATAGTTTAATAATTTGTTGTGTCCTACGTTTGCACGCAACCTTGGCCCATGCGTCGGTTCTCAATACGAAGGTTTTTTTTGAACGCGAGGGAGGTTACTACCAAGGATCAGTGATATTTGTGTCACCGAACTGTAATTCTCGGCTGCACCCATCGATCGAGTCAAGTCGCTGTGCCTACCGGGCTGGCAAATGTTTCAGTAGACGCACATCCATTCGCTTTGCATACAATCAACAATCAACCCAGGGTTCATGCACGTGCCGAGATTGCCAGCCAGACCACGAGAACTGCATGGTGGAATTCAATAATGTTAAGGTTATTGCATTTTTTTACCCACGAATTACCTTTCCATGTTGCAATCCCCATCCATGAATAATATGGCCTGCTAATTCCCAAAGCAAATCCGTCGCCCCTACTTCATAGCATATATCATTCAAAACTAAAAGACCATGCCCCGTCCAGTTTATCCAACTTGTATCACCACCTGTGCTGCCTTCGCGACCCTCGCAAACAACGCGTCACAAGCAGAGTCTGCAAAGCGAGCCTCTTCTGCCTTCCGGACCGGTCCCTTGCCCGCGGGTGCTCGCGCCTTGACGCTCTCAAACTCGCTCTCCAGTCCTGGCAACGCGAGGGCCAACTCCTGCGCATCTACCTGCGAGCCACCGTATGCGACGCCCAAATCCGGGCGGGCGACCGTCGCTTGGAAGGCGAAACAGGCCCGTGTCGCCGAGGCGGCAAACTTGGCCCGGTTCGCAAGGTTCGCGTACTCGGTCACGGCTTTCTTCTGGGTCTCCGCCTCTCTTGGCCGCCCCGGGGCGTCCTGCAACTTGGCTCGCGGCTTCGTGAGCGATTTGGGCTGGGAGTACCAAACTTTATTCGCCCCTGCTTTCGCCTTCATCGGCCGCATCGCGGTCGATGATTTCTTTCGTACCCCAGGAGTGTGGGCTACCCGAGGCCTCTTCTTCTTGCGCGGGTCGGGCGCGTAATCAGAGTCGCTCTCACATGGCCCGATAAACTCGGAACTTATCGGTGTCTTTCGTTTCCGCCAATGCTTCTTTGGCTGAGGCGCCATGTCGTGTGCCTTTTTGCAAGGATAATTGATATTTGCCGCGGGGTCGGTTCCAAGCTCCTCTTGTGCGATCTGCTCTTGGGCGTGGCCCGTAGGTTCGTGAGCAATCTCACGTTGAATAGTTTCTTCGGGGATCAATCCGGGGTATTCGGCGATTGAAGGAGAACATCCATCAGTGGTCACTGACTCTGGCTTGCCTCCGTCAAAGCTGGAAGTTGACTCGCTGCTGCTGCTGTCACTCTGCTGCTGGTCCGGCACCGACTCAATCCCAATACTAGTGGCTCTCTCAACCATCATCACGGGTAGATCGTCTACCTCCTGTGGAAACTGCACCTCGTCTGGCATCTCTGCTAAGAAATCCCTCGGCCATTCGTCCTCCCATGGCGACTCCACGGCCAACTCTTCCTGCGGCGCGGCTTTTCTGGCTCCCTTGCTGGGATCTGGGAATAGCTCGTCATCGAAAATAGACCAGGGCTGTCCAAGCTCAACTTCTGTCGCGGTAAACGATCCCGGAACCGTTTCTGGGTAGTGACCGTCCGGAAAGCCCACTCCAAAGTGGCCCAGCGGCGGCACTTCGAAGCCCATGAACGGGTCGGCAAGGTGAAGCTGTAGTTGGCAACAGTTTGGCGATGGTGTTGGGTGCTTCTCGCAGAGCGGCGGCTGCTCGCACAGATCCTGTGCTTTCTCAATGGATTCGACCGGTCCCGGCGCATTGATGGGTTCAGCCCCAGCTGGCAGCGGCTCGGGAAGAAACCACGCGTCGTCGTCAAGGAATGCGGTCCAATCGATGATGCCCTGTTCCATCGTGTTGGTTGGCAATCAAACAACTGGCAACTGGCCCAGGCAAGAGTTGAAAGGGAACAAAAGAAGAAAAACGGAATGTGACGTTCGGCAAATGCTCAACACTGCAGTCGCGACTTTTGTTGCCCGAGAATGCATGGCACCGCAGCGAGCCGCCAGCTGGCAGCAAACGAAGCTTGCCGATGCGCATGCTTCTGCACGCACAACAGCCGCCTGCCACGCTCGTTTGGACTACTTGACGTCAAGGGCTTGGTGGGAAAAAATTGGTGGGAAAAGACTGAATAATTCATTCTGTATAGTATTGTACGACTAGTATCGCTACCCTTGTACCGTGCTGCGCAAAAGAACTTGGATTTTGTTGGCGCCAGCGGTTACCAACAGTATAGACTAGACGAGGCACCCATCTGTAGACTCGAGACCATGCCCTCCAAGAATAAAATGGATATCGCAAAAAGCTTTGCCTCACTCTGCACTCAGTCTAAACAAATGGGGATAAAGAGTCTCTCCCACGATTGTGATCCGCATCAGAGTCGGGAGCACGCTTGAGATGTTGCCGATTTTGGTCCTTGATGCTTGCGCCGGATGCCGTAACGTCGGCGGCGGCCTTGAGTAATTGCTCCCACACTTCCAGACTTCGGCCAGTAGCATTGCCATCGCAGGACATGCGACGACGCATGACAAATTTGCCGGCGTCGGCCCTGGACTTGCCAAACACGGCCATGATGTAGGCGGCGACGACGATGGGGCTCCAGTTGTTGCCCGTGGAGCAGGTAATCAAGAATCTGCTGGCGGGCTCCTTGTCATCTTCGGCATTGCATTTTTTGAGCCTCTCCTCTTCGGCGCTGATTCTGTGGTTGACAAGAGTGCTAACAATCTGTTGCAGCCCATTCCTTTTATTCCAGCTCTCGGGGTTCCAGTTCGGAGACTTGTCCTTCCTCTTCTCCATGTACTCGACCTCTTCAAACTGCCAGTTTTGTTCAGCCACGGCCTTCAAGACGTCTACGCGAGGCAACTGTTTACAGGCATCGTCGGTAGCAGTCTGAGGAAAGTTGGCCATGGGCTTATCCCGTAAGATGACGACGAGGGAGAAGTTGTTTTCGTTCATGAATTTGATGTCTTGGATGACATGCGTCGGGGCGATGACCATGTAGGGGAGCACAGGCTGGTGTTTGTTCCGCATCTCCCAGCACCACTTGTCCCAGCCTATTATTTCTTTCGCGCCGAGTGCCTGTGAAGCGATCCCAAATGAGTTACGGGGGACATTGAGGTAGTCGAAGTGCTCCTGGATCGGCTTCATGTGCTCGTCGTCGACCACGGCGCTGCTTGCGTTGGCGGACGGTTGGCTAGCGGCACAGTAAGAAGGTTGAGGTGGATCACATTCCACTGGCAACCCCTGCGAGTAGGAGAGCCTCGGTTTCGCGTCTATTTGTAGTGTTGAGGGGGGATTGTCGTTGTCCATCTTCCTCACGTCGTCGGCGTCGGGGCGCGTGAGGTCTTGGGGCGCTGCATGGCCATCCATTGGTTTGGCGTTTGATGGGAGTCGTCAATAAGGGATACTATCGAGCAATGTGGAAAGAATGGGATTCAACGGGAGACATGGATAGAGAGTTGGAGAGGAAGCAAGATGGGTGGGAGCGGGCGGCGCGCATGTTATGTTATATGTTACAAAGTGTAGGTTGTGTGCGTGCGAGAGTCGAGGACAGAGCGACTGGCAACAAGGCTGCGAGGTGACGTGGGTAAACGGAAGCGCCGACCAGTAGCTCCAGGCAGCAAATACCACTGGCAGGCTTACTGGCACAGAGCGAGCGATACGCTGGGTGGTTGTGGAAAATGTGATGACTGTCAAAGGATCATGGGAGCCGCTCGTGCAACTTGATTCTGTCGAAGTGTTCCCGGGAACGCTGTGCATCAAATACGGTTTCACAGCGAAGTTGCTTAATAATGGGCAAGTAGCGTACAGGGCGCTACGGAAGCAACTTGATTGACAGCACAGCGGAGAACGAGAAAGTAGAGACAAAATGGGAAGTAGCGATATCTGAGTACCAATCTCGATTTTTCGATTTATTTGTTTCCGTTATCTGAAATTGCACCTTTACGCCACGGAAAAGTTATTGTGCTAACCGGCCCTCGTCTTGTTGTTCCCCTGCTCACACAGGCCATGAGGCATGTTAAAACATACGACAAATGGGGAAGACAAAAAAATGTGTACATTATATAAAAGCTATCATGGACGTTCCTAATCAAATATTAAAAAGACAAGAAGAATGAGCAACATTGGCAGAGCACAAAAACACTTCACACGAGCTTACATACCTCCGTTCATCATCGGTTGGTATTCCGTCGCTCCCTCATCGTCAGTCGGAAATGTCCTCGGTGGCAAGCCATTGTTATACGTCCACCAACCCGTCCAACCATCCGCCTCGTGCTGCCGCTGACGCCAGAGAAACCAGGCCATGTCAATATAGCTGACGATCCGGTCAAAGTTTTCCCAACTATCCTCAACATGATACATCGTCGGCAACCCAGCCCCGAGCACGCGTGTATAGTCTCCAATGTATGTCCTCTCGCCGATGTTGCTGAGCGTCTCGTTGCTCCTGTAATACTCCAGCGCGAAGTCGCCGACCCGCTCGTACACGTCCCAGGTCTCGAGGTCGCCCTGGCACCGCGAGATTACGTACTGGTTCCCCGTCTCGTACCGGAGCCGCACGCCGTCGAGGAACGGATTGTTGATGTCGATGTGCTCGTACGAGAGCAGGTTCCTCATCAGGAGCCAGGTGAAGAACATGCCCATGTGCGTGGTGGCGGCCGCGGGGCCGAGATCAGGTGGCAGTCTTGGTCGGTGCCATTCGCCACGGTCAAAGTACATTTTGAAGAGTGGTTTTCTTTCAAATGGAGTGAAGGATTGATATCTGAACAAACCAAGTACTGTGAAGTTTTGGGATGAAGATTCTGAGAGTTGTTGTGAGCAGTACTGGCAAAGCAGAAGTCCATGCAGGTACCAACGGAAAGTAATGAGTAGGTAGGAAGGACCTCATCAAGGCAATATCCACATGCGGCAATGCCTACCGGCTCCAAATATTTATCCTTCCAACTATAAGACCAAGGCAAGCACGAGGTAGAAAGACGCAGTGTTTCTGGGTAGCTCCCCCTTATTGTTTCTTCCTTCTCTATTGAGCCGAGTTCATCTACAGATGTCCCTTCTAAGCTTGACAGGCGAGAGAAGCACCTTGCTTGCAAAAAAATAAATAAATAAATAAATAAATAAATAAAAATAGAACAAAAAAATTACTGCCTCTTTGCATTTTTTTATGCCGATGATTTAACTTTTGAAATCGACATTGAGCTCTGTATAATCTCTTGGACGCCTCTATGCGAACGCCGGGGGTGGTCAAGATGGTCGGGCACAAATACCACAAACTTGTTCGCAGAACTATTGATGATTGGGCATATAGGCCGCCTGTGTCATCTTGTTTGACTTGCATTATTTCGGTCGTGTCTATATGCTTTTGTTACAGTGATTGTTGTACATACTACCCATTACAGTCCCCGCCGTACATGCTCTACACAAAATGTGTGCCTGATCCTGTAATCCAATACATCCATACTCCGTACATATCGTACAACTATGCAATTATACAGCTACCTCACCACGTTGCCTAACCGACTCGGCCGACGCAATATCCAAGACCGCGCTATCGTTGCCCACATCTGCGTCCACGTCCGCGTCCCCATCTGCCTCAGCCGCGACGCGATCCCGCAGACGCGCCGTCCTGGCCTGGCGTCGCTTACGCTGCCGCAGTGACAGCAGCTGCTCATCGGTAAAGTTGAGTCGCTCCAGTGCGTCGATGAGTTTGCCCTCGACCAGCGATCGCGCGTGGAATGCAAGGTCAATACTCCGGAAGAGGCCCGAAAAGCGGTACGAAAGCCAGATGTACCCGTTGAGCGCCATGTGCAGCGACTCAAGCTTGTACAGGTAGTCGGTCGCACCCTTGCCCGAGACCGTGGTCAGCGGGAGGTCGAGCACCTCGAGCGGTATCTCCTGGATATCGAGCAGATCGCCCGACTCGTTGTGCGCGACCACTCGCGCCATGGCGCGAAGCGCAGCGGTGGCGCCCTCACTGGATAGAGAAATCGGCATGTGGCAGATACTCAACCGGTCGCACACAGAGAGCGGCAGGTCTTGGATGATATCGGCGATCTCGAGCACGGTGCCGCTCACGTTGAGGCGGAAGTGAGTACTAACCGTCGCGGCGGCCTTGATGCGCATCAGCAGAAAGGACAGCGGGGTGTCGGGCGGGAAGTATGACGCGAAGCGCTCGACCACGCCCGGTGGTGGTTGGATGTACGCGTGCTGGATGTCCTCAACATCCTGCTGGAACGCGCGGGTGATCGAGCGCACGTCCTGTCGGTCCATGGCCGTCACATAGCCGACCTTTTGTTCAGTTTTGCCGGTCGTCGTGTCCGCCTCGCCGTCTTTCGTGGCTTGCTGCGCGGAGCGGTACCGTCCAGCTCGGCCGCCGATCTGCTTGAACTCAGGGACGCTAAGCATGCGATGCTGGAACCCGTCAAATTTATGCACCGACTCGAAGATGACACGCTTGATCTCGAGATTGAGACCCATGCCGATAGCATCGCTCGCAACGACAAAGTCGTAGTCGTTGTCTGGGTCGTTGAAGAGCGTGGCCTGTTGCACACGCACTTCAGGCGGCAGCGTGCCGTAGATGATGGCGCACCGGCGGCCCGTCTCTTGTTCTACCTGGCGCTTGAGCGCGTGCAGAGAAACGCGGCTAAAGGCGACGATGGCATCGCCCTTTTGCAGCCGGTTGTACTTGCCCTCTAGCGCCGTTGACATGGTCTTGAGTGGGCTGAGGCGCTCGTAGCGGTGCACGACGCACTTGTCACCGACAGTTGCGCAGAGACCCTCGATCAAGGACACAGAGCGCTCCTCGCCGCAGACGTGCACCTCCTTGGCTTGCACGCCGAGCAGCGCCGTTGTCCATGCGTTGCCGCGGTCCGAGTTGCCAATCATCTGGATCTCGTCGATGACGGCGACGTCAAAGCGTCGGTTGAGCGGGACCATCTCGACGGTACAGCTCGAAAAGAAGCGGTCCGTGTCTTCAGGAATTCGTACCTCCTCACCGGTAATGAGTGCGCAAGGCAGGCCCTTGGCGCGCAATCGGTGGTAGACCTCGGCGGCGAGCAGGCGCAGTGGCCCCGCGTAGACGCCGCATCGGGACGCCTCGAGGGCGCGCAGCGCGTTATACGTCTTCCCCGAGTTGGTCGGGCCGACGTGGATGTGGATGGTGCGCTGCAGGGCGCGAGTAGCCGGAAACCACTCGTGCGGATGGCGCAGGTCGAGCAGGCGCGCCTGGCTGGCCTCGATGCCGCGCGAGAACCGGCGTTGCGTGACGAAGGACTGGAAGCAGTACTGAATCTCCTTGGCAAGACCGCGCACGTCGCGATGGATGAAAGCGTCGCGCAGGTTCCAGAAGAGCGGGTTCTTGTCGCGCCGCGTGATGTTGCGCTCGGCGAGCGAGAAGGCCTCGTCGATGGCGTTCATGAACTCGGTACCTTGCCGGCGCAGCTCGTCTTCACTTACGCCGCCTTGCGCAAACTGCGCAGACTCGAGCTGCTGCTGCAGCACGGATTGTAGGCGGTGGAGAACTGTAGACCGAAATACGCCATGCTTGCCTTTGTACTTTTTGGTGCTGTCGAGCACCAGCCTTGAGAGCGGATCATGGCCCTGGGCAATCTGTGATATGTCAGTAGAGACCTATGAGTCGGAGATGGGCAAGACGTGTCCGGGCGTACTGAGTCGGCTCTTGGTTCAAGCTTGGGTTTTTGCGGTATTTTCCGGTCGATTCTTTTATCCGGCAGCGGTTCCACGGCGACACGATGAGGCCGTCCATGTTTTTGTGGTTTTGCGCTGGTAGACAGCAACCTGCTGCAGAGTGAGGCTGGTGTCTGGACGCTGCGGGCCCGTTTGCAGACAACGCGTATCATGGCCAGGGCGTCGTTAAGATATTTGATTCATTTCCTTGGTATTCGGTCAGTCGTCTTGCTGGATGGACGACAGACTGTTGCTGTGACTGTTGATTTTGTGATATCAAAAAATTTGGGCTTGAAAATGTATGCGCATCCCCTACTCGAAGATGACTGGCTCAAAGCCACCAAGACCCGCTCTTTCTGTGGCTAGTTTCAGGGACCAAAGTACTTGCAATGGTATTTCCAGTTTGAAATGTCGCTATTTACAGCGGGCCATCCACTATAACCACGCTGGATAGGCATCGACGCGCTGTGGCGCAGGCTGAATGCACGTGTTTCACTGTCGCAGAAGTGAATTTACAGTGTCTGCGTCATTGGTGTCTCAAGGCCTCCCAACTTCTGTCCCCTCGTCCCTACCAGCTATTCAACATTTTTCTCCCCGCCGCAGGCTTTGCAGTCATCGCGCGAGCTCCTCATCGATAGCTACGCTCTCGTCGCCGTTCCAGTGTACATCACACTACTCATACAACTGCCAACCATGGCTTCGTCGTCAACACCAGCGACGCCGCTGCTCTAGTACGCACACATTACGACCTCCATCCCCCTCCCCGTCCCGTCCCCGACGGCACAACCTGCTAACACAGCCTGACACTACTCCCGCAGCTCCTGCATCGCGCACAAGACGACCATCCTGTCCGAATGCACAACCTCGGCCTCGTCACAGACGTCCTCGCTCGCGTCGCTGATCCTGCCAAAGATTGAGCACGCCAAGCCGCAGAAGCTGACCTACACACACGGCAGCCACCAGATCCACTACATCGCCGAGGCACCCTCGGAGCACCCCGACCACCCGGCCGCCGGCGGCCTCACCTTCCTCGTCATCGCCGATGCCGCGCTGGGCCGCCGCGTGCCCTTTGGCTACCTCGTCGAGGTGCGCCGCCGCTTCTTCGCCGCCTTCCCCGAGACCGGCACCGACTTTGCCGACATGCCCAACTACGGCGCCGGCTCGTTCAACGCGGTGCTGCGCACGCTCATGGTCGACTACGGCGCGACGAGCGGCGGCCAGAGCGACGCGATCGGCAACGCGCGGCGCGAGATTGACGACGTCCGCGGCATCATGACCAAGAACATCGAGAGCCTCCTGGAGCGCGGCGAGCGCCTGGACCTGCTGGTAGACAAGACGGATAGGCTTGGCGGGAGCGCGCGCGACTTTCGGGTACGCAGTCGCGGGCTCAAGCGTCAGATGTGGTGGAAGAATATCAAGCTCATGGCCCTGCTCGGTCTGGTGATCTTCATCATCATACTGGTCATTATCATTTCCGTCAAGAATTGATGCGGATTTTGTTGACGCGGCTATGCAGAATTCTGTCGATGTAGGCTATGCAGAATCATCAAGAGGTGGTCTATTATTGTATATTTACGACACCACTCCAGCGGTACAGTTCATGGCAGACAGCACTCGGGATTGGCGTTTTCTTCCATCATAACTAGCACACATTTTCTTCTCCTTGCCTCAGGTCTTCCTCATTCAGGTTGTTTCCTTGCCTGTCGAAAATATATTTACAGTTTCTGTCCATTGAACGCTGCATAATGGTGCCCGTCCGTCTTGATAAAGAGTCGCCACGCGTATGTTTCAAGACGCATGAATGCTAGCCGACATTCATGGTCGCATTCATGCAAAGCATTCGCATGCAAGCCAAGCCCGGATCGTTCCTAAATTTCGCTATCCACCTCATAACTTGGGCAAGTTCCCCGCGTTGCCAGCAGGCCTGGTGGCGTCCTGGTAGATGTACCCGTGCGTGACTGGGCTGCTCATTTGCTGCTGAGGCGTGGATGCCGAAGACCGTCGCAGTCTCTCGGTGAAGAACGCAGGATGTGTGATAGACGCGCTGTAAGGAAAGTGTCGGTTCCAGGCTTGCTGCATCTGCGCCGTGGTGGCGGTGGAGTTGGTAGGTGCCGGATCGGTTGGCGCCATGGCGTTGTGACTGAGTATGCAGCGGAATCCAAAGAGTCGCTATAAAAGCCCGAAAATTCCAGTTGTCAGGGAGCAGTTGTCTGAGTGTCTGAGTACGTTGAGGGCTGACGTGTCGTGTGATGGCGAGTTGTAAGTGAGTGATGTGAGTTGTGACATCGACCGAGGTCCGGCTCGCCGCCCGCTTTTTAGCATCTGCGCCGCCGATACAGGCTGAACCAACGCCTTAGTCAGCGAGACGGTGCAGTACAGTTGCTCTTTGCTCTATCATATTTGTTTTAGAATGTATTTCTCCAAGGTTTACTATCCGAAGCCATCGCTGCTGAAGCCAGTGTTGTAAGACCAACTCCCATCATTCGCGGCTCGATACAGTGTGTCACTGCACTGTGTGAGGTCGGCTATGCGTGTAAGTCATCACCACTCATGAACAGCACGGCACAATAATAAGAGATAATCTTGTATATATCTCATAAGAATCTGTCCAATGTATGAAATCATTCATCATTATATACACTTCATTTATATTCATTTCAGATTTCCATGCTCATCGCAACCGTCGCCGCCTACGCAATGTAGCGGCACTCGACGCCATAGCTGTTGGTTCCGCAGCTCGTCATCTGCTGGTTCCCGTCGTAAATCTCGACAATGTTGCCGCCGTCCGCGCCGACCGTGCCGCGGTTGCCCTTTGCCTGGGTGCTGGTGATGTCGATCGTGCCAAAGTTGGCCAGGTACACGTGGTTGCCGCTGCTCGTGTCCGTGAACTGCTCCACGATCCACTCCGCGTCCGTCAGGCACAGCGCGGCGTTCATGTTGTTGAAGGTGCGGTAGTCGGACTGGCCCGTCGTCAGGTTCTCCAGCAGCACCTTGCCGCTGCGCGTGCCGTACGCCCAGACGCTCATCCGGATCGTGTCGCCGGCCTTGGCGCTGACGGAGCGGTAGGTGTAGCTCGGGTTGGGCCACCACTCGTACCACGTCTCGACCGCGCCGTTGCCCCAGTTGGTGAAGCCCGTCTGGATGATGGCGTTGCCGCACCGCTCGCCGTCGATGCCGACCCAGGTCGCGGCGCCGGAGTTGCCCTGGTTGTACACGGAGGGCACCACCGACGTGCCGGTGACGAAGCTCCAGCCGCTGCCCTCCTGGACGGAGCCGGCCCAGGGAGAGACGGATTGACGGCTGCGGAGGCTGCCGCGGGGCAGGGAACTGGTAAAGTTGGCAATCTCATCATTGATCATGGCAGGCCGGTCGAGCTCTGGGACGAGCGGCTCGGCGCTGGCGAGAGCCAGGCTCGAAACAAGGGCAGCGAGTGAAAGCCTCATGATGGAATCGAGATAATGATTGTGGTAATAAAATATAAGAGCGTTTCCAATGTCTGTGAAACCATCAACAATCGGGCGATTCCTCTGCTTTATATCCCTTCATGTCCATCCACAAGAACCACAGCCAAATCCGTTATTCCTTGAACTACAAGTGTCTTCGTTCAACTCAACCACACCATCACATGCACCATTGCTAGTGAAGCCTTGGATTTACATAATAGTTCTAATCGCACGTCCCCTATCTGCAACCCTCCACCTAGCGTAGTACCGTTACCTCAGATTCCACACCTATGAGAGCAGCCCAGCATGCGAGGCCGGGGTCGAGATTTACCTAATAGCTTAAATCGAGCCCTAATCAACAAGGTGAATCTGGCCGAAACGGCAGCTCGACGGTTACGTCGGCAAGCCACGCTTAGCGCCTGAATTAGCAAGACCAAGGCGAGGCGTTCTCTCGACTCGTGCAAGTCGGCGCATCCCAAGCCTCGTAAGGGCCGTGGGCGTATTCTAGGCATCTCCGGCGCTTCAGCTGTTATCTAGCCGGGCCAGTAAGCTTGAGCGTGCTAGATGGGCTACCTTCCCGTTCCAGATTGGCCTCGTCGGTCCGGCATTTCCAAGAATATGGCGTCTGACACGACGGCGCGGAAACATCCCCCACCCTCCGCGCCGAGCCGTGCTTTTTGACATCTGGCTAGCGTTGCCACGGCGCGGAACCAAGAGGAATTGGTCCGCGACATCGGCCAAGGCCGGCAGCCCGGGCGGGAAGGTCTTGCTCAGATGACATTGGTATCGCACTTTGACTTTCCCGAAAGGGCCAAGCACTTATACGCCGCGTTTGCCAAGGACTCCGGTGTCGCCGTTCAACTCAGAGTAAGCGGCTACCACTCTGTTGGCGGCTGAAGCTAGCATGTAACCGGGACGGTGTTGGTTAGCTTCCTATCGCTTTGCAGCCAGCGGCATCTTTTGGGAAGGCTGTCTCGTGAGTTGGAGATGGTACTACGTAAAGAATATGTATAACAATTATGAAATCTTGTGCCTGACTAAATTCAGCTGCGAAGAAGATGGCGGCCTTGCCTGTGATTAATATTCAGTTGAAGGTACACTCGCATCTCCCAATCAGGAAGAGGTTGTGAAACGGAAGTCTATGGCTTCGCAGCATTTCCATTGAAATCCACAAGATGTGAGATTATGACAAAAGTAAAGTAAAAAAGAAAACGACACCGAGAACAGTAAAAATGAAAAAATGAAAATGAAGAGCACCCAGTACGAGGGTCGAACTCGTAGCCTTTGGATATTATGGAGCACCCGTAAAAGTCCAACGCTCTAACCAATTGAGCTAACCGGGTCAATTGATGACTCAAGGGCTGCAATTATTAGTTATACTTGTATGGCGCTTTTACCCGAACAACAGTGTCGTCTTGAACAATCTGCATTACGAAAGTTCTACTGAAACCATGAAGAATAGTGTGGCAATAGCAAGGCACATTAAATGGGATCACTGGTTCATCTATTTGGGCCTCTGTGGGGGATTTTCTGCAACTGTCAACAAGTTGTCTTTTGGTTGTGGCGACCTCCAACAGCCGCCAGTCATTCATACCCGGCTTGTTGCAAGTAGTCTGATGCATTGTTACCATTGACTTGCAGGGTGCATCTCAGTGAAGTAAGAGCAAATCTTACACAGTGGTTTTCATGTACATAACCGAGCACAAATGCCTACCACAATAAGTCGGCAATCTAATGGTAGGAACTGTATCAGAATTGACCAGCGCTTAAGCTGCTTGAAGCGTACTATGTGCCTGCCTGTACATTCTCTTAACATTAGTTGGAGGAAATGTAGCGGGTACAATGAAAACCCACGCGACGCGTAGAGTTTGTACCTGTACATCATCAGCCATTATTACCCACTACATTTGTTGGGATTCTAACGTTAGGAAATGTAGCAGAACCTTGGCCGTCGCTGGCATAACTTTCAACGAACACGCGTCCAAAATTGAGATGTAATAGCAGCCACAGGTAGGTAGGTAGTCGCACGTGAATGATCGGGCAGTTGCTGAGTGCTGTATAGTTGTCTTTCTCTTGTTTGTGTATGTCCAACTACCTTGGTATTCAACGTTGAATATACCAAACCAGAGCACCGTGCGTGCCTCTGAAAAATTCATCTGGTGTACTGTGTACATCTTTCTAACGTCAACTTGGCAGCACCCTGCCTACAATCGTTTGTATTCTCTACGTGCTGGTGTCTGGTCGGCATACCTTTTTGAATTGCTTCCATTATCACGGCCACCTCCTTATGAGACCTGCTCAGACGAAGGGTGCATTCATGTTGATTTCCTTCTCTATTCAGGGATAATTGCGCTTATTCGCTAAACTTTGCTATGCGTCTGCCTCTGTCTCTTGCCGCCTCGATTTATGATGCCAGTTTCATGATAATCTTTAGCAACATATCGAAATGACAACGGATGGCGATGCTGGAGATACAGAATCCCTGATTATGAAAATGACAATATAATCCATGAAGAAAGCCAAACCCCGAATTTACTCCGCAATGCATATTATTCTGAGCTGGTTATGCCAGGAAGCGCCCTCCAGTCAGTACTGCTACCCTAGACAGGCAATCTAGATGCATCACTCAGTGTACCACGCATCTCCCAAGCATCAAATGCTCAAGTGAGTTACTTTACTCCTATTGCTTCAGAAACGTTGTAATCACCCCGCTTCGCATCAATGGCCTCGGCTGCAGCTTCAGTGCATTTGTCAGCCAGTGGACAACATGTACATGTATGAGCTGCCAGTTTGGGCGGCCAGAGTAGCTTGGCTGCGCCGCCTTTGCGTCATCCGGGGGCGATGAACGGCAAGATTACCGACAAGACGAGCGGGGGATGCATTGTAGGAGTGCCTTGGGTCCACCCCCTCGCAGCGACCTGATCTATATAAACGACCCAAGGCCCATCCCGCCCCCGATACCCCTCTCAGAGCCTGGACATCGAAGAAGCACGCCCTCTACCATGGCAGGCATCGCGTCAGGAATAATCCCGCGCCCCGCGCCGCAGGTCAATTTACCAGCGTCCGATAGCACCGTCATCGTGCGCGCCGTCGACACCGAGGCCAAGCTGCTCGCCAATGCCGACGCCTTTGTCCAGCCGGCCATCCCCGGCCACGAGGTGCTCAACTTGCCGATCATGTGCTTTCTTCTCGAGCACCGGGCCAAGTCGGGCGCCGTCGAGTACGTCCTGTTTGACTGTGGCACCCGCAGCGACGTGTGGAACATCACGCCAGACGTCCAGAACAAGATTCGGACTTTGATCCCGGGACTGGACGTGAGCCGCGGCGTCGATGAGATTCTCACCGGCAACGGCTTCGACCTGTCCAATCTAAGTAGGCCGAGTCTTCCCTGTTCCAGGAGAATGAACGACTAGAGCCATTACTTACGCGAAGCAGAGGCTATGGTTTGGAGCCACTGGCACTGGGACCACATCGGTGATGGGGCCAAGTACCCGTCCTCAACGGACATTGTGGTCGGGCCTGGATTTACTGAGAATTTCGTGCCGGGATGGCCAATAAACCCGAATGGAAAGATTCCAGCCAGCTCGCTCGAGTAAGGCCAGGACCTGCGTTGCATCATCGCAAGCTGACACCGTCTTCAGAGGTCACCGCATTCACGAGCCCGACTTTCCGCTCCAAGTGGGAGGGTTTCGCGCCCATGACTACTTTGGCGACGGGTCCTTTTACTTACTAGATGTTCCAGGCGTAAGCTCATCTAAACTTGGTGGCCATTCTTGTCAGTTTCGTTAACCTTTAAAAGCACGCGGTTGGACACATTTGCGGACTGGCCCGAACCACCCCCGACACCTTCATCCTGATGGGTGGCGATTGCTCGCACTTTGCCGGCATGATACGGCCAACAGAATACATTCCCATGCCTGACACGATCCCCGCCGGCCAGCTCGACCCCTACTACCCCCCCGTCTGCCCTTGCTCCGCCTTCACCCTCCTTCACCCCGCGGCGTCTGCCGAGGACGTTGCCCACACCGAGCCGTCACAGTCCGCGGCGCGCTGCAAGCCCTTTTACGACGTGTCTCGCGACCCGCACGGAGTGTACGAGTTTGGCGACCTCGCTCAGGAGAGCTTGGACAAGGTCAAGCTCCTGGATGCGCAGGAAAACATGTTCGTCTGCCTGGCCCACGACGGCGCGCTCATGTCCGTGCTGCCGCTGTACAATGATGATGCAAACGCGACGATCAGCGATTGGAAGGAGCGCGGGTACAAGGAGAAGACCCGATGGGGCTTCTTGAATGAGCTTCCGAGAGATGGGAAACCAGGCAGACCGCCTCTGACGGTCGGGCTGTGGCACAAGGGGAACAGAGTGGTCTGGAAGGAGGGACAGGGCCTAGTGGAGTCGGTATAGTCGATGATAATGCGCAATATATATATATATATACATATATATTTATTATAAAAACTGTAAGAACTGTCATAAAACAGTACAGACCAGAAATGTGGTGGGCGTGGTTGTGGGGAGACTAAAGTTGACCATGCCATTAGATGGTCGCGCTCACTCCTGACAAGCTATAATTTCAAGGATAAAAAACTGGACTTGAAGTTTACGTAATCAAGGTTGTAGGTTATGTGTGAGGTACCCTTCAATTATTTTCAACGTAAATGCGGTGATGATTTTGTATCTGGTATTATAGCTTGGGAGGCGCCGGGTTGTTCCGAACCACGACGTACAGTGTCGTGTTGTATCATAATAAGGCTATAGAATATTTAAAAAAAAAATCATGATATCTGAGTCGGTCGATTGAAATCCGAGCGGCAAAGATAAAACCGAGATAATTCTTTAGGTTGCGTCTGTTGGTCGTGTAGTTGGATGGCTGGTAACCAGTGTAAAATACGACAGGCTAAATACCACTTGTATTTAAGCAAACAAAGCCAGGGAAGGGTTGAACTTGGAAACTTGGCCTCTCGAAGAAATTTTATCTTCATATACCCTGGTATAGCCAAATTCCTTCCTCTGTTCCACTGTCGGTTCTCCAATTTGGCCCACAGTACGGGATTCACAGAGAACATGCTTCTTGTTAAAATCCACGACCAAAATAATACGGCCCTCTTTCCGCAGAGCTGCATCTATGCTCACTGCTAATGTGGCATTTGCCACCAGATCTTCGATCCCGAGGAGCCCATGAGCGCTCTGATGGACATCAACGGAACGGTCGCCGCCAGGAGCGCTTGCCTTTCGCGTTCATCAAGCTAGACTCATGGGGCACTCTCGAGTGGTACCATCCATCATCTGGGAGACGCCACGTATTCACCGACGCCGTTGGGAGAAGAACTGGCTCCGGCTGGGCCGGGGGGTGTTGCCAGAGTCACCCAAATATGGTGCAGTACTATACCTTGACAGTAGCCCGACTTTTGCTCAATTATTGATTGAAATCTCTTTCATAGCGTCTGCTTCTTTGTTTACTAAAATACTTCATAGAGAATTCGATTGATGTTCGATTTGTACAGAGGCCAGCTTTCCTGTGTACTCCAGGCATCGCAATCGTGACCAACGGCTGTGCCAGTCGGCAACCCAAGCCGGGCGCAGGCCTACTGGGATATTACATCTTGGCGCTGAGGCGTCGTGCCTTGCGTTGCTATATGATCTATCGCTTGTTACTCGAACTTATTCTTGCTGTTTCAGATTTTTTTGTTTTAAAAAAATACTGAAAACAAGAGTCGGACTGCCGCCGACGTTGTCAGTTGGTAGATGCCCAACCCACACAGAAAAAGAAACAGTCACATGGCTCCGGAGTCATGATGGCCGTAGTAATATAATCTTAATATATCAATGGCTGATTTGTACTTTGTTATTTTATTTTTAGTACTGTTACATGCATTCGTCCATGCGAGTTGATGCAAGTTGTAAGCACCCGCTTCAAACGCTACGACCAAGAGGAAAGCCTGTAAAGCTATCGGCGGTTACACACTTGCCAAGGCAACGACAGGATGCAGGTTGATGACGTTGGCTTTGTCGTAATCTTTTGTAACTGTGGTAGGACATTCAATTAAATATGGATTGCCGTCTTCCTATGGGGGATACAGAGCTGGCAATGAGCCAAGTATAGCTCTCGCCTCAGTGTGCCACCGGGCAGCTTCCGGTGGAGGATGCATGACGTTACCACGGCCGCCACGTCTTTAATAAGACATCTGAGAGTACCACTTACTAATTTCAACAAGATACGTCATGTTCGGGTCTCACAAGCAAGCATACGATGGCATCCAGTCCGGCTAGCGGTCGTTGCGCTGTGCATCAAGGAGAAGTAGAGCACGGCTGCAAGTGGCGAATCGGGCAACTGCACAACTGTTGCCTAGCTCAAGACAAAAAACATACTCTCCCGCAGTAATATTGCTACTCATTTAATGAATTTCTTCCGAAATTTACCGTACGCCTTCTACATTGGACATGTATCACACATTCGCCTTCAACGACCGTGACCCTCAAGTAAGAGGTCGCGTTCGTTCTCTTCTATACTTGTATTTGTATGTTACTGTGTAGTGCTGAGTATAATAAGATTCGGGATTTCATAATTAGAAGCGGTCAGTATTCATGAAAATTGTATAACCATACCCCCTTTTCTCTTTTTTCCGCTGCGTCAGCCCAAAGTCAGTATCAAAGCGTTGGCCCCCCAGCCTTTGACTTGTGCGTCCTTGTCCAACACAACTCTTCAAAGGGTGGCGGTAGGAAGCAAGGCAAAAAGAGTGACTCGGTCGCACAACTTCATAGAAGCTGCATTCTACAATTATTTTTGCATGTTCTGATGGGATACACGGAGCTATACATGATGAATGTTACTCTGGCCTAAGAGTGTTGAGAGGCGGTTCGCGAGGGCGCGGGAACAGGGTTTAAAATAATGCTGTTATAAATAGACGGCACCATAGAATCTAATGATACACAGATTTGGGGGTCAAATCGAGCTGAAACTACACATTAGCCACCTTATTTCTCCTTTTCGTCCTGTCTTGCAGGAGTGTCACGACAATGAGGCCGCAGCGCCACAGCCGCTTCGTATATTGTTGTCCTCAGGGGCTACAGGGACCTTTTCCGGCTACAACGCTTTATCGACAGATAAGATGGTCTCAAAGAATCTGCTTAGCCCTTTGTATCGGTAAATAGCTTGAGGAACATACTACGGCTAACAATATCTGAGAGTATTGAAACTGCACAACTCTTGTTGGATGGCCCAAGCCGAAGAAGCCCCCTTGTATTCTAACTCTTCTTTCTCACGCACAGAGATTTCTCAAGACAGCTCAAGTATACATCGCCCACTAGGAAATCCCGTTTTCTTTGTCTTCTTGTTATCTATTTATCTTTCAGCAATCTTGGCCATCTTTATACCCGTCTGAACTTGCGTGTCTTATAGAGTTCTTGAATATCTTTGTCTTCCTGTCAGCAGAATTCAATGCTGCCATCGTTTCCATTAACTTACACGTACATATTGTACCAGTTTCATTGTTCAACCGAGCGAAGCAGAGCATGGCATCCAGTGTTGCACCGTTGCATCAGGAAATATATAAACCATCGTTGGCCCAACTGGCGGTCCAGCTCTTCCATATTCTCCTCACAGCAAACAAAATCACTAAGCAGAAATACTCGAAATATCCAGCCTTCCCCATCATCGGCCAACACTACCCATCATGGCATCGTCTCAACCCGCCTTCGACCCCAACATCATCAACCCCAGCGACCCCAAGTTGACAAATCCTGTGGGTGAAGACAAAAACTACAAGCATCATAAGCCGCAGGACACAAAGCTGGGCAAAAAGGTTTATGTCTTGAGGAGACTAGAGGAGCATTATAATCGCGAGCGCGACAGATGGAATAGAGACGCCATTCTCGCGAAGCTCCTCGAAGATGCCAAGAACTTCGACCACCAGGCTACAGTCAAACTTTGGGAACATCTATTCACGAATTATATCTTCCAAAACCAAAGCCCCCCCTCAAACCTGGAGTCTGTACTTGACAGAGCTAACTGCAGCACTGAGGATGACCACCCAGTCAACGAGGCTATTCATTGGACAGCGAAGCGGGACAACGAATCTTTGGAACAGGCGGAGAGGCGAGCGCTGGATACTTTTCCTACGATTGTAGAGGAACCTCAAAATTACACCCATGCATGGTGGGTGGTGGTTGTTTCTGGGCCCTACGCTCGGCTCTTTGCCTTCATCCGCAACAGGAGGTGGACCGTCAGCCGGCTCCGGCCACTGTTTCCGCGCAGCGAAGACGAAAACTTCAACGGCCAGCTGGGGCCCGGAAACATCCCCAGCTCCTACGCAGGCCTGGCGGAGCAAAGATCAGCCATCTTCGGAATGCTCCGGTGGGCGCGCACCTTCAGCAGCCCGGTGAAGAGGGTCCCGCGAATCCGCAACGCCTTGAAGTACAGGGTACCGGGAATGTGGGTTGAGCTGGCCTCCGAAAACGTCACTCGACTTGGTCCCAGGACTTGGATGGAAGCCGACGACAAGAAACTCCCAGAAGTCCCCATGGAGACACTATTGGAGCAAGGCTGGGTGCCTGCATACGTCGCCACGGCCGCCGACGGCCCCCCGATCTCATGTTTCCAGAGAACCCACGGTCCTTGCCAAGTGGGAAAGAACACCCTCTATGATGAACGTTTCCGGCATTTTGTATACTTCTTGGAACCACCCAACAACCGGGAAAGCACGAACCTCGTCACTGAGCAAGAACAGCTCGTTCCGGATACCGAAGATGTCGTTATGGAGACCCAAGACGTCATTGGGGAAAACGAAAATGACAACTGGGATGCCGAATCGCTCAATTTTTCTGACCTCTCTCTGGACGGTTACGAACCATTTGACTGTACAGAAATCGACAGGGCTGTTAGAGAGGAAATTTTGGCTTCTAGAGCTGCCGCTAGGGATACTGAGGATATCGATTTTTCTGACCTCTCTCTGGACGGTTACGAACCATTTGACTGTACAGAAATCGACAGGGCTGTTAGAGAGGAAATTTGGGCTTCTAGAGCTGCCGCTAGGGATACTGAGGATATCGAATAGGATGCCGAAGATGTCGATATCTATGATTACTATGTAAAGCATCCAGCTATGAAAGCTGCTAGCGAAAACTTGGATCAGGAAAGTTTGGAAGTCCTTGATGAACTGGGTTTATTGTAGAGGCTGTCGCCTTTTTCTCTTTGCGCTAGCACCTTTACTTTTATGACTGAAAACAATTATTAAAACTTATACAAATCAAAGTAAACTGATGCAAACCGAGGTGAAAAAGCTGGAAAATGGACATGGAACTCATTCGTTGGGAATGACACAACAGACACCCATGTCTTGGTGAGAGCTGTGCGCTGGACTCTTTTATTCTACGCGTACAAAGCCAAGCCCAATAAAATTGGTATTTTATGCGACCACAAATAGCTCATTTGTTTTGAAATGGTCCAACCTGAAGAATAAAGGCCTGGACAGCCAGTGGTGTCATGGGGTCAACATCGCACAAGCTGTCAACCGCCGCAATGGCCTCCCGTCGACGGCATGTAGTGTGACTGACTCTTGGTTCTGTACTTTGAGAGATTTCTAATAATAAATGGCCTACCTTTGCATAGATCAAGAAAATCTTTGTTTCTGCTTTTTCGTATTACTTTTTCTTTGTGGCGACCTTTTGCTGTCCATGTCTTGGCTGATGAGGTTTCTCAACAGCTTTGCACTCGCCCTCACAACCGTGTTCTATCGGAATAGTTGCTATACTTGGAAAATACGGATTTACGATGCTTGTGTATTACTCATGTCTCGTTGAAGTCTGTGTTCTGCTCTGAATCTCTCCATTATCTAAACCATGCCCCGTCTACCTCTGAACTCCTAATCTTCCCTACTTCTCATCACCACGCACCGACACAATACTTCCATTTTTCTCATCTGAGCCGCAGACACACACAACTACAAACAGCAATACTTTTTCAGACGGTCACCATGCCATATAACAACAGTTTCGATTTCAGAAGACTTTTCATGGCTATTTCAGGTCACATCGCCTCGAATCGAGACACGTTCGAGAAAATGCAGGCGTTCCTTCGCCCTGCATCGGATGGGCACAGTGATGACGTGGCAGCGGCTTGGTACCGGCTTAAGGACTTGATATTTGGGACTTATCGAGAGCCTTTCAATCTAGAGAACTTACCCGAGGCTCTAGAATCGTCGTTGCCAGCCGAACGCAAGAAGTTCTTCCGGGTCGACCCGAACGACGGCCTCTACAAGCCCATGCTCGTCTTCTTCAAGATACGGTCCGAGAGAATGTCCGACAGAGAATCCGAGACCACCAGCCTCCAAGAATTTGAAAAAGCGGCCCGAAATCAGATTTGCACCATCTTGCGGAACACTACACTTTTGCGGGCGTATCTGGTGGTTATCAACAGCGACTCCTGCGTCCGGCTTTACCAGGTCGTGATGGACAGCGCCATCGCCGTCACGGGCAATCACCTGCCTATTTTCCCAATCATGAACAACGATCTTGACTCCCTAAGTGACGATTGCTACGCACCATGGAATTGCCACGTTCATCAGATTGTCGTGAGGCTCCTCGAAGCGTGCGCGCATTCCCCGATCCTCGTGGACGGAGAGGGTCAAGGCCCCCCTTCCCCATATACCGACCCCGAAATGTGGGTGCAAAACAACGCTGAGAAGGTTATCCTCGACGAGTTTCATCGAGACTGGTCGAAAGTGAGTCGGTATGATGCTGGGGCAGCCGGCGAGCCGGTCTGGCTCTCTGCGCTGAACTGGCACCCGGCGTGGCACTTGAATGAGGACGGCATCCCTCAGAGATGCATTCAGTACCGCGAGACTTGGGATGAGCCTGCTGGGGCCCTTTACTGGGCAGAAGGAGAGGCCTGCCCCGTGGACGACTTGGTCTACCCCTGAAGGCGTTCCTTTTGTGCTCATTGATGAGAGTTACTTTTCAACGAAACTGGCCCCTCTTTCTCCTTCACGCTTTTACATTGCCTTCTAGGTCTTACAATAGTCTGAAAATTAATCGATATGTTTAACCAGATAAATTTAACATGTTTGAAACTGTGTGACTGTTCTTGGATAGGTTAGTCTTGAGGGCAGTCAGCGTCAAAGGACATGGAAGTGGCAGTGGCAGGGATGGCCTCGCGTTTTTCGAGTGCAACGTAACACTTTATTCTTTATTCTTCAAATTTATATACAGAAGCACCGGCATTTTTGTATTGCATGTACTACCTCTTCTTTGTACTTTTGTCCTACCCCTCTCTTCTGGCGAGCTAGACGACCCTTGTACTCTATGCCTTGGCTTCATTGTTAGTTCATGGAACTTCGCAGCTTCAAGCTTTATTTAGATATTGCGTCACCTTTGTTCTACTACTCTATTCTTGACATCTATCCTTTCATTGTACTCACCACCTCTCCTTCTCGTACTTACCACCCCCTTTCCCTTGTCTCAGCTCATGTGTGCCCTAGGACTTCCCAACTATATAAGCCGCGCCGGCTTTCCATCTGCACGTTCACGTTTCTCACTCCATCATCATAGCCAGACAAGACCGACACTCATATTGCCAAATTCGAAACAATCACCTCTTTATGCTCAAGATGGCTTTCAGAATCCCCGAATCTTCAAAGTCACTCATCAATATCGCAGACTTGGAAATCGCTGGGAAACCTGCGGAAGACGATAGACACATCTATGTTGATTCAAGAGAGGGAGAGTGTTTAGAAATTTTTGGAAGCCCCGCCCATCACCTCATTCCTGATGCTATACCCGACTTCATCCATTATTTCAGTACTCCTGGATCCACGAAAGACGTATGGGAGTACCTCTTCCAGCAACACATTTTTGAGAACGAACAGCAGCCCTTGAGCCTGGACGACCTGGCCGAAGATTCAGGACGATATGGCTCGAGTCATCGCGAGCTTGTACTACAGAAGAATGGCAGCATGCGTTTGTTCTGGGCGGCGGCAGAGGACGACGAGCGCCTCGAGGATCTCGAGAAGCGCGCGCGTGAAGCAGCCGCTACGCTCCTTTCTGGCTTTGACGATGATCATAAGGCGGCATGGCTGTTGACTGTCAAAGGGCAGTATGCACGACTCTGGGGATTCGCTTATCACGGGGACTGGGCTTCGGCGCGCTGCGTGTGGAGGTCGCTCCTCCCATACTCTCCAGGCAACCATCTGCAGGGAGAAGCCGAAACGGAATACACGAGTTTGACGACGAACAGGCAGGCCATTTTTGGGATGCTCCGTTGGGCGCACGATTATCAGGGTTTGTCGTATAACCAGGTCGTCAACGCCATCAGAGGCGATGAAGACAACATGTGGGTTGAGAGGACCGGTCATCGTCCGCCGGTTTCCATCTTGCGGAAGGACGAACGAGGCCGGTTTGACGTCGTGTATTTGAGCACTCTGATGCCGGGAAGCCTTCCGGCGTGGGGCTGGCACCCTGCCTCTTTCATCAACGCACATGGCATCCAAGCGCGGTGCTGGCAGGGCCACCAGTACTGGACGCTCGATGATCCCAATCTGTACTGAAGATGCCCCTCACGGAGGTTTGGCGCTGGTTATTCTTCTCTTTTGGCACATCCAGCTTGGCCCCCGTACTTGAAGAGAATCAGAGGGCCGGATACAAACTGGACTTTGAAGGCGAGGTGGATGGTTGACTCGCATTTTATTGGTTGGAGATGCAGAAAATCAGACACCTAAGAGGAGCCGCGTTTCTTTCACTTTCTCTCATACTTGTACCTAGCCTTTCAGGGCTGTTGAGAAGACTAGATTAGCGATTTTATCATCCAATTTTATCAATCCCTGTAACATGAACCTGTGGAGAAACAAGGACTAAAACGACCGGAGCAAGGTAGCGTACCCTGGGAAGAGATCGGACAACAGCCTCGGGGTTTCCATTTTTAGCTTCCCTTGCATTTGCATACAGATGCCCCCCCGAACTAAGTTCATCGGGCGAACCCCATCGCAACCCCCCCGGGGGCCTAGCCCGGTGTTTCTCTGGCAAGGCAAGAAACTTGTCTGTTCTGTCCCTCGTCCGGCCCCCAAATCCGGCGACCGTCCGGGGCGGCCGGGGAAGCCGGGCGGCGGCTCTCAGCCTTGGTCCGGGGTGGCTTGTTCCGCCCCACTCTAAACGGTGGCCCGATTAGGCAACTTTCCTGCCATCTGAGTCACAATTCTAATTAGCAGGGAGTTTCTCTGTTCCGGTTTGTTGTCGTTGTCGACGTCGGCATTTCGGGTCCTTTGGATTCCCTTAGATACGATCAAAGCTGTCATCCATCAATCAGGTCAAAACCCTCGCCTTTGGTCCCTACCGCTCTACAGATGCCAGATCTTTAAGTGAGATCAAATTCAAGACCAGGCATCACATTGAATCATTGGAAAGAGGAAAGAAGGAGATTCGCTCGAATCTATCTATGTAAAAGAAAGAGTATCCAGTACTCCCTCAGTGTCTGGCACAGCCAAGGCACGCTACAAACCAGTGCAGCAGAGTGTCGCAACAAAAAAGGAAAAAGGAAAAAGGCAAAAAATCCCCAGGAAAGTCGCCAAAACAGTTGCTTCCTATGCGTGTATCCCATAAATCGTGTCCCATGATATCCTGAAATTCTGAGAGGGGTGCGTCTTGGTGAAAATGAAATGTGCCTGGGCGAAAGGCCGGCAAGGCGATATGAGATGGGTTGCAAAGTGTCGCGCGCTTGGAATAAATACGCATTTTTCAACAGAGGAAAATTCTCGCTCGTGAAGCAAGGGAGTTGCTCGTCGTAAAAAAAAAAAACATCAAAGAAGCTCGAATCTGTCAAGACCGAAGCCTCAAAATCGCGTTGTTGTCGTCGAACACGGGGCGGTGAATGGGCCTCGCAACCCCGAGAAAATGGAAGGGAGACCGCTTTCAAGTCATTAAAAAAAATAAACCATGTCAGTTCGTTGCATGTCTTGCGGCGGCTATCTGCGCCGAGAGCCGAGAGGGATTCGTCGAGACGTAGAGGAAGACGATCCAGTCGCGGAGCCGAAACGGGGTCAGACTCGCACGCCCGAGCCCGCGAGCGCAGCCGAGGACCACCCAAGACGGCACGTCTCACTTGTAGCCCCGTGCGGTCGAGCGGTAGCTGCTGTAGCCCGAGTCCGAGTAGGTGTGGTGGTTCGCGGCGGCGGCCTGGCGCGGGGCGTGAGCGACGCAGGCGTAGCCGACGAGGATGGTGCGCTGCTGGACGCCGTGCCCGCGGCGGCCGTACGAGGGGCAGCGGTCGATGCCGTGCTGGTAGTAGAGGCAGCGGCAGGCCGCGTACAGCTCGACGAGTTGGTAGCACATGGTGGGAAAGTTTGTGTGGTTGGGGCTGGCTGTGTCTGGCCTAGCTATGGAACGGCCGGGATGGTTTCGCGGGCCTGATTGCCACTCAAGGGCAGTGATGTTGATGTTGGAGCCTGGGCAGTGGCTTGAATGTTTTATGCTGTATATGGTTGCAGCTCAGTGGATTGGGGAGTGGTCGTATGCTTCTTGCGCGTCTCTCGTGATGTTCCCAAAGGGTATTCTAGTGTAAGAGTAGGTGGGACAATGTTGAGAGGTCACAGAAGTATGGAGAGGTATGTGACAGACTTTGCGTTGCGAAAATGTAGAAGCGAGAGACGAATGAATAAATAGAAGAGAGAGAAAATAAAAATAACCCAAGGAAACTCTACGTCTCTTTTCAAAAGAGAGCCGAGTGAGTGATGGCGTATCTGCAGTGTGCGGGACGGATAGGCAGAAGAGGAACCATCCCGGAAGAGGCAGGGACCTGTAGCCTTATAATCTCGGGACCTGGCAGCCTAGAGCGGATGGTACTGCGAAAACCCACCTTGGCACAAGAGAAGTAAAAATAGTCTGCGATGCATTGGGGCTGGGGGCGGGCGGGAAGACGGAGTCGGGAGATGCGGAATATGGACGGACATGGGATGGGATGGGGGGAGTTGGTGCTGAGCAGACGAGGAGGGGGGGAGGGGGGAACAGGCTGCGGATAAAATTGACATGGGTCATGAAGATGGCGTGTTGATGATTGGCAGTATAATTTAGACAGACAGACATTGGAAAGAGGTGCGAATGAAGAAAAGGGTGTTGGTGTTATTGACAAAGGGGGTGCGTGACCGGTGACTAACAAGACAGACTGACAAGCGAAGCCAAGAATGCAAGCAACAAGACACTGCATTGGGCGATCAATTTGCATCTGTTCTGCCCATGTTTTCCATTCCATTTTTTTCTTCTTGGAATTGAGAAGATTAAGAAGGAAGCGACCACATAGGAGTGGGCGCAGCCAATGAGCCGCTCGCTGCCTGGAAACACAATGTTGATGGCAGCATGCAAGCAGGCGGAGCTATCAAGGTTCGTTTGTAGAAAGAATAAAAGAGTCATCCACATCCACCAGGGCGTCAAAGATGCGGCAGGGCTGAATTGGTGTGGGACAGGCGGACAGGCGCGACAGGGGGGGGAGGGGAGGCTTAAGAGCTGCGGATAACCACCCATTGGGACAGTGCTGAAGATGTAGCGTTTATTGCTACTATTACTCATAGAGTTGGTATAACAGTACTGGCAGTAGTAGACCTGGAAGTCATCTCAGCTTGGTAAAGGGTTGGGTTATGAAGCGTGTCAAGTCAAGACATGAACATTGCAGGTCGTGATTCTTCACGGGTCACCACCCTGTTCCTGCGTCTTCCCGGTAAAGCAAACAAACCAAGCCGCACACAGAGCAAGGCTGCCACGAGCCTGGATGGTTTTATTGGTCGTTGGCTGCTGGGTTTGGGGAGTGACGTCGACCAAGTTGCCCTGTTCGGTACGGTGCATCCCACACAGGCAACCACGGCAGGGTTGCCCATCACAGCGCTTCATCGCCCTGTATTTCAGGTCACCCTGCAGCCAAGACGGCGCCTGGCCTGCAGCTCATCGAGTCACCGCCGCCGCACGCACGATGCCAACCACTGCCGCAATCGTCAGGCAGGCAGGCAGCCCTTTTGTAATCTTTTCTTCCTTGTAGTTTCTCCTCTTCTCATTCGACAGTATTCTCGACCTCGTTTTCTCGGCAGTGACGAGTGGGCTCACGTGCTCCTCCTCGCCCGCAGCAAACAGTCATCGCAACTCCAGGCATCCATCATCCATCCCACCGCCCACCACCGCCTCCAGCCAGGCACCCAGGCACCCAGGCAGCCTCGCCCGTTTGTTCGTCACCCTGCATCATCTCCCATGTCCTCGTGGCCTTGTGTCATCATAGTTCTTGTATTTCAAACTCGCATCTACTGCAATCAGTTTGTTTTCTCGAATTGACTCATCGCTCACCACCGTTCAGCTACCTCGAGCATCGGGAACCTCACCCGGTCGGCCAATTCGAGAGACCACCACCGGCTTCGTCATACTCTTCTCTACAGATGTCCAGGATATCCTCACATTAGCCCTCTGCAACTCTACATCAGCCTTGCACTACACAAATGCGCCGCCGTCGTCCCCGCCTTGATTAACTATCGCGCCCCGGTGGCAGGGCTAAAACTTAAATTTTTAGTCTGACCCTCGCAGATTTCGGATGAATTCGACAAACGCACCGACCAGTCGAGATGCACATTCAAAACACCAAACAAACGTATGTAGCATGCCTCCTCGGAAGAAACAGCCACATCGTATCCCTCAATTGCATACGAGCATCGACCATCAACCAGCCGCGCGTGGCTGTCACCAACGGCATAATATCTTGCCGACAGTATACGAACAAGCCAACTAGTATAGTCATTGCCGAATTGAAGATGGCAGCAATGCCTAACTTCACAAACCAAGGTTGTTGTCCACACTATCTGCAGGCAAAACAAACGCAGCATCCTCGACAAGCAATTATTCGATCAAGTCTAGACCCCGAAACACCCCTGCGCTAATTCGCATAGCATCGTAGCCATGCACAGCTCAATGACAAGCAAACAACTCCAAACAAAAAAGAGAATCAAGCTCATCCCACCGGTAGATTCCTACAGCTACGTATCCAGGATCTGGGCGGGCCCTTGCCATCCATCTCGCTAATCACAGTCGTCAGCGCGTATCAAAACGAAGCGATCAAGGAACAAACGGCCGCAGGGCTTGGCAGCCGGAGTCGGTGGGAATTTCTGGTCCCAAGACACGGCCAACTGGGCCTTCACGTCCAAGTTGAGTCACTTTGGTTTAGTTTTGCGCTGCGCACGCCGCGACGCCTCGATGCTATTTTCTTCCTCGTCCTGTACAAAACTTGTGCTTGCCGCATCGCATGCCTCATCATGCCGTCACCTCAGTCCAACAAGATACGAGAGCGGCTCAGCCGCCACCTGTCCCACAGCATCTAGTGAGGCGGAACGATAGCTTTATGAAACACGCCGATGCCTAAATTAAGCCGCGGGCAATGAAACATCAGCAAAAACGACCGCCCGCTTTGAATAGCTGGACAGCTTCAGGCAGGTGATGAGCGCGTAGTGTTACTCTTCCCAGCCTCGAGACACAGGAAACGCTCCGCCAGCAGGGCTGCGCTTCTCATGCCTGTGGTATTGAGCCTACAGGCTAGCCGCCCCAGGAATTGGCTCAGGGATTCTTCAACAACAGCTTGACGGCTTAGGCGAATATCTACAGGCAAGGGTGGGAAGCAGGCATCTCGGCATGTTCTGTTTTTGGCACTGCTGAGCGGGTTCGACGGGCCGCCAATTCCCGACCGGGCAGCCCGGCGTCGCCAGTGCCCGGGTTCTCCTCCACCTGGCGCCCGCCCGGGCGGGACTCGCTCTGGCAGGTCACCGACAAGGTGAGATGGATGGATGGCTTCCGACCAGAGTTCGGCCTGCTGCCATCTCGAGCAACTCGTTTGGACATTGGACTATACTATGTGCTTCTTTATCGGGTTCGGATGTTGAACGGATGCAGGTAGTCAATGTGCATGTCTGAATTCTCTGGTTCGACCCCAGCATGCAGACCAAGTGGCTGCGCCTCAGCAAGTCCCAAGTCACCGCCCATCACAGCCACGCCCGGGATAGTGGGCTGCAAATCATAAATTAACAGAGGGGGGAAGAAAAGAAGAGAAAGGAATGTCGGTATGAAAATCAGCAAGAAATTCGATTGATTGAAGACAGAAATGGAAATAGAAGAAGAAATTTCCCCCATACAGACGATGCAGCCAGCAGACAGACGCCCTCGAGCCTGGCCCATCAGTATGCGAATTGCCAATGCAAACTGCAACATCACCAGCCTCGCTCGGAATGCAGGAACAGCAAGACGCAGGGTTTTCCCTCCCAAGCCAGCCGGACCCCCCCCCCCCCCCCCCCCCCCCCCCCCCC